>NW_021025681.1:1120368-1168080 GCF_004153795.1 Camellia sinensis | reverse complement strand
CGATGGTCACCACCGTCGGCTCTGGTTGGGTTGTGGAGATCTCAACCATGAACAAGAAGTCAGTGCAGTCGATGAACTCATGCCCATTCGACCCTTTCGGAGTGACAGCCCCGATCATATCGATTCCCCAAACTGAAAAAGGCCATGGCGAAGTCATGTTGTACAGCTTCGACGGCGGGATGTTCATGCGATTTGCATGAATTTGACACTTGTGGCATCGCCGAACAAAACTAATACAATCCTCTTCCATGGTGGACCAGTAGTAACCTGTCTGAGGATCTTCCGTGCTAGCATTACTCCGTTCATATGCGCACCGTATTCTCCTCCATGGATGGCCTCCATCAGGCGCTTTGACTCTTCGGCTTCAATACACAGCTTGTGCATTCCCAGATGACCTCTCTTATACAGTTTACCCCTGCAGATGATGAACTGGACGGCCATTCTTCTGATTGCCCTCTTATCCTTGGCATTTACCCCTGGCGGGTATGCTTCATTTTCCAAGAAATTCCAAATGTCATAATACCAGGGGTTTTCGTCCTGAACCTCATCTATAGCAGCGATCGACTCATAGGCTGGCGCAAATTTCTGGTCAATAACGACTGGCCGCATCCGGATTCCAAATGGGATGTCTATCATGGAAGATAGAGTTGCTAGAGAATCTGCGAACCTGTTGTTCTCTCTTGGAAGATGAGCAAAGTTTAGCTTTTCAAACCGAGGAATTAACAAGTCCAAGGTCTGGTGGTACATCATCATCTTTTCTTCCTTGACTTTCCAGTCTCCATTTGCTTGAGATACAACGAGGTTTGAATCCCTGATGTCGTCCAAACGTCTTGCCCCTAGTTCCAAGGCCGCTTCTAGGCCGGCAATGCACGCCTCATATTCTGCTTCATTGTTCGAGACTTTGAACCGGAGTTTAAAGGCTAAAGGGATACAGGAATTGTCGGGTGCTATCAACAACACTCCTATCCCATACTCGTATTGATTTGACGCTCTGTCAAAGTAAATTGTCCAATATTCGTCGTCGATGTGCAAAATGTCTTCATCTGGGAATAGATACTCAACTGCTTCACCTTCTTCGACTGGATGATCGGCCAAGAACTCTGCCACTGCTCTTCCTTTGACTGACTTGTGTGTCACATACTTCAGGTCGAATTCGGAGAGCAACAGCAGCCAACGAGCTAGCCTACCCGTAAGTGCCGGTTTCTCAAAAAGGTACTTGATGGGATCCAATCGTGAAACCAACATTACGGAGTGAGCTAACAAGTAGTGCCGTAGCTTCCTAGTAGCCCATGCCAAAGCTAAGCAAGCCTTCTCGAGCGGAGTGTAGCGAGTCTCGTAGTCCAACATCTTCTTGCTCAGATAGTAGATGGCCCTCTCCACCTTATCCTCCGATTCTTGTGCGAGCATGCAGCCCATTGTAGTCTCAGTCACTGAAAGGTACAATATCAACGGTTTCCCCGGCTCTGGCCGTTTGATCTGTTCAAATGCAGCTTGACATCAGCCGTCCCATTGGAATTTCTTGCCTTTCTTCAGGAGACCAAAAAGTGGTTCACAAGTCAAGGTTAATTTAGAGATAAACCGTCTTATGAATTGCACTTTACCCAGAAAGCCTCGCACCTCCTTTTCAGTCCTTGGTGGTGGCATTTCTAAGATGGCCTTGATCTTTGAAGGGTCGAACTCAATGCCCCTTTGTGTAATCAGAAACCCAAGCATTTTTCCCACTGTAACACCGAAAGTACATTTCTGAGGATTTAGCCGCAACCGAAATTCTCTGATCCTTTGAAAGAACTTTTGTAAGGCGGTGTAGTGGCCCTCTCTTTCCTTGGACTTGACAATCATGTCGTCCACATACACCTCAACCTCTTTGTGGATCATGTTGTGTAATATCGTGGTCGCGGCCTATTGATAAGTAGCTCCGGCATTCTTCAACCCAAATGGCATTACTCTGTAGCAGTATGTTCCCTACGGGGTGGTGAATGCAGTCTTTTCTCTGTCTTCTGGTGCCATTACTATCTGATTGTACCCTGAGAAGCCATCCATGAATGAAAGTAAAGCATGCCCTGCTGTAAAATCCACCAACTCATCAATATGCGGTAAGGGAAAGTCGTCATTCGGACTAGTTCTGTTCAAATCCCTGAAATCCACGCATACCCGGATCCTGCCATCCTTCTTCGGTACTGGAATGATATTGGCCAACCAAGTCGGGTATTCGGATACCAGCAGGAAGCCTGCACCGATTTGCTTGGTGACCTCTTCTTTAATCTTGAGGACCCAGTCGGGGCGGATCCTTCTGAGTTTCTGCTTAACAGGTCAGGCTTCAGGGTCAAGGGGGATCCGGTGCTATACAATCTCAGGATCGATCCCAGGCATGTCTTCATAGGACCACGCGAAAACATCTTTGAAATCTTTTAATAAAGCAACTAAGCGCTCGCGTTCCTCCGAAGACAGCGTGGACCCGATCTGGACCAGCCGCGGGTCCTCCTCAGTACCAATGTTCACGGTAATGATTTCATTTGTTAAGGGTTTGACAAATCTCTCCTGCTCCTGCTCAATTAGAAGTTGCAAAATCGGAGGAATTTCATCCTCGTCGTTTTCATCAAAATTTTGAAAGTCTGAATTTATGTATTTAAGCAATAAATCAAAGGCACAGAAAAATACTCAGAAACTACATCCATATCATTCTCATTAAATACTTCCAAGCCGTCCGATTCTTCTGTTACAATAGACTCAAAAGAGAAAGAAAATGACGACCTACACAAGACTGTGGCATCCGGGTTATCACCTCCAGGAATACCGGACTCAGACTCAGTTGAGCTGGAACCTGATTCCGACTCACAAGACACGGTGGAATTAGATTTCGGCTCACTACCTGACCCGGTGCTGCTTGATAAAAAACCTTCTTCATATTGCCAGACGAGAGAGGGTGCGATGGATGCATCCAAAATAGTTGATGGTAGGCCCCCAGCCGTTTCATTCCCGATCATGCATACCGAGGAGTTATCCCCCAAGCACTTATGTTCGATCGGAGGATCTTAAAGTAGACATGTCAGTGCTACCCCCATTTCATTTTCAGCATCCTCAGACTGCACTTCCTTACTCTGTTCAGTCTCAGCCGACAGATTTGCCTGCCATCTGGCCAATCCCGGTAGGTTTCCACCATCTTCTGCAGTATGTGTTTGATATTCTTGTTGGCGGCCTCGACCATTCCGTTGGTTTGCGGCCGGTATGTAGATGACTTATGGAAAGTCACGTTGTATTTCTCCAACAAGTCAATCACTTCCTTCTTAAAGTGGGAGCCATTATCTTAAACGATCTCGTTCGGGACCCCATAGCAACAAATGATGTTGTTTCTGATAAACTTTGCAACGTGTGACGCCTTCAACACCGCATACGATTGGGCCTCAACCCACTTCATGAAATAATCTATCGCAACCAGGACGAACCCATGCCCATTCGACCCCTTTGGAGTGACAGCCCCGATCACATCGATTCCCCATACTGAAAAAGGCCATGGCGAGGTCATGTTGTACAGCTTCGACGGCGGGATGTTCATGTGGTTTGCATGAATCTGACACTTGTGGCATCGCCGAACAAAACTAATACAATCCTCCTCCATGGTTGACCAGTAGTAGCCCTGTCTGAGGATCCCCGGAAGGGCTACAACGGTTACTTCTTCCGGCACCGTCTAGTCAATGCCCTTGATGAGGGATGGTGGTTCACTTGGATGTGCCGCTTGTCCGCAGACTGCATTGCTTGGCGGTGCCCTTGACTGAGCCTTCCGGCAATGAGTTACAATTCTTCTGATTGCCCTTTTATCCTTGGCATTTACCCCTGGCGGGTATGCTTCCTTTTCCAAGAAATTCCAAATGTCATAATACCAGGGGTTTTGGTCCTGAACCTCATCTATAGCAGCAATCGACTCGTAAGCCGGCCCAAATTTCTGGTCGATGACGACTGGACGCATCCAAATTCCAAACGGGATATCTATCATGGAAGATAGAGTTGCTAAAGAATCTGCGAACCTGTTGTTCTCTCTTGGAAGATGAGCAAAGTTTATCTTTTCAAACCGAGGAATTAACAAGTCCAAGGTCTGATGGTACATCATCATCTTTTCTTCTTTGACTTTCCAGTCTCCGTTTGCCTGAGATACAACAAGGTTTGAATCCCCGATGACATCCAAACGTCTTGCCCCTAGTTCTGGGGCCGCTTCTAGGCCGGCAATGCACGCCTCATATTCTGCTTCGTTGTTCGAGACTTTGAAATGGAGTTCGAAGGCTAGAGGGATACGGGAATTGTCGGGTGCTATCAGCAACACCCTTATCCCATATCCATACTGATTTGATGCTCCGTCAAAGTACATCGTCCAATATTCGTCGTCGATGGGCAAAATGGCTTCATCTGGGAACAAATACTCCACTGCTTCACCTTATTTGACTGGATGATCGGCCAAGAACTCCGCCACTGCTCTTCCTTTGACTGACTTGCTTGTCACGTATTTCAGATCGAATTCGGAGAGCAACAGCAGCCAACGAGCTAGCCTACCCGTAAGTGCCGGTTTCTCAAAAAGGTATTTTATGGGATCCAGTCGTGAAACCAACGTTACGGAGTGAGCTAACAAGTAGTGCCGCAGCTTCCAGGTAGCCCATACCAAAGCTAAGCAAGCCTTCTCGAGCGGAGTGTAGCGGGTCTCGTAGTCCAACATCTTCTTGCTCAGATAGTAGATAGCCCTCTCCACCTTATCCTCCGATTCTTGTGCGAGCATGCAGCCCATTGTAGTCTCAGTCACTGAAAGGTACAATATCAATGGTTTCCCCGGCTCTAGTGGCGACAACACGGGCGGGTTCTGTAAATATTCTTTGATCTGTTCAAAAGCAGCTTGGCATCGGCCGTCCCATTGGAATTTCTTGCCTTTCTTCAGGAGGCCAAAAAGTGGTTCACAAGTCAAGGTTAATTTTGAGATAAACCGTCTTATGAATTGCACTTTACCCAGAAAGCCTCGCACCTCCTTTTCAGTCCTTGGTGGTGGCATTTCTAAGATGGCCCTGATCTTTGAAGGGTCGACCTCGATGCCCCTTTGTGTAATCAGAAAACCCAGCATTTTTCCCGTTGTAACACCAAACGTGCACTTCTGAGGATTTAGCCGCAACCGAAATTCTCTGATCCTTTGAAAGAACTTTTGTAAGGCGGTGTAGTGGCCCTCTCTTTCTTTGGACTTGACAATCATGTTGTCCACGTACACCTCAACCTCTTTGTGGATCATGTCGTGCAATATTGTGGTCGCGGCCCGTTGATAAGTAGCTCCGGCATTCTTCAACCCAAATGGCATTACTCAGTAGCAGTATGTTCCCCACGGGGTGGTGAATGCGGTCTTTTCTCTGTCTTCTGGTGCCATTACTATCTGATTGTACCCTGAGAAGCCATCCATGAATGAGAGCAAAGCATGCCCTGCTGTGAAATCTACCAACTCATCAATATGCGGCAAGGGAAAGTCGTCCTTCGGACTAGCTCTATTCAAATCCCTGAAATCCACGCATACGCGGATCTTGCCATCCTTCTTTGGCACTGGAACGATGTTGGCCAACCAAGTCGGGTATTCGGATACCAGCAAGAAGCCTGCATCGATCTGCTTGGTGACCTCTTCCTTAATCTTAAGAGCCCAGTCGGGGCGGATCCTTCTGAGTTTCTGCTTGACAGGTCGGGCTTCGGGGTCAAGGGAGATCCGGTGCTGTACAATCTCAGGATCGATCCCAGGCATGTCTTCGTAGGACCACGCGAAAATATCTTTGAAATCTTTTAATAAAGCGACTAAGCGCTCGCGTTCCTCCGAAGACAACGTGGACCCGATCTGGACTAGCTGCGAGTCCTCCTTAGTACCAATGTTCACGGTAATGATTTCATCCGTTAAGGGTTTGACAAATCTCTCCCGCTCCTGCTCAATTAAACGCTGTAAAACCGGAGGAATTGCGTCCTCGTCGTTTTCATCAAAATTTTGAAAGTCTGAGTTTATGCAATAAATTAAGGGCACAGAAAAGTACTCAGAAACCACAGTTACTTGATTCTCATTAAGCTCATCCAAATAGTCCGAAATCTCGGTTACAACGGACTCAAATGAGAAAGAAAAAGACGACCTGGATATAACTGTGGCATCCGGGTTATCATCCCCAGGATTACCAAACTCAGACTCAGTCGAGCTGGAACTTGATTCCGACTCACAGGACTCGGTGGAATCAGATTCCGGCTCACTACCTGACCCGGTGTTGCTGGACAAGAATCCCTCCTCGTACTGCCAAGTGAGAGAGGGTGCGATAGATGCATCCAAGATAGTCGCTGGAAGGCCCGCGGCTGTTTCATCCCCAATCATGGAAACCGAGGAGTTATCCCCCAAGCACTTTTGGTCGATCGAAGGATCTGAAAGAAGACACGCCAGCGCTACCCCCATCTCAAGTTCGGTGCTCTCAGAATCTACTGCCTTACACTGCCCAATCTCAGCTGATGGGTCTGTCTGCTCTTCGGCAACGTCATCCCCGGGTAGTTGCAGGTCGAAGAAGATCTCGAAACCAGGCACGCGCTTCCTCTTCGCGTTCAGCCATGGCCCTGGGAACCCGCAAAATGGAAAGTCTTCCCCCTCCCGGACGAACCGTCCGTTTAGGGTACCCTGAATGGGCCTATGCATCAACTCAAAAGGCTTCCCAAGCCTTCCTTTGCTCTGGCCCCCAGCCATCTCTTTACCGCTTAACCTCACCCAGTCCTCTTGGGGTGCAGATACTCCAATCCAAAGGTTGCGAGGGTTGTGTGGCACTTCAGCCATGCTGCGACGCCTTTCCCCGGCCGCTCCTTCCCCAATCCCATTCCGGAGATGTGTTGTAGCTTGTTCATGGGTTAGACATATTGAGCACTGGCGTTACACCCCTCTATTTACCAGCCATATATATTCTGCACCACTCGAGCCTCAGCCAAAAAGTAACCCTGAAAGAAAATCATCCTCAGTGCATCTCGATTATCCAACACTGGTGTGGACACTCCGGCGGGCGGTATATGGATGATGAATTCCCGAAGACAATAGCATACTACCCTTCCCTGAGGGTATCTTCCGCATGCTGATGAAAGTGGAAGAGACTGCCTTGACCTGGTGCAACCCACGGTCGCCCCAAATAGTAGTTAAAGGTTACAGGAACGTCCAAGACATGGAATTCAATGTTGTGTTGTCCTGGACCAACCTGGGTTTGAATTTTGACAGTCCCATCATTCCCTGCTGTGTTATCGATGTATGGCTTGATTACCTGAGTAGTTGGGACGAAGTCCGCGGGCTTCAACCCGATTGCATACGCTGTTCTGGTTGGGCAGACATTAATGGCGGACCCGGTATCAACAAGTACCACCGGTATCCACTTGTCTCTACATTCCACGGCAATGTAGAGGGGTTTGTTGTGATTTGTGCCCTCAGGCGGTAGTTCTTTGTCTGAAAAGGTTAATGCCGGGGAACCTCCTCCCGGAAAAACCAGCCCAACCAGCTGTTCCGGTGTAGTATCTGTGGAGAGTTTGGACTTGTCCATAGCAGATAAGACAGCTTGCCTATGTACTCGCGACACCATAAGCAGTCCCCAGATGGAGATGTCTGCTTGTATCTTCTTTAGCTGTTTCAGTACAGCTTCCTCTTCAATCTGCTTCTCCTTCTGTTTCTCAGCTTCTCTATCCTTCCCGGATGCCTCGGGTTGGTCTAGGTGCGGGGGCTTGAAGTACCGCCCACTTCTCGTCATGTGATCAACCTCATCGAGGTACCAAGTGTCATCCGGTGGATTGTTTCCCCAGTCTTCGTCTGTGTGGGCAAGACATAAGTCATCGTCTTCCCACCACATTCCACTGGCATTCAGAAGGCACCTGTCTGGTTCGGGCATGTTCGTACTCACAGCACTTTCAGCCCGATGCTCACAGCATCCTCTGTTCTTGTGCCCGTAGCACTTTCGATTCCTTCATGGATCTTGGCTTTTCCGGTTCTCTCAGAACCCTGTTGTTCCACCTGCGTCAGTGCAGTTTGTTGTTCAATCTTCACAATGCTTCCATCCTGAACAAAATTCTTCGTACCGGCGCTCTCCGGCAATATAATCTGACTTCCGGCCTTTTCCGGCCACAGCTGATACCCTCGCCCCTGTCGGGCCCTGTTCTGGTTGGGATTCTCCCACTACATCTGGTTGATCATTGAGCCATCCAGTGGCCTCTGCCGATTCCTCATAGTCAAACCAGTTGACTGCCTCGTCCCCTGATTCTCGATCATTGAAAAATTGTAGGTTGGCAAAGTCCTCCTCTACAGCTGTCAGATCATTTGCCCCTTGCTCAAATCCATCCTCCCGGATCACACACAGCTCTCCCGTCTCTGGCAATTCTATACCTAGCCCAATCTGGCTCGTTGATAAGATGTACTCACTTGGATCATAGGCTCCCCCAACAAAACTCTGTTCAATCCCAGACTCAACAATCCCATTCTCTCCTGAAGCCTGCCCTTCCCCATCTTCGATGGTCACCACCGTCGGCTCTGGTTGGGTTGTGGAGATGTCCAACATGCACAAGAAGTCAGTGCAGTTGGGGAGGAACACCTCCGGCTTAGGTAGATGGGTAGGAGTAATATAGATGCTAGGATCGTAAGACACGACCCCAGTATGGATAAGATTGACTCTTTGGGGAGGTGGAGTTTGGTTGTGTGTAGGGAGGGGGTTGGTTGTGACGTTGGGTTTTTCTGGTGGCAAAATCACATTTTTATCAACGAGGTCTTGAATCTCGTGACGCAGCCTGAAACATTGGTCAGTATCATGGCCGTGCTGCTGGTGATATGCACAGTATTTGGCTGGGTTGTGAGAGGGAGGGAGTGGATTCGGCAATGGCCTCAGCTCTAGGGGTTTTAGGTGCCGCTTTCTGATCAAGACCCCCAGAGCCTTAGACAAAGGCATGTACAGTGGGGTGAAGGTTCTTTGGCCTTTGGGCGGGTATTTAGAGGTTTGAGCATTGCTTCCAGATGCACCGGAAAAGGGTGGCTGCCATGGGCCTTGGAAGGGGAGGGGGAATGGTGGTGACCATGCTGACCTCCGAAGCTCTTGCGTTTGCAGCGCCACTCGGGCCTGTATTGTTGTTACGGTTGAAAGTCCTCCTCGGTTGCTCCCTATCCTGGTCAATCAGACCTTGTTTCATCGCGTCTTCGATTTCTACCCCTATCTCGTGTAAATCTGAGAAGGTGGGAAAGGGGAGTACAATCATTCTCTGCATCAACTTTGGTTGGAGATTGCGCACAATCATCCGGATTTGGTCCTTATCAGTGGGCCTCAAAGTCATCATTGACGCCTTTGCCCTCCACCAGGTTACAAAATCTGAGAAAGTTTCCTTGGGCTCCTGCCTTGTCATTTCGAGATCACGAGTTGTAATCTCAATCTGAGTGTTGTACGAGTATTGCGCGACAAAGGCCTCAGCCATTTCATCCCAGCTTCTTTTTACTTCATCCTCTGACTTTGCGTACCAGATGGCGGCCACACCTGACAGGGTTCGGCCGAACAACGAAAGCTTTTGTGGTCAGGTTTGGCCCATTGGCCGCAGGATGTCTGAGAATAGTCGAAGATGGACCATGGGGTCTCCGGATCCGTCGAAACGGTCAATTTGCGGCATCTTGAACCTATCGGGCAATGTTACGGCCACATTGGTATATCCGTCCTCGATATCCGGAATAGCCTTTACCCCTTGTGATTTCTTGAAGAGCTTCTCAAGCTTGCTCAGTTTCAGAGCTGTATTGTCAATCTCGAACTCGAAGGGAGAGTCCGGGTGGTTGGGTGTATGGGTCTTGGACAGTTAAGGCGGAAGCGGGGGCGGAGCTGGCCCCGTTGGAAGGTTCGTGTCCTCTTGTAGGTTCTGGATATTTGGCACGGTGTTCTGGGTGTTTGGCAGAGCGTTCTGGACAGTAGGTGCCTGCTCGGGTAATGGAGCCCCTGGCGGATGAGGAACTTGATGTGAAGCAGATGCCGCATTCTGCTGTTGTAGTCTGGTAATTAGCTCGGCTTGCTGGGCCATGATCACGGCCTGCTGTTTGGAGAATTCCGCTTGACGGACAACATCCTCTTGCATTTGTCTCATGCTCTCCTGCATCTGGCGCATTAGGGCCTCCATCCCTGATGTATTTTGCTGATCCATCCGACTAACTGGTATGTCTATTTCTATAGCAGCAATTGAGACCTCAGTCCTATTGTCCTCTGATGGAGTAACCCACTGTTCTGACAACCTCTGTTTTGATACACTGCGCTTTCTCGGCCTTCTTCTGGCAACCGGGGGTAGAGAATGAAACACTGGCTGCCCGTCAATTAGATCCTCGGATCGATTGAGTCGACGACCTCGTGTCCAAAGTGCTTGGGGAATATCTGCTGGGTTGGAAACAATTATGCTAGAACTGCCCTAGTAAAAAGATAAATGAAGCAATAAGGAAATAAATAAACAGATAAACGGACAGCATAACAGCTTAAAATAAATGCATGACACACAGCTGGGCATAACAACACACGGTCGACAAGCTGAATACACACTGTCCTCCAACACTGATTATTATCCCTGAATCACTGCCCCCAAAACTGAATCTCTGATATCCGCAGATAACTAATTCTCAAATACTGACTGATGCCCGCAGGCCTGATACCCACAATACTGAACTGACGCCCACAGGCCTGATGCCCAAACCCAGTAAACTGATACATGCATTCGTATGGAGACGCACCCCAAAAGCACATAACAAGTAAGTGAGAGCGAAAACACCCCTATGTTGGGGTAGGGTTTCCCTGTCCTATTTTGTCAGGAGCTAGGGCTTCACTACGCACGCAGCGGTTTCAAACAATCTATAAACGGGTAGGCAACCTATCCTAGTTTGGAATGGTCACTACGGATCTGAATATGCACTAGGTCGAATGGTCAAAAGGATGCCCCGGTAAAACCGGGGTTTGTGTTCCCATACTGGTAGAGCCCACAACCGGTCAGCCTTATGGTCATGTCTTGACAAGACAAGCCTCCGGCAAACCTTTCAGGAATAGCAGATGGCAAACACGGTGTCCTAAGCGCACCAATGCAAATGCAATGCAAATAAACACATAAGTGTAGTCAAAACCAGATATCATGAGTTCGAGTCAAGTTCTCTAAGTCCCCAGCGGAGTCGCCAGAAACTGTAGACGTCCCCCGGACGCCCCGGGAGGGACGAGCTCCCGTTCCGTTCATTATTGGGGTCACTACAGCTCAGGAATCTCAAATTGTCACGGTTCTAAGTCTGAACCAAAGAGTCCAAATCCGGCAAATCGTTTTGAGAAAAACAGATTTTTGAAAGAAGTGCCAAACATGGACTGTTTTGCCAGATACAGAGTCGCCACCTAAATATTTTTGAGAAATTTAGGAAACCCTGACTCGTTTGCCAAAGGCCACGTGTCCGTCATCACCAAAGTTGCCTCAGCTCGAGAACTTGGGTACGATTGGGGAAGGTCACTTCGTGAGCACCCCCGCTCACCCGATCAAAGATCGGCCTCTACTAACCATGATATCAAATTTTGAAAACATTGTGCTCCGGTTATTAGCCTAGATTACTGTGTGATGCGCACAGCATACAAGTATAGACTGGGTCGCCTGAATTGGAACGAAACATTTCATGTTTGTTTTTGAAAGATGGTTTGCTACTCGCAAGTAGGCTTGAAATGCAGATTTTGCCACCCTCAAGTGGGCTTAGGAAAAGATGGTTCTGCCACTATCTAGTGGGCTTAAAACACACATTTGATGAATTGTTCCAATTCAAATAACCCAACCTTCACCCACAGACATTCAGGCAGTTATATCACAAAAGCAAATAGCCTCATGATAAGCATGCTATTCATGGCAGTCACTCACACGCATGTAAGGATGCTAAAGCAAAAAACTTACCGAGTACTCCAAGCCAAAACAAAAGCTAATTAGAAATCCATGCATGATCCTAATTATACAGAAATACCTAATGCAACACATGCAAAAGTGCAACTATAGCAGGCTCGGCTATTCTAAACATGGCATATGTGATGCAACAGCTAACATGTATTCAACTTGGAATTGAAAATAAAATGCAGTTAGTATGATGCACCGAGCCCGGTGCATGCAAAACAAATGAATGATGCAAACATGCTGTCATACTGTATGCTAATTGAAACATGCCCTAATCTAACCATCATAAGCGGATAAATAAAAGGGAGAAAGACGTGGGGGTGGAAGACATGCATCACACACACGCACACTTATTACAATTATGCCCTCGCACAGAGGGTCCGAATAAAATAATATACAGTCCCAAATAAATAGTACAGTCCAAATAATTACAAAAATCCTAATTAATTACTGAATTAACTAAGAAAACAATAAACTGGCATACAAGCCAGGGACTGCCTTGACTCTTCTCCGGATGATGAATGATGCATGCTCGGGTTGCCTTCGCACGGAAATCCATTGCGATGCCCCAATTAGCCTCTATTTTGCAATGATTTCTTGGAAAGCGCGCCAAGCCTCGGGAGACTGCTGATTCTTGATTTGCTGCAACAGAGAGCAGGAAAAGGGCATGGCAATGTATTTTCACAAATTTATGCATGCCTCGATCCTTGTGCCACTAATCACGCATCTCGATGCATGATGGCCGAGGAGTCGAATTGTGCAACTCAATATAGAATGAATGCACATGAAAACACAACAAAACCTAAACTCCATCATGGATAATCCGGAGTGTCGGTGACTGGGAATTGAGACACGTTCCGTCACTCGGAGTACGAAACGTACCTCGTTTCCCGTGCTTGGGCTAACGCCTATCCCAAGCACAATGCAGTATGCATGACATGCATGAATGCAACTAATATACAACCTAGCATGCACAATGCTATGAAATGGCATACACGATGCACGAGGTAACATGGCATACACAATGCGCTAACATACAACCTAGCATACACAATGCTATGAAATGAAATGGCATACACAATGCACAAGGGACTTACACCAACATGAGTGGACCTCAGTCACACTCACATAGGAGGCCATAAGATGAAAATGAGACTCTTGAGATGTATGCACGCGTGCACGCAAACCGAGGACCGACCCTAAGGCACCAAATGCCACTCTAACAAGACATGGCAAGGAATGAAATATGATATGCAAACATGCAAATTTCAGAAGCAAAATATGACCCAAAACAGCCCCGAATCATGAACACATGGCACCCGATGCATGAAAATGGTCCCGAAACGCAAGATTAAGCACATGAAATGAGTTGTAGCTACATCAAGCATGCATTATTTGATCATGACATGTGAAGACAGATTCAAGGCAGCCCCAAAAAAAGCATGTTTTCAGTTCTAAGCGAGGTGAAACAGAAAACACAAATAGGGAAAAACTAGCATGCAAAAATGGCCCTAAATATAAGATAAAGAAGTAACTCACAGCTGCTGACCCCAAACAGATTAGGGCCCTTCAACAATGTTGAAGAGGGGCCGAAAATATGATGTTTTTCAGTTTATGGAAAACCACAAAAACCAACACAGGTATGGCTATGCTCTCATGCAAGAAAAGGGCCAAAAGATGGACAAAGAAGCAAGTAGTAGTTTCTGGCCTTAAACACAAAGGGGCCCTTCAACAATGTTGAAGAGGGGCCAAAAATATTGCACTTTACAATTGATGGCCGGACCCAAAACAGTATACAAGAATGCTCAAAATGCTATGCAAAATAGGGCCAAAAAGAGAGATATAACACAAAGTGTATAAAGGATGCCTCAAACCATGAAAGACCCTTAATAAAACATAAAGAGGGGGTTAAAATAAGGTCATTTATAGTTTGGACCACAGCCCAAAAACAGAACAAAAAGAGGCTAACAAATCATGCAAAAATATGGCCAAAAGAGAGATATAATGGCAAGTAGCTAATAGAAGCCACAAAAAGTAATGATCCCTTCAACAATGTTTAAGAAGGGCTCAAAATAACCCACTTTTCAGTTCATGACAGAGCTAAAAACAGTTTATACATAGGCCAAAAATACTACACAAGATAGTGGCATACAAGAGGGGTAATGAAGTAAGTGCACCAAGGAGGCCTCAAACAGTGAGAGGCCCTTAATGAAACATGAAAGATGGCTCAAAATAAGCTTAACTTCAGTTAGGGTCGGAGCCCAAAACAGTAAGAAAGAATGACTTATAAATGGATCAAAAAAAGGGTAAATGTAGGCACCCCATTTTTGACCGTCCTCAAGACTTGGACGTCACCACTGGAACACTTGGTGATTATCCTTGTTTGTGTTCGTTTGGAGTTCCCGGAGGTCTTGGCTACGCGCGCCTTGCCTCAGGATCTCCGAACTCGACTGTTTAGTGTCTGGTTTTGCACCAAACACTTGTGTTTTGCCTTGGAGGGGCAGGGAATGCCTTGTGAGGCATCCTCACACACCACCGGCAGTGGCTAGAGGCCACCGGCTGGTTTTTGCTGCCATCGGCACTTTTTGTTGCTGGTCGGCACTCTTTGTTGCCGGTCGGCACTCTTTTTTATCAAAATGACATTTTTGGCCGGCCAACTGCTGTGCATCTGCTTTTGCAGATATTTTATCACAGCTGTCTTGCTTTTTGCTCCCCTCCATACACGTGTGTGGAGGGATCTCCCTCTTTGGAAGCTTGTCTTGTAAGCTTTACAAGACAAAAAGCTCTATAAGAGAGAGCCTTCTCTCTTGGCCTTAGGGTTAGACACTTGAGAGACTTAGGATATTTTTAGACAGCCATTTTTAGGGTTTTGAGTTCTAGGGTTAGAAACCATACACTTTCTATCTCTATATCTCCCTCCTGTGTGTGTTTAAGTGCATTTGTGTCTTACTATTGCACATAAACACATAGTGTTTCACCTTCACTTAGCTACTGAGGTTCTAAGAGGTTGGTTTTGAATTTTTGGAGGTGTTTTCAAGCCAAGGAGGGCTGTTGGAGCATCATTTGTGAAGGGGTCTTCAAGGGTAAGAAACTAGCCCCTTTATTCCCCAATCTTGCATTGTATTTTTCCCTATCTTAAAATCGTTTTTGAGCTTGGTGTATAATACAGAAAAGTTCTGTTTTTAGGCCCTCTAAATTGTTTGTTTAGAGTGTTTTGTGGTTTGGAGGTGTTTGACCCCTCTTAGGCCTTGAAAGGCCCCATTTTGAGCCATTTTGAGTGAGTTTCGAGACTTTGGTGTTTGGGCCTCTTCACCACTGAAATCTTGAGGGATTTCAGTGGTGGAGATGGTGCCTTGAAGTCTCCAAAAGGGGAGGGCCACCCCCTCTCCTTGTTGTCCTTGAAATGGACCTTTTTTGGCCTCTTGAGAGAGCATCATGTTAGAGTGTGTATTGATCATATCTTGGTTGTTTTCCATGCTTATTATGCCATGATATAACCTTGTTGTGTGTTGGTTTTGGTACACCATGCATGCTTAGCATACCTACCATGTAATGCCTTGTTATTGCCTTAATATGCCTTAGGTTGTTAGCCTTTGTTCTAGCATGTTTTAGGCTTAGTCTTGTGAAGGTTTTGTGCTCATTTTTCCATGTTTTAGGTCTTTCCTAGGTTGTTTGGGTCGGATTTGGCATGTTTAATATAGCCCCTTTGCATTTTGGCTTGTTGGCCTCAAGTGTGTGAGTTTGTAACATGCACTATTTGCTTTATTCTAATGATTTGGCATCATTTTTAGCATAATTTCAGACCTTATAGCATGCTTGTATGTTTGCTTTGGACACCTCTTTAAAGCTTTGGAAGCTTGTGTAGCATGTTCCATGTTTTGGCCATTGTACATGCCTTTGAATTCGAGCCACTTAGATGCCATCTAAGAGTCCCTTTTGCATGGTCTAGGACTGTCTTGAACCTATTTTAAGTCCTCTTAGCCTTGTGAGGCTTGGTCGGCTTAACCATGGTTCAAGTCTCTTTGACTTGCTTCAAGTACTTGGGCCATTCATTGCATGCTTGGTCTATTTTGTTTGCTTAGTTTGACACCATTCTAACATGAGTTTCAATGCTTACCTTGCATGCCATATGTCCATGATTGCCTCATTCAAATGTGCTTAGAAGTAGCCCTTTGAGGCTTGAGCATTTGTGCCTAAATGTTGGTCCAACTTACTTGCATGTGTGTATGTATGTTTGATTCCAATTCCTTGACTTTTGGCCACTGTTTTGGCCCTTTTTAGAGCTGCCCAAATCATGTTTAAGTCCAATCTTACATGTTGTTACATGTCTCACACTTCGCATGCTTTGATTGCACCGTGTCTTGCATGACCATTAGCTTGTATGCTTGTTCATTGCTTGCTTGCTTGCTTGCATTGCCATGTTGCATCCCTAGCTAACATGCCTAGGTTGCATTGAACATGCATGTCTTGTCCTTTGATTTAGTGATAGGGATTGGACCCCTTTGGTTTGTTGGTTTGCATTACACTTAACATCAAAATGTGCACACTTGGTCACTTGGACCATCACGCATGGAAATGCGCGATTGATGGTCCGAGAACCAAGGAGTATGTCCCTTTGAGTCACAAACATGATAAGGGACATGATTGGTGCATATATGCCTTGAATTGTGCTGCCATGCTCTGCCTTGCCCTCTGTTGCTGTCAATTGCAGATTCTGCAGGAACACTCTGCCGACCGGCAGTGCCAAGTGCCGACCGGCACTCCTATCTCTGCCGATAGCTTCACCAATGGCCGGTAGCTATATATCACTGCCGGTGGTAATCCAACTCGGCCGGTGATGTCTTCCAGTATCCAGAGAAGCAATCCAGAGGTTTTGGCAGCCTCTAGAGGAGTAAAAAAAGGAAAACAGAGGCAGCCTATGCATGGCCGTGCACTTCCGAGCGGGATCCGAGCATGCACTGCATTTGGCTTTCCTCCTGAGGCGGTTTACTGTTTTTCTTAGCTTAGTTAATTTGTTAATTAATTAGGCAATTTGTAATATTTAATAGCTTGTGTAGTTAATTAATTTGTATTATTTATTCGGTCCCTCCGAGCAAGGGCAAATCTGTAATAAGTGTGGGTGAGTGTGTGTATGTCTTCCAATCCCCACTTCTTTCTTCCCTTTTATTTACCTGCTTTAATGGTTAGTCTTAGGGTACGTTTAATTTAGCATACCTTATGCTATGCATGCGTGCATTCATGCATTTGTATTACATGCATTAGACTCGGTACATCATGCTAACTGCATTAGTATTCCAATCCCAAATTGAATACGTGCATCAATTTATCGCATTTCACATGCCATGTGTAGGTTAGCCGAGCCTATTCTAGTAACATGTTGTATGCGATGCATTAGGCACTTAACATGGACTTGGATCATGCATGTCTGCTAACAAGTTCTTTGTTTTGGCGCGGAGTACTATGTAAGTATTTTAAAATGTTTTAGCATATCGCATGCGTGTGAATGCTACCATGATGGCATGCTTATCATGTGGCTAAGTGCTTATATGAGATAAACTGTTTGAATGCCCGTGGGTGAAGGTTGGATTGTTTGAGTTGGAAAAACTCGTTGAAATCCGTGTTTTAGCCTACTTGCGAGTAGCAAATTCCAAAATACATTTTCCAAAACAAACGGATATGCAATGTTTATTTCCAAATTAGGCAATCTAGTCTATACTTGTTTGCTGTGCGCATAACATAGTAATTCTAGGCTAATAAACGGAATAAGAACACATAACGTTTTCAAAATCGGATATCATGGTTAGTAGAGGCCGATCTTCGGATCGGGCGAGAGGGGGTGCTCATAGCTGACCTTCCCCAATCATACCCTAGCTCTCGAGCCGAGACAACCCTGGTGATGACGGACATGTGGCCTTCGGCACCGAGTCAGGGTTTCCTAAATTCCCCATTTTAAAATATTTAGGTGGCGACTCTGTATCTGGCAAAGCAGTCCATGTTTGGCACTTCTTTCCTAAAATTTCTTTTCTCAAAACGATTTGCCAGATTTGGACTCTTTGGTTCAGATTAAGAACCGTGACACGAATCGAGTCCGAACTGTAGCGCGGGGCCCCACGCGGGCGTGCTACAATAGAAAAGGGGAAAAGGAGCTCACCCTTGTAGACCAAGCCTTGACAGCTCTTTTTGGCTTGAGTTGCAACACTCCTAGGCCTTGAAGAATCACCTCCAGTTGCTGGAATGAAGGATGGAAGGGTGGTGCTAGGTGGTGGTGTGAAAAGGGGTATAGGACTTGAAGGATTGGAGCTTGGAAGAGAGGGAGAAAGAGAGATACAACAATGGAGCTTAGGGTGGATTTTTGTAACCCTCATTATAGAGCTGGAGGCCCTGTTATATAGACAGAGAGGGGGGGAAAAAGGGGGGGAGAAAATGGAGGGAAAACCATCAAGTTTCCCCCAAAAGGCAGCCCCCCGGATATAGAATCTGGGGAAAAAATGAATGCACTGCTGCACTGTAGATGATGTGAGGATCCTGGCCGGCCAGTTATCCAGGTTGCAGGTGGCCGGCCGGCTACTTCCCATGGCCGGCCGGCTAGGGGTCAAAAGGGTCAAGTGTGATTAATGGCCGGCCACCACAAAAAGAGGGCCTCTGATGTATGCACAACACAACCCTGTGGTTGAACACTGGAAAAAGTGAACCAGAAGAGAGAACAACCCACTTTTCAAAGGGGTTCAAAAGGGTCAACAAAAATTACTGGCCGGCCACCAAATATTGGTGGCCTCCCAGATGTGTACATCACAAATATGGGGTTTAGGGTTCAAGAAAATGGCCCAAGGGTGTTCAACATTGGCTTTGAAGTGAGGAAAATCGGGCGACGGAGGGCGATGAAGGGATAAAGTTGGCTGACAGAACAATTACTGGCCTCCCACCCTTTTATGGCCTTCTTACCAATGAAACAGAGGTCCCCGCCAAAAATGAACCAAAACCGATGCAGAATGAAGGTTCGGGGGCCGAAACGCGCAACTCGGGGCCCCGAAAATGGGCTGTTAAGCACCAGGAGTGGTGTTCGACCACGAAGTCGGTCTCTCGGACCACAGTGTCCCTCAAAAGGGAGCAAATAAGAATTATGCCAAAAACCGAAGCAAACGAAGATGGTTAAGCAGTCCCGAACCGAGGCACACGGCCAACGATTCCGAAAAACCAGGAACCGAACTCCAAACGGGCAAAAATGGCCTACGACCACGAAACGTAGCCTACGGCCACTGAGAGATGATCTATGAGACCTCTCCCTCCCTTTGCGAAGAGAAAACAGAGAAAACCGAGCCTGGTTCGCAAATCAAGGCAAAGCATGAAAAGGTCCGGGAGTCCGAAGGCAAGGCTCGCAACCGAGACTCTAAAACTTCTGAACGAGCACAATATGCAATATCACCAAGTGCTCAACTGTTGACGTCTGAGTCTCAAGGTCGGTCAAAAATGGGGTGTCTACAGGTATTTCGTTAACCAGTCCATTCCCAATATTACGTCAAAATGATCAATGTTCAGAGGTAGTAAGTCAATAAACAAATGTGCATCTTTAACAATAATTTCACAAGCAGGGTACATATATGCACAGGTCATAGATCCCCCAATGGGTGATGATACAGCTAACAGATAATTCATGGGTTCTAATGGTCTATTCAGTTTTCGCGAAAAAGCATGCGACACATATGAATGCGTAGACCCCGAATCAATCAGTACATAAGCATTTTGAGTACAAATAGAGAGAATACCTGACACAACGGTCTCGGTATTCTGCACGTCTCCCGGTACTAGGGAGAACACTCGGCTCTACCGCATAGGCTCTTTCTCGGTAGCTTTGGGGTTCGGTTTTGGTGCAACAGTTGATGCTGCTACACTTGGTGCAGCTTTACTACTGGCTTGTGGAGCAGAGGGGCAGTCTTTAACCATGTGGCCCACCTTGCCACACCTGTAACAGGCTCCAGATATTTTGTAACAGACCCCTTTGTGCTTCTTGCCACACTCAGAACAGGGTGGTATAAAGTCACTCCCTAGGCTGGGGCTAGTTGTTGACCCCGTATTCTGTTTCTTATTCAATGGGCTATGCTTGCCTTTCTGGAATTTAAAACCCTGCATTTTACCACGCCATTCAGACGCTAGTGTTTCAGTTTTCAGTGCTTCGATGTTTGATTCAGCCATCAAGGCTCAGTCAAGAACATTTACATAGTTCGGTAGCTTCAAAACATTAATTATGTCGAGTATTGCAACATTAAGGCCGCCTTCAAACTTTCTGGCCTTCTTATAATCAGTGTCCACCATGTGTGGTGCATAACGGGCAAGTTCAGTAAATTTTGTCTCATATTCAGCCACCGACGTGGTGCCTTGTTTCAGTTGTTCAAACTCAGTCACCTTTCTATCCCTAACACACTGAGGGAAATACTTCTCGAAGAAGGCTCCTTTGAATTGAGCCCAAGTCATAACAGTATTTTCATTACGGATAAGCATCCACTACCTTCTGGCTTCTTCTTGCAGAGTAAAGGTGGCCAATAGCACTTTATGTGCTTCAGAGCATGGAAAAACCTCAAACAATTTTTCAGTCTTAAGAACCCATGCTTCAGCTTTTAACGGTTCAAGGCCTCCCTAGAAGCATGGCGGTTTCATTTTGCTGAACTTATGGGTGAGAGCAATTATGTCCCCATCATTAACATTCACATTCTGTTCCGGTTGTACCGGAGGAGGATGTGGGGGTTGTTGATTCTGTTGTTGGTCTAGTCTTTCAGTTATTAGTTCCATCATTCTTTCTAGTCTTGCCATTCTTGCCTCAGAGGATGAGGATTCAGATTCATTTACAGTTCTCGCATTATCCATTTCACTATAGGCAGTTATAACAGTTGTTAACATAGGCAGTCATTCATTTAAACAGATTAACACATTAGCATATATTCAGTCATGTCATAGCCACACACACTTATCATGCTCATGTAATGCTTTAATCACTTTTCCAGGACATCCTATAGCTCATTCGAACACGTGTATGCGGTATAACTCGTGGTAAGTATCACTCTGATACCACTCTGTCACGACCCAAACCCGCCCCTATAGGTTTAGCACCGTAACCGGCCAGTAATCCGAGATTACAGAAGGCCTGCTTAACAGTAATACCGTAATACAGAGTACAGGGGTTGGCGGAAGCCAAACAGTAAATAAACAATGTCCAATGAGCTGGGACAGTCGGTATGCAAAAGACTTTTCATTCAAATATATACAGTCAGACAAAACAGTATATACATATATACAATCATTCAGTTCAGGGACCTAATCCCTATTAAACAGTACGGTAACAGTCTATACAGTCGTACAAAACAGATACAGAGACAGACGGGGGAATTAAAAACACCCCTAAGCCGTAGCTTGACAGGCTCGGAACCTCGCATTGAGGCACATAGGTTGGCTCGACAAAACTGGAGTTTACCCTGACGCTTCTAGCTGCGGTCTGGTGCCTGTACACCTATATATATATATATGAGCAGTGAGCTAAAGCCCAGTGAATAACACAATGCGTAAAGGGGTTAAGAATGAATGTCCTTACAGTAATGAAAACAGTTCATTAATCCAGTATATCAGTCATTCAGTCATATGTGGTACATCCATTAGCATAACAGTACAGTAAACAGTAGGTCTTAAAAGACCGAACAGTAAATGATGGCCATCAATCGATAACAGTAGTGGTTCTAACGAGGGAACCGACAGAGATCTTTGTAACAGTAACAGTAAACAGTAGTTGCTAAGGATGCCACAATACAGTTCAGAATATAGGACATACATTCATTCAATTAACAGTATCAGTTTAGAAAGTAGTACAGTGCAATTGTTCAGAAGATAATCATTTTGAACATATCTTTACACAGTTGTTACTCAAAGAGTTCTGGGCTACGGTAAAGCTAGAGCGCGTCCCCAGTCGCCAACCCTACACAGTTTACAGATTGAACACACACTAAGCTACACAGTTGGGAAAGATAATAACTTAATCCCTAATTTGCCTCGGTGTGGTTCTACATCTATATCCTCATTAAGATGTTTTAAACTAGGCCTAAGAATGCCTAGGATGGGATGAGGATGCAAAGATGTACTTTAAAAGTATTTTCGGAAGTTTCAGAAAACAAGGGTCACGCTCGAGCGTAGGTTACTCCGCTCGAGCGGACATGTAGACAAAGGTTTCTGCTCGAGTGTAGACTTACCCGCTCGAGCGTTCTGCAAAACAGTCAAAAGTGCTGGATAGGTGAAAATCACGCTCGATTGGGCGCTCGACACCCGTTGGAGCATGAGACACAATGTCCCGCTCGAGCGTCAATTCTTCCGCTTGAGCGGACTTCAAAAAGGTTTCCGCTCGAGCGTAGACTTACCCGCTCGAGCGTTCTGCAAAACAGTCAAAAGTGCTGGATAGGTGAAAATCACGCTCGATTGGGCGCTCGACACCCGCTGGAGCATGAGACACAATGTCCCGCTAGAGCGTCAATTCTTCTGCTCGAGCGGACTTCAAAACAAAACAAAAATGCTAGGAGAACGATTTCCACGCTCGAGCGCCAGGCACCCCGCTCGAGCGTGAGTCCAAATTCTGGAAATTCCAAATTTGAACCTCAAGCTCAAAACCAAGTTTTAAACCATAAATTTCAATCCTCTTGGGCCAATTTTTCAGAAAACACGTCAAAACTCATACTTTAACATGATTCAAAGCTCAATTTATAAAATCAAGGCCCAAGGGTGTTTCAAACAACTCAATTTGAAACCAATTTTCATGAATATGAAGAACATGCAAACATGCACGGATTAAAACCATTTCAAAGCTTCAATTTGATGCTCTAAGGAGCCAATTGTTCCAAAAACAAGATGAAAACATGGACTTAACATAACCATGAGCATGCAAGTGACAATTCTCCATGGAATCAACTCAAAATTCAACAATTCAAACATGCATGCATGAAATGAAGCCATAATTCAACAATTAAGAGCCATAACCTGGCTCTAGACTTCAACTTGCTCAAAACCATGGAAGAATCAATTCAAAACATACACAAGAGGTAATGAGTCTACCTTAGGTCTTGTAGTCCAAGATGTACAAGCTCAATTTTGCAAAGAACTCTTCAATTACTTCAATTATCAAGCAAAACTCAAGCAAAAGTGAGATGAAATCAACTCTTCTAGTCTCTCTCTATCTATAGTCGGCAATAACAAGGAGAATGGCTGAGGAAAAGTGTTGGTCGCTCTAGACTTCAACTTGCTCAAAACCATGGAAGAATCAATTCAAAACATACACAAGAGGTAATGAGTCTACCTTAGGTCTTGTAGTCCAAGATGTACAAGCTCAATTTTGCAAAGAACTCTTCAATTACTTCAATTATCAAGCAAAACTCAAGCAAAAGTGAAATGAAATCAACTCTTCTAGTCTCTCTCTATCTATAGTCGGCAATAACAAGGAGAATGGCCGAGGAAAAGTGTTGGTCAAGTGTTGTACAAGGCTCCATATGTCTTACGTAGTGGCCACTAATAGGGCATGGTTGTAATTAAGTCTAAGTTGTGCAATTTAACTTCATTTTAATCTAATTTAATCATACCTAATCAGTTTTCAGGTAATTACGCCATAAAATCACATAAATCACGATGATCATAAAACACTAATCGGTTTCCGGTTCGGCCGCCGATAAGGCCCTCAATTCACAATTTAAACACCAAGACACGAACAGATAATCAAATAACCAAACAGATAGAATTATAATTAAACAGGTATACTCAGTCAATTCAGTTTCAATTTCAATCAGTCAGTTCAGTAGTTTATTCAGTTCACTTATCAGTCATAATCAGTCTCAGTTTAGCGGTAATCGGTAGTTATCAGTAAACAGTAGTGAGGGTTGTTACATGTCCTAATCACAGTATGAGGATAGTGAAGACTTGTAATGCTAGACTTCTAGGGAATGGTGAAATCAGTGGGAGTGAGAAAACATGAGTGATGAATTTCGAGGAAATTATGGTAGATGTGCCAACATTTGACCCTTATTGAAAAATTGTTGTTCCACAAACTATTCCACAGGCTGAGGGAAACAAACAACATTATGAAAATCCTCCACCACATGAGGGAAACAAACAACATTGTGAAAATCCTCCACCACCTCATGTTTCACCACTTCATGAAGATACCACCATTGAAAATATTGTAGAACTACCACAACTGGTAGTTCTGAGAAGATCTTAGAGAGAGAGAAAACCTGTCATTCCATATGATTACATAGTGTATCTATAGGACTCTGATTTTGATATTAGGATTATCAAAGATCTAGTCTCATTTTCACAGGCTATGAATAGTGATGATTCTACTAAATGGGTCAATGATATAAATGAAGAGTTAAAATCCATAGAACAAAATGGTGTTTGGGATCTTGTCGAATTACCTAATAATTGTAAAAAGGTCGGCTATAAATGGGTCTTCAAGACCAAGCGCGACGCAAAAGGCAATATTGAACGATTTAAAGCCAGATTTGTTGCCAAGGGTTTTACTCAAAAGAAGGCATAGACTAAAAGAGACCTTCTTTCCGGTATCAAAGAAGGACTCGCTTAGAATCATCCTAGCATTGGTAGGTCATTATGAATTAGAGTTGCATCAAATGGATGTGAAAACTTCTTTTCTAAATGGGAATTTGGATGAAGAAATTTATATAGAGCAGCTAGAAGGATTTGCAAAGAAAGGTAAAGAACATTTAGCTTGCAAATTAAAAAAATAATTATATGTGGCCTTAAACAAGCTTCTAGGCAATGGTGTTTAAGGTTTAATGATACCATTATCTCCCTTGGATTTAAGGAAAATACAGTTGACCAGTGCATATATCTGAAGGTTAGTGGGAGTAAGTTCATTATTTTGGTGCTATATGTGGATGGCATTTTGTTAGCTAGTAATGACCTTGTCTTATTGCATGAAACCAAGAAATATCTTTCTAAGAATTTTAAAATGGTCAATATGAGTGAGGCACACTATGTTATTGGCATAGAGATCTTTAGGGATCAATCTCGAGGATTGCTAGGACTATCTCAGTATATTTATCGTGTTTTGGAGAGATTTAATATGTAGTTTTGTTCAGCCGGTGATGCACCCATCATGAAGGGTGATAAATTAAGGGGAAAATAGTGTCTAAGGAATGACTTGGAAAGAAAACAATTGAAGGACATTCCATATGCATCAGCAGTAGGGAGCTTGATGTATGCCTATACATGTACCAGGCCAGATATTAGTTTTGCAGTTGGAATGTTGGAAAGATTCCAAAGTAATTATGGAATGGAACATTGGAAAGCAGTGAAGAAGGTTATGAGATATCTTTAGGGAACAAAGGATTATATGCTCAGCTATAGGAGATCAAAACAGTTGGAAGTGACTGGATACTCAAACTCAGATTTTGTCGGTTGCCTTGATAGTAGAAAATCCATATCAGGTTTTGTTTTTCTACTAGCTAATGGAGCAATTTCATGGAAGAGTGTGAAGCAGTCCATTATTGTTTCATCTACTATGGAGGCTGAGTTTGTGGTATGCTTTGAGGCTACAAATCATGCTTTAAGGTTACGAAATTCCATCTCAAGACTTGGTGTTGTTGACTCAATTGCCAAGCCGCTGAAGATATGTTGTGACAGTACCGCAGCAGTTTTCTTTCTAAGAATGAAAAGTACTCCAATGATTCTAAACACATGGAAGTAAAGTACTTAGTTGATAGAGAAAGAGTCCAGAAATAACAAGTGTTAATTGAAAACTTAAGCACCTCTCTTATGATTGTTGATCCATCTACAAAGGGATTGCCACCAAAGACATACAAAGAGCATGTTATCAGGCTGGGTCTTTTAAGCAATCCATGGTGTGTATGGTTAATCTTGAGTGCTTATTTTTATTTGACACTATTTGCGCAATAATAATTTTGTTTTTATTTTCCTGTTTTCTAAAAGTGTGTGTACACATTAATTTGAATATTGATAAACATGAAATGTTTTAACAAGACAAATTACAGGGGCCTTTCAGGCAAATAATTACATATCCCAATAATGGACTGGTTAGTGAAGGTTATCGATGGTATGGTGCATAGAAGGAAATATGACATAAATGTTATATAATCGCTATGATTTACATTGGTAATCTGAAGTAATCATAGTATTATAGTTTATAATATATCTGAACTTATTGGCTATTTTTAAAAATTTGTGATCACGTGTCAGTTTCTAGTGTGGAATCCAATGAATCAAAATTTTTTATAAATTACATGTTTTTGGAAAAAAAAACTCATAATTGCATCATAATCAGCTTAATGGGCCAAGTGGGAGAATGTCAGATTTATTTTCTGGTGTTTCCCAATAGCCTATATATCTTTTACATGTTTTATTTTATTTGGACTCTACAATTAGATAAAGCCAATGTTTTAGATAAAGTTCAGTAATTAGAATTTTAAATATGGGATAATTACTCTTCTAAGATAAGAAGGAAACTTTGATGGACATGAATTCTTCTAATAGAGTTTATCTGACCCTCTTCTCTTCTCTATATAAGGATGGACGACTCCCCTTTCATATCATAAGTATTTTTTTCATCACTCTAAGTTATATAGTCATCCTAATTAAGAGAGACAGAGAGAAAAAGGTGAACCAATAATTTAAGGTTCAACTATTAGGAGTATTTTTTTCAACTTCTCTAATTTAATGGCTGACAAAGGTATGTTCGTTTTATTTTTGAGTTGTATTGAATTCAAGATCATACAAAAATTCAATTATGTATTATTATTATGGTTACTTGCATGATAATATTTACACACTCTGCTCATCGCTTTTCATCTTGATCATCATCTTCTTCACATGGTTTCTATTGATTCAAGGGGCAAGATCAACTTCAGTGGAGAGACACACCTACATTGTCCACATGGACAAGTCTATCATGCCTAAGGCTTTCACTAGCCCCCACCACTGGTCCTCCACCATTGATTCCTTAAAACCACCAACTCTCACAGACATAACACACACTTCTCAATTCTTTACACCATCATCACCACCCAAGCTTATCTACACCTATGACAACGTGGTTCATGGTTTCACTGCACTCACTGCTGGAAAATAGACTTTTAGTGGCGTTTAAAAAATGCCGCTATAAGTGTCAAAAACGCCGCCAAATCCTTTTGCGACGTTTAACACCAAACGCCGAGGGCGCGGCCGTCACTATAGCTTTGTGACGTTTTAAAAACGTCGTGAGATTAGTATAGGCGGCGTTTTTAAAAATGCCGCCAAATGTCCTACTAAACACACACTGACGTCACTGACAATATTTCGTGACGTTTTGGAAAAACGCCGTCATTTCTTTTTTTGAAAAATTAACCGTTGATAAGTAGGGTTTAAGAGGCGTTTGTAGAAACGCTGTCATATACCCTTTTTTTTTTGAAATTGTGTTAATTTTATTTGAGTGAACTAAAAAAATACCTGTAATGAAACATTAATTCACTTTCTCATTCAATTAATATCCAATCACCATTACCCACAAAATTAACATATCCAAAATCCAAAAATCATGTTTTAACATTAACCACAAACTAACATATATAAAAAAAAAAATCATGTCTTAACATTAACCACAAACTAACATATATTTAAAAATAATGTCTTAGTATTAAATTTGTAGTCTTCACTGGTCTACATGCCTGCATCAAAACATAAACTGCAATCAGATTCACCAAAATAAACACAAATTAAAGAATTTGTACCAATACTTATAAACAGTACTTGAAGAAGCACTAAGAAGAAGATTTTATCACATACCAAGAAGCACTAACAAGAAGATTTTATTCATAAGTGATCACATAAACAGGGGAGAAATTTAACAGATGGAATTTAGCTTGAATTATAATTACTTTTGAGAGAAATCAGAAGAATGAAGACCAAGAGTTACCTAAGATGGCAAAGAAATTAGATGTAAAAACTACGGAAGGGTCTCGAGTAACACCAAAAACTGCTGGTATAGAGTCAACCTGAAAATGGGCATCAAATTATCACTAAAATACTAACTACAAAATCCTCAAGCTTTTTGAATGTATACACCTAACATGGACAGGGACAAAGGGAACCCACTGCAAATGCAATATCACTAAAAGTCAATTTAAACTATAATTTAACACAATCAATGGCCTTTAAATTTCTATGCAATAAAAGAAGTCATCTGCTGATCCAGAGAGAATTTTGAAGTCCTTCCATGCAATTAAAAATTATCTCTTATTAAGTATGTTGAATAGATGATGCAGCAAAGTTGCAAAAATATTGCGCTAAGAAAACCCATCAAGGACTTACTTTCCACACACCATCCTGAATGGTTATGAATCGATTTCTGTCATAGTTAGCTGCAATATCAAGAAAGAATGATAGCAGATGAGGATCTTGAGCTACAAAATAGACAATGCGTACTAAAAAATGAATAGGTAAATTAAACCATTAACCACCAGTCGAATGATATTTGGAGTGAAAAGACCCTAAAGATGGCTTAGAGACACAAACATAGGATTAACACAATAATAACTAACTTTTCTCAACTGGTTTGAAATCTAATCACAGGCCTTGTAGCCAAGTGGTAGTAGAGGCACTATGAAGGCAAGGCTCCTCGTTCGTGACCCAGCACAGTGTTTTCTTAAAAAATAAAATCAAATCATGAAAGAATGATCAATTTAAGCAAGTAATTGTGCATGATTCATTAAGTTTTAAAAGCAGCAGCCAAACGGGGAAAAACAGGGTTGACCGATCCATATCTCATGGCATGCAACTGAATGAGACCACAAGGTTCAAATCTACTAGGGAGCAACATAAAATCAGACCCAGCAATAATCATGTGGGCCAAGGGTACGTTGAATTTTGCCACTCCTCTGGCCTTGTCGGGATATATTATCTCGAGCTGTTCTAGCTGCTTCTCCATGTATTTCTTGCCAGTGCCCTAATAGAAAGAGCAAATCCATTTCACAATTCATACCAGAAAAAAGCGACAAATAAAAGTTCTCTTTAAAAAAAAAAAGTTACCTAAGAAAAAAAAAACACTAAACTTACAAGAACTACAATCTGAACATTCTCTCTAATGAATTTAGGAATGGCAGCCGCTAGGATATCCTAGCCTTTCTGCTCTTCTAGTCTACCAATGAATCCGATCAAGGGGATGTTTGCGTCCACAGGCAACCCAACTTCTGCTTGAAGTGCTTCTTTCAAAAGAGGCATTGCAGCCATGACCTAAAAAAATCACAATTGTAATATGCTAAGGCTTTTTAAAGCCACAAAAATATTGAGAGATTAATGGAAAATTAAGACAGCAGAAAAAGAATTAGAAGAATCTTACAGTTGTGGCATTATATTTGACATCAATGTATTTATCTGTAGATGGATTCCACTCCTGGACATCCATGCCATTGACAATACCAGTTATACCGGTCTTACGAATGATGTTATCCAATTCCACACCCTTATCTATACCAGAAACAAGTTCCTGGGCATAGTATGGGCTCACTGTTACGACCCTGTCTGATTCTAATATTCCACCCTTCATCCAGTTAATTTTCCTTCCCTTGGCAGGCTTGTCATACCTGCAACATGCAAAAACTTGTCATAACTTGACAAGAGAAAAAAATTTCTCAAACCATAGCAGTTGGAAAATTCCATCCGATGTTAAGACATCTCCAGTAATAGCAATTTCAAATACTCAAATCTGCATACATACCCATCAATAAAATCAAAAGAGCCCTTATATTGTTCCGGAAGATTGAGAAGAGAGAAGTCTGCAAAAGGAAATCTCCCTTGGTAGGCAACGTTATGGATGCAGAAAGCAACCTGCCATCATTTGTCTGTACTAGTGTTAAATCCCAACAAATAGTCCTTGTCATTTGGCTAAAATTCTTCTGTTTTAATTTTATTCTTTGCCTGAAATTCTTAACGACGTAATTGAGCAATCTTACTCTGGCATTCTTGTAGATCCCCATAGGTTTGTACTTGGTCTTCAGATAACATGGAAGAAGAGCAGTGTGCCAATCATTGGCAATGAAGACAACATCCTCCCCTGCATTTGTACGAGACAGATATGTTACACCATTTATAATAGAATGAAAAATAAATAGACAGATAAAGGTACAAACTTTGAGAATGGAACATACCATAAGGTCCAGAGAAATATTTATTGTTGTTTAGATTCAAAATCCTTGGTGCCTCCAAAGCAGCCTGAGTTCAAAGTATGGATTCCAGTTTCCATTCAGGAATAAAATGAAGAATCTTGCAACTTTCTGTTACAATGCCAAGGTATAAACACGAAGGGCAATAGAGGATTTCATATTTCTTATTTTTTATAAATACTGAATGCAATGGGGGATAAAGCCTCTGGTAATATTGACTGCAGCAAGGATAGCCTGGAAGCCAACTTCAGAGTTAGGGTAAACAAGCACATGCTACAAATTTCCTTCATGTTTTCTATTTGCCAGTGACATCTGCTTATACTTCAACTTACCTTATAAGAGATGCTCAATCACCTCTCTAATAATCAATTAGGCATAAAACAAAAATTATAATGGCTTATTTATTAAATTTTAACCTTCAATTATCTTTTTAGGATTTGGATGCATTTGGATTTCTCGAGGTTGGAGCTTTAGCATTGAATGAAGAAATTTCAAACAAAAGGATTGGAACTTGCTGATAGGATCTATCAGAGTAGCTGCCAAATGACGAGTACGAACCTTCTAGAAAAGAAAAATTAGCATATTTAAAATTGGTCAATTATTGTCCTGATCAAACTAGGAAGTTTATTTGAGTTGGAGTTAGGACACAAACTGAAAAAGTTTGTTTTAGTTACAAGGAGACATTAACTTTGCAACATCAGTAATCCCATAGCTCTTTCCATTCTTTGGAGCTCCAAAGAGCTAGCTGGTTGGGCTTTTTAACAATCTTCCAATGTTATTCTTGTTTCTTTCATCTTTTCTTTTCTTTGGAACATGACAATGACCAAACAAACATAATAAGAAGTTTAGTGTGTAAAGGAGTCAATCCTATCTCTCAATGCAAATGTTTCTAGCTTCTAACTATAGAGTTCCCACAAAGAAATCCCAATATAGTAGCAATGAAAAACAAATTATTAGGTACTATACCTTTGGTTTTTGAGTACTGCTCAATGACATCATCAACTAGGATATCAAAGCTTGGAATATATCCATGAAGACCTTCCGAAAGACCAAATCCTGGATAATCCATCGCAAAAACTCCATATCCAGAAAATACTAACTTCCTAGCAATTCCTGTAAACAATTCCATAAAACAGTTACATTCCATTTGTCTCACAATATGAATCTACTTTCTAATATATGTTACGAAGTACATGCCTTCAGCCAAGAATGTGCAAGTATCTCCGTAACCATGACAGTAATAAATAATTGCTTTGGGGGAGCAGGTTTTTGGAAGCCAACTTTTTGTGAAAATTTCCACGCCTCTAGAGTTCACTTCATATGACTGCACCATAGAATCTCAAATGATCATCACTGCATAAATATTCATGTATATAAACTCAAAAAGGACTCAGTTTCAGTTGCCCTTCTATATAGATTTATGATTAACCAAGAAAGCTCTATGGGTTACTATAGAAGCAAGACAAGTCAAAGTTAAAAGTCATCCAAACATAATTCCAGAAATAGTATAACTAAAACTCATCGATGTTTTTAAATATCTAATACTGTGAATGAAGAATTAAAAACTTGGTTAGAAGGAAAGTCTATTGACCATCAAAATGAAAATTAGGCTTCTGGGATTTACCGGATCCCACTAAATTTACAAGAATATCATTTTTTTACAACTGAAATGAGAAAGTAGACAGTATGTAAACAAGAAAGTTGATAAATGAATATTGATTATAAAATAAAACAAATTAAACATGAGAGAAATGTAATTCACAATGTTATCACACACCAGATAATGACCTTGCAATCCTGACCATCTATGAAGCACGGACGCGGACACGGACATGGGACACGGTGATTTCAAAAAAAATGAGAACACGGACACGGCACAGGATACGGCAATTATTATTATTTTTTTAAATTTATTTTTATATATATTTGCTATGTAGCTTAATATTATGTTAACAAATAATCAAAATTAATAAAAACTAATATTAATTCAATATATAAATATATATACATATATATTTTTTTTGAATATATATATATATATATATATATAAACCATTATATTTAAATAAATTAATAGATTATCCATATTTGGACACGCGTGTCCCTGAAGTGTCCCAGCAAAAAAAGAAAGTAAAATTAAAGTGACATGCCATTTGGCGTGTCCCAGCCATGCCCGACACCACTACGATGCCTATTTTGAAGTGTCCGTGCTTCATAGCAATTAAGCAATATGAATGGGGTTAATAATAGAGATATAAGTATTTTTAGTAAGCAGGCATGGCTTGTCCTTCATCACATAGTCAGTTGTAAATTGCAGCAATTTGGATAATCATTTTAGGCCCAACACTAGGTAGCTCCATTCTGTGTTAAAAAGAAAAAAAATAACATTTTAAAATCAAAAGTGTTTACCTCGTTCATCTTCACCCCATCACATGGCAACTGTAATAGAATTAAAACAAAGAATCATTATTACAACTAAAATATAGCCAGCAAGACATTTCAAACAATATGAGATCATAAAAGGAAGATCCCATCCTTTAAGATATACCCTCTAGAGTGAATTATTTATGAAGATGTATTAAATTTACCAAGAGAAGATCTTCATCAGTTCCAAAGGATTTGCGAGCTTCTTCTGGGCGCTTTGATGTGACCTTCTCATGTTTCCTGCACAATCATCCAAAGTGGAAACTACAATAAACAAAACTAATTGCTCAAGCAAAGATTTGCACAAATTGTAAAACTCAGTGCATTATGGCATGGTAAAGTTTCACAACATAGTGAACTTCTGGTTAAGATGCCTCTTTTAATGAAATTTCGCACAAAGCTTCACACTTACTAGATTTCTTCAAATGGACCCATAACATTTCAAATTTAAATGTGCATGCACGTGTAGACAAACATCCTGGGAAAGAAAAAGACTAGTTTCCAACCTTTTCACTGTATTTTCTCAAATTAACTAACACACATCGAGAAGCATTCACTAAAGGATTCCACAACTCTTTTACTTAATCAACATGCTTAGGTGTTAATTATCTTCTTATGACCAAAAAAAAAAAAGAATTAAAAAAAAGAGGTAGCTCTGTTTTTTGTTTTTTCCAATGTTTGTGGATAGTGATGTTTAAAGGAGAGGGAAAACAAGTGATGTACCCAGAGCTCGCTGGATCTCTAATCTCAAACTCATCTGTCATAGCATCATAGCCACATATTTCAACATATTGACCTACAGAAGATTATAGTCCAGTTAGTAACAGATACAGATGTGGCATGCACAATGAATAAATGGGGTTACTGGCCATGAACTCAAATATGAGATAGTATTAGTGGCAGTGAGAGGACTAGAAATAAATAATTTGGAGGAGAAAAAAAGAGACAAACGCAAGATCATGTTCAACAGTTACTTCATTAAATCAGAAACAGTTAAACCCACACATTCATCTGCCCCTTTTTCTCCTCCAACTCCAACTGCTCCAAAATGAGTTATTTGTAGTTCATAAACAATAACGAAGTTCTCGAATTTCAACATTCCACCAACTATATATATACAAGTCACAATAACAATCTACATCAACTTGGAAATCCAATCAATATGTTGTTCAAAGTGAGCAATTTATTTTGTCGGATTTTTCATCTTGTGTTTGATGAAAAGGAGATGACCCTTCGTCTGAGCCTTCTAAACACATGGAAGTAAAGTACTTAGTTGATAGAGAAAGAGTCCAGAAATAACAAGTGTTAATTGAAAACTTAAGCACCTCTCTTATGATTGTTGATCCATCTACAAAGGGATTGCCACCAAAGACATACAAAGAGCATGTTATCAGGCTGGGTCTTTTAAGCAATCCATGGTGTGTATGGTTAATCTTGAGTGCTTATTTTTATTTGACACTATTTGCGCAATAATAATTTTGTTTTTATTTTCCTGTTTTCTAAAAGTGTGTGTACACATTAATTTGAATATTGATAAACATGAAATGTTTTAACAAGACAAATTACAGGGGCCTTTCAGGCAAATAATTACATATCCCAATAATGGACTGGTTAGTGAAGGTTATCGATGGTATGGTGCATAGAAGGAAATATGACATAAATGTTATATAATCGCTATGATTTACATTGGTAATCTGAAGTAATCATAGTATTATAGTTTATAATATATCTGAACTTATTGGCTATTTTTAAAAATTTGTGATCACGTGTCAGTTTCTAGTGTGGAATCCAATGAATCAAATTTTTTTAAAAATTACATATTTTTGGAAAAAACTCATAATTGCATCATAATCAGCTTAATGGGCCAAGTGGGAGAATGTCAGATTTATTTTCTGGTGTTTCCCAATAGTCTATATATCTTTTACATGTTTTATTTTATTTGAACTCTACAATTAGATAAAGCCAATGTTTTAGATAAAGTTCAGTAATTATAATTTTAAATATGGGATAATTACTCTTCTAAGATAAGAAGGAAACTTTGATGGACATGAATTCTTCTAATAGAGTTTATCTGACCCTCTTCTCTTCTCTATATAAGGATGGACGACTCCCCTTTCATATCATAAGTATTTTTTTCATCACTCTAAGTTATATAGTCATCCTAATTAAGAGAGACAGAGAGAAGAAGGTGAACCAATAATTTAAGGTTCAACTATTAGGAGTATTTTTTCAACTTCTCTAATTTAATGGCTGACAAAGGTATGTTCATTTTATTTTTGAATTGTATTAAATTCAAGATCATACAAAAATTCAATTATGTATTATTATTATGGTTACTTGCATGATAATATTTACACACTCTGCTCATCGCTTTTCGTCTTGATCCTCATCTTCTTCACATGGTTTCTATTGATTCAAGGAGCAAGATCAACTTCAGTGGATTGTCCACATGGACAAGTCTATCATGCCTAAGGCTTTCACTAGCCACCACCACTGGTCCTCCACCATTGATTCCTTAAAACCACCAACTCTCACAGACACAACACACACTTCTCAATTCTCTACACCATCATCACCACCCACGCTTATCTACACCTATGACAACGTGGTTCATGGTTTCACTGCACTTCTATCTGAAGCTGAACTAGCCTCTGTGAAAAAGTCACAAGGCTATGTTTTGGCCTACATTGATAGAAAATTCCAACTTCATACCACCCACACCCCCGAATTCCTCTCCCTCAATCCTTTGTCAGGCTTGTGACCCGCTTCGAATTGCAGCGAAGACGTGATTGTCGGTGTTGTTGACTCCGGAGTCTGGCCCGAAAGCTTAAGCTTTATAGAAGATGGCATGAGGTCGCCCCCAATTCCAGCCAGATGGAAGGGAACGTGCGAGGTAGGACAAGAATTCAATGCCTCCATGTGAAACTCAAAGCTGATCGGAGCTAGATATTTCAACAAAGGTCTAATTGCAGCAGGTGAACCTAATCTTACCATCAGCATGAACTCGGCTCAGGACACTGAAGGCTATGGTACTCACACTGCATTGACAGTAACAGGGAATTACGTAAAAGGTGTATCACTCTTCGGATATGCTGAGGGAGCAGCGAAAGGGCTTGCACCGCACGCTAGAGTGGCTGTTTATAAGGTCTTTTGGGATCCGTATTCTGCCTACTCTTCTGATATTATTGCTGGAATAGACCAAGCAGTTACCGATGGGATCGATATATTGCCACTTTCTTTTGGCTCCCTCTTGGATCTTCCTTCCTATGAGAACCCACTTGCATTTTGGGGCCACGGAAAAAGGTGTGTTTGTTTCTCATGCAGGTGGAAACAGTGGTCCAATTTTTTTTTTCCACAACCAATTTAATTCCATGGGCCACGACGGTTGCTGTAGGAAGCATTGACCGTTCATTCGCCGGAGCGTTGACTTTGGGGAATAAGGTAGTGATCACTGGATTCGCAATGTTTCCTGCAAGTGCCTTATGCTGTGTTTGGTTGGGGGATTTGGAGAGGGATTTGGAAAGGGAAATAGAAAAGGTAGGTGAAATGTGAATAAATCATGCCTGTATTTCACATAGTTTCACACACCTTTTCTATTTCTCTTTCCAAATCCCTCCCCAAATCCCTCAACCAAACACACGATTAGTGTACACAGGTAACTTTTTCTACCAATTAAGTCGCATTTTAGAATCCCGAGTCGCTGCTGCTATATTCATATCTGATGATCAATTTTTTGACTACCCATATTTTTTTCAATGGCCTGGTGTTGTGATAAGCCAAAAGAATGGACATGAAAGTGATCAAATATGCAAAAACTAGGGATCATCATCCTTGGGCTAGCATGAAGTTCAAACAGACCATACTAGGAAAAAAATCCTTCACCAGTTGTGGATTCATCTTCCTCAAGAGGTCCTTCTCGAACTTATACTAGAATCTTGAAACCACATTTAATGGCACCTGGGTCACTAGTCTTAGTTTTTTTTTCTTTTTCTTTTTTTATCAGCAAAAAGAAACTTTATTGATGAAAAATATACATTTCATATGAGAATACATCGATAAAAGGTGGAAGTGCAAAGAGCATCAAAGCGATACTATCCCAATCCTAACTAGGTTGGCACCAAGGAGAGCGCTTAAACATTTGCTAGCACAACTCCCAAAAGTTGGTGAGAAACCAACACAATACCAAGAAGAATAATAAAAGAAAAAACCACCCAACAACCTAACGGCCAACCCACGACCAGGGCCGGCCTTGGCCTAAGGCCAATAAGGCTCGTGCCTTAGGCCCCACAATTTTGGCCCAAAAGAAAGGCCTCCAAATTTAATAAATTGCTATAGGTCCAACCTTTTATTTATTTATTTATTTATTTTAGGATCAATTTAAAGGGCCCCAAAATATTTTATTGGGCCCATATTTGGATTAGTCCATATTTATGTGGTTTGGCCCATATATATTAAAATAAAAATATATATATATAAAAAAAAAAAAACAAATAAAGTGTTTGGGCCCAGCGCAAACCATACATACAATATACAACATTGTTCACTTAATATATGAAAGTAAATTTTAGTTTATAATTTTAATGATTATATGTGCAAGTATATTTAAATAAAAAATTTGTGAATACTTATCATTTTAATCATAAATTTTTTATTAAAAAAAATTATATTAGAAGAGCCCTATTTTCATAGTTCGCCTTAGACCCCACAAATCTCAGGACCGGGCCTGCCCACGACTTACCACAATCTACACTACTGCAAGCTGCAAAATTTGCGCCAACTAGTCTTAGCTCTTAGACACCAACTAAATTTGCAGCCACCTTTGGGAATAATATATTTTTTCCAACGACTACAGCATACCCTAAATGGAGCCCGGCAGGCATTCGGTCAGCCACGATGACCACAGCAAACCCACTTGATAATACTAATAACCCTATTTGAGATAGTGGCCTAAATCTACAATAACCGTTGACCATGGGTTCAGGTTACATTGATCCAAATCGAGCACTTGATCCGGGTTTGATGTATGTTACACCTCCACAACACACTGTGAATGTGTTGTGCAACATGAATTACACAAAGAAGCAAATTTTCACCGTCACGAGGTCTCATCGTTACAATTGCTCGAACCCATTGCCTGACCTAAATTACCCATCGTTTATTTGCAATTTATAGTAACAAATCAAGAACAATAATGGTTCAAACATTTCAGAGGACTCTTACTAGTGTTGGAGATGGTGTGGCAACTTATAATGCTGAGGTGATAGCACCACGAGGATCTAAAGTTACAATCTCACCAAAGTTGTTGACTTTCAATCAGAAGTAAGATCAGAAGAGTTACACTATGAGGATAAAGTATAAGAGTGATTTGAATGAGACGCCAACATCTGGTTCACTTGTTTGGGTTGAAGTTAATGGAACAGACATGGTGAGGAACATAGTTCTAAATCGCGGTATCGGGTAACGTAATAGTATCGATTGCGGAGTATCGGTATCGAGAGTATCGACCGGTACGTATCGGGTATTGGGCGTCGCGGCTGTGAAATTTTAAAAATCATTAGCAATCCCTCTAAAACTCAATTTTATGTATTTTTTCACTCTTTTAGCCTTAATTTATCACATTTTAATCAAAATTTTGATATGTAAAGGCACTTTTGACTCATTTTCAACTAAATGATATGTGTTTATTTTTGCCTTAATTAATTATTTTATTTTATTTATTTATTTTTTTGATATATTTTAATGCACTTTCAATCAATAATCAGGTGACTCTAGTCTCATCTCCCATCAAGCAAACAAAAGCTGTTAAATTTTTTTATTTGTATTATTAATATTTTATTATATATAGTTTGGTTATTTAAAAAAATCAAGAAAAAAACCATCTCATACCATAATATAAATAAAAAAATAACCAAACACAACTTACCAAGCAAACAAAATATAAACCATTATAAACAACTAACCAGAAAAAAATAAATAAATAAATTATAAGCAAACCAAATGCAACTTACCAAGCAAAACCATCCCATACCATAATATAAATAAAAAAATAACCGTAGAGAAAAGAAAAGAATAACATAACATAATATAAACAAACCATTTGAAGAAGAAAAAAAAAACATAATATAACATAAACAAACCGAACAGAAGAAAACCGGACAGTGTTCAGCTAAAGCAAAAAACAGAGCACGAAACAAATGTAAACAAAGCATGAGAGAAAAACCTTCAATGAGGAAGCTTGAAATCGGTGATGGTTTGGGTTCGATTCGATGCTTCTCCTTACAACACTTTACAAGATTGATGCCCTTGGGAGATGGATTTGGGTTTGATTGGGGAGTTGAGTTTGGTCCGATTGAGGGAAAACTTTGGGGAGTTGAGTTGAGTTTGGTCCGATTGGGTTTGAGGTTTGGTCCGATTCGATGCTTCTCCAGGTGATTTGCTTTTCCATGTGACTTGCTTTCCTCAATTATTTTTCCATATGCTTTGCTCGTTTTTCAGCCGAATCGGACTATATCGGAACTGGAACGCTCACGTTTCGGATACAAGCCGATACGTGTCGGGAATCGGCCGCTACGGACGTGAAATTCGTTCTTACCGGTATATCGGTGAGTATCCAACTCGACACTCTCATTTTCCGTTATGAACCGGCCGATACGACACATACCGGCCGATATTTAGAACCTTGGTGAGGAGCCCAATTGTTTTGCATCCAGAGGTAACTATTTATATTTAAGTTCCAACTTTTAAATAAAAATAACGTTGGGGGAATATTTGTTCCATGTTAGTGGCTACGTAGAAAAAATATGTAATACATCTTTTAGTTTGTGGACTTTTCTACAAGTGGGCGACGCAGCATAAAACATTGGTTTGTTATGGGTTTTTTACGCAAACCCAAAACTAACGTTATCACTACAGGAAAAATGAGTTTTGCCGACGTTTATTTAACGGCATTTTATAAAACGTCACATTTTATAATATTTAACGACGTTTCTTAAACGTCGCTGTTTTAAAAAATAAAAACGGCACCGTTTCACGCGTTTAAAAGCGCCTTCGAATGTCCTCTCTCTCTCTCCCTTAAATGGGCAACCCTCTGAATCCCTAATCTCTCTCACTCGCTCATTTCGTAGCCCTAATCTCTTACTCACTCAGTCTCTCGTTCGCTCTCTCTATTTCTCTAAACCCTCTCAATGGATCGATTCATCTCTCGCTGATTAGATTGATGCCCTTGGGAGATGGATTTGGGTTTGATTGGGGAGTTGAGTTTGGTCCGATTGAGGGAAAACTTTGGGGAGTTGAGTTGAGTTTGGTCTGAGTTGAGTTTGGTCCGATTGGGTTTGATTTGGGTTTGAGGTTTGGTCCGATTCGATGCTTCTCCAGGTGATTTGCTTTTCCATGTGACTTGCTTTCCTCAATTATTTTTCCATATGCTTTGCTCGTTTTTCAGCCGAATCGGACTATATCGGAACTGGAACGCTCACGTTTCGGATACAAGCCGATACGTGTCGGGAATCGGCCGCTACGGACGTGAAATTCGTTCTTACCGGTATATCGGTGAGTATCCAACTCGACACTCTCATTTTCCGTTATGAACCGGCCGATACGACACATACCGGCCGATATTTAGAACCTTGGTGAGGAGCCCAATTGTTTTGCATCCAGAGGTAACTATTTATATTTAAGTTCCAACTTTTAAATAAAAATAACGTTGGGGGAATATTTGTTCCATGTTAGTGGGCTACATAGAAAAAATATGTAATACATCTTTTAGTTTGTGGACTTTTCTACAAGTGGGCGACGCAGCATAAAACATTGGTTTGTTATGGGTTTTTTACGCAAACCCAAAACTAACGTTATATTATTTTTTAAATCTATTTTTTTTAAAAAAAAATACTACAAATTACAAAATATTCATAATTTTTATATAATTTTCTTTTTTTAGGTGTGAAAATATTTTTTATATTTATCTTTATCAAATTAATTTATATTTTTTTATAAATAAATAAGAAAAAAAATACACTAAACAGAGTGAATAAAAAATAGAACATTAAAAAAATACATAAATATATGATCTAGACTCTAAATTTGGGCCTATTCCTAATTGCAAAATATGGGTTGAAAATTGGGAAAATCATCTGTAGGTCTTGTTTGAAATATGTGTACACTATTTAATCCAACAACCTTTTTAGTGGACCCAAAAGTCCTACATGTTTTCCCATCTCTCTCTCTCTCTCTACATTTTTTTTTCTCATTCTTTACGTTTTCCTCTCTCTTTTTTTTTTCCGTGTTTTCCTCTCATTCTTTTTGTTATGTCCGACAGCCGGTGATTACACATTCCTTATTCTCTTTCTAATATATAAATATTCTTTCTATATCTATTCTTTCATTTGATTTCTCAATTTTTCTACATTTTCTTTGCTACACACGTCCATTTTTCTGTTTTAATGGAGAAAATTTCAAGTTCTGAATAAGTTATTTTTAAGTTTTAGTTACAGGCGGTGAAAACTGTAAAATTTTACAATTTCAGCTTTTTTGGTGCTAAAATGAATCGTTCTTTAAAATTGTAAAATTTTGCAATTTTATATCGTTCTTTAAAACTATAGAATTTTGCAATTTCATAACATGTTTTCCACCTTAATAGAATAATGCCTTGAAACTGTAACATTTTAAAGTTTCAAAGCTGACTTTTCAGTCTGATCAATATTATAGATTATTTTCTTAAACCCTACAAAAATTGAAAAATAATATATACTTTTTCTCATTGTTGTTTGTTGTTGTTATGTTTTTTTAACTATAATTTCTCCATTTATTCATTTTCTTTTTTTTTTTCTTTCCCGGCAATATTCTGAATATTCTAGTAAGTCTCCGATGATGTTCTTAACATTTTCCAGTGACGTATAGAACACTCCGAAAAACTTCTGGTGATGCTCTGGTGACTTCCTGGTCATGTTGAATATTCTGACGAGTTTTCGGTGAGTATGACAGAAGTCATTAGATGTAGCAGTATTTTCAAAGTTATAAAAATAATAATAAAAAAAAAAACTAGATAAGAGTTTTTGGTAACAATTAAAAATATTTAGGACTAATTGGTACAAGTATTTTGTTTTGGGATTAGATGGATTTTAAACTTTGTGTATGAGACTTATTGGTGAGTGCCCTATGAAAATTTCATTAACTCGTAACAGCAATTCATAGTGGGCTCGTACACAACTGCTTTCATATGGGCCTAGTTGGTTTAAAGTTGAACTCTCTCAAATAACCATTCATTAGCCCATTTGGTTAACCCAATCCATGAAACAATCTGAGTTTGGGACATTCTACTTGAACGCAAAAATTATCTCAACATGCCTAACTCAAAATTTAAAATTTTAATTTCTAGGATAAATACACTGACATTCCTTGAGGTTTACCTTAATTATAGGGACTTCCCCTATAGTTTAAAAAATAACACTTACCTCCCCTACTTTTGAAAATAATATACAGATTCCCCCTTATCGTTAAAAGGACATAAACGACGTTAAATTGACAGCCGAATTGACCATAATGGCCTTGAACCACATTATGAAAAAGACACAACTGACCCTACTCTATTTTCATCTTCTCCATCTTCACAAACCCTTTTCCCAATGCCTTAATGGTAGAAACCATCTCTGTAATTTCACCTGTAAAAAACCCATTTCCATTCACAAACCCAGAATCAAGATTAGGGCAAGAATTCCCATCAATCTTGCATGAACTCTTTGATTTAATTCCAGTAGGAATTGAATATCTATCATTGAATTTCTTGACCCTAAACCGAGGAGGTACCAAATCTTGATCAATTGGGATTTTTATGTAAAACCCACCATCTGAATCAAAATTAGGTCCAAAATTCCCATAAATCTTCTCAAATTTCTCTCTTCTAATTGGGCCTTGAAAATCAGCATATCATTATCAACAACAACAACTACAAATATATATATAACTGAAAATCCACACCAAAATCATCTGAGATGTGACAGAGAGAGAGAACATAGCTCTCAAGCATTTGTGTCGAACAACCTAAAAATCTCAATCTCAATCTCTGTGTGTGTGTGTGTGTGCAGCTAATCGCCATACGATCCACACAACCGAGCGCGCATGCATTGGGCCCTCTTCCCAAGGCTGCTTTTAATGCTTAATTAGCCTAGTTAATTTGCTTAACTAGTTAATTGTCTGTAATATTTAATTAGCTTGATAGTTAGTTAAATTGTATTATTCTTTCAGTCCCTTCGAGCGAGGGCAAATTTGTAATAAGTGTGGGTGCGTGTGTGCATGTCTTCCAACCCCCACTTCTTTCTTCCTTTTACTTACCTGCTTTGATGGTTAGTATTAGGGCATATTTAAATTAGCATACCTTAAGCTATGCATGCGTGCATCCATACATTTATCTTGCATGCACCGGGCTCGGCGCATCATACTAACTGCATTGTACTTCATTTCCAAGTTGAATACATGTTAGTTGTAACATCTCACATGTCATTCTTAGAATAGTCGAGCCTATTTCTAGTTGCATTTTTCATGTGTTGCATTAGCCATCTTAAGCATTAACTAGGGTCATGCATGATTACTAACTAGTTTCTTGTTTTGGCTTGAAGTACTCGGTAAGTTTTTATGCTTTAGCATCTCGCATGAGTGTGAATGTTAACATGATTGCATGCTTACCATGTGGCTAGATGCTTATGTGATATGAACTGCCTAAATGCCTGTGGGTAAGGTTGGATTGTTTGAGTTGGGATAATTCATCGAAATCCGTATTTTAGCCTACTCGTGAGTAGCAAAATTCAAACCATTTTCCAAACAAATAGAAATGCGATGCTTCGTTCCGACTTAGGCAATTTAGTCTATACTTGTCTTGCAGTGCACATCACATAGTAATTCTTGGCTAATAACTGGTATAAGAACACATAACGTTTTCAAAATTGGATATCATGGCTAGTAGAGGTCGATCTTCGGATTGGGCGAGAGGGGGTGCTCATAGCTGACCTTCCCCAATTGTACCCAAGTTCCCGAGCCGAGGCAACTTTGGTAATGACGGACACGTGGCCTTAGGCAAACGAGTAGGGTTTCCTAAATTCCCCCATTAAAAAAATATTTAGGTGGCGACTCTGTATCTGGCAAAGTAGTCCATGTTTGGCACTTCTTTTCTAGAAATCTGTTTTGTCAAAACGATTTGCCAGATTTGGACTCTTTGGTTCAGACTAAGAACCGTGACACAAAAGGGAGTCCAAACTGTGGTTGCATAAAGCCCGAGGGCGTGTCCACAGTTTCTGGCGGCTCTGCTGGGGATTTAGAGAGCTTGACTTGAACTCGCGATATCTTGTTTTGATTACACTTATGTGTTTCTTTGCATTGCATGTGCATTGGTGTGGCTAGGACACCGTGTTTGCTATCTGCCATTCCTGAACGGTTTGTCGGAGGCTTGTCTTGTCAAGGCATGACCATAAGGCTGACCGGTTATGGGCTCTGACAGTATGGGAACACAAACCCCGGTTTTATCGGGGCACCCCTTTTGACCATTCGACCTAGTGCATATTCGGAATCCATAGTGACCGTTCGAAGCTAGGACAGGTTGCTTACCCGATGTTAGGTTGTTTGAAACCGCTGTGTGCGTAGTGAAACCCTAGCTCCTGACAAAATAGGACAGGGAAACCCTACCCCAACATAGGGGTGTTTTGGCTCTCTCTTACTTGCTATGTGCTTTTAGAATGTATCTCTACAGGAACGTACATACCAGTTTGCAAGTCTAGGGCATCAGTATCAGAATTTGAGAATCAATTATATCCGTGGGTATCAGATTCAGTGTTTCGGGGTAGTGATTTTGTGGAACAGTGATCAGTAGTAGAGTACAGTTATTCGGCTACGCTTATGTCTGTTCAGTTGGGCTGAAATACTGTTTGCTTTCCCTTTCAGTTCAGAGATTTGGATTCAGAGATTTGGTGTTCTCCCTCGCTGAGGCAAGACAGATATCGGATCCATCGATCACCGACTGCATCGTCTCTGTTTGGTTCAACGGACTTATGACGACCCAAAGCTCAGAGGAAATTGTGGTTATGGCAGCCGCATTAGACCAAGGGATCATCTCGTAGGATGAGACCAATGTTGATGTACCGCATCCACCCAGGTCTCCTGCTACACACCCGATCTGGACCCCCCAGTTGTATCAGGCTCGTGAGCCCACCACGTTTGAATTAATGGGAATGATCGGCGACCTCCAGAGATTGTGGCCGATCTGGCCTATGGAATGTCGGCTTCGCCACCAGCCACATCATATGCTGGGAATTTTGTAGGACAGGAGCCCCCATTACTAGGGCGGATTGTGATCGAGCTCAGCCAACCAGAGGTTGCCTCCAGCTACAGTAACGACCTGTCAACAACAATCGGGTTTTGCTCTGATATAGTAACCCAAACCCTCGATCAGATTGAGGCTAGAGGTATGAACAAAGTGGAAACAGATGCTGATCCCGTTGGACAAGTGCTGTGGGCAGTCGAGGCTTCGAAAGCGAGGGGAATGAATAAGCAACAAGTGTTCGCAGTCATGACTAAGGTTGTGGATGATGCTTTCCCCACTCCAGTCGAAGGCAGTTCAAGCCAGGCAGAAAATCGAGATAGGCCCCGTTATGCCAGAACAGTTCCTTCCGCTCCCATCCCTGCAGCACCAGGAAAAGATCAGAAAGCCAAGGCAGTGCCTGCCGACCCTTTCGCTAATGCATCTAGCAAAAACCCTCAGACTTCGAAGTATCTACCTCGAGGACGCAGAGTCTTTCATGCCCTCCACATGCCTTTGTCTAGGGCATTTCAAATTCTGGCTAAAAAGGGGCACCTTAAACCCCTCGAACCTCGACCTCTTCCGAAGAATCTCTCCCTCACACATGATGCTGCCTTGTACTGCGCATACCACCAATAGTCCAGTCACAACACTGATGGTTGTTTTCGCCTTCGTCATAAAGTGCAAGATTTGATCGACAATGATGTCATCCTCCCACCTACCTCAGCAAAGTCTGTTACCACTGAGCTGTTAGACTTTGAGGGTACTGCAAGTATGCGATCAGGGATTGAACCACCTGCGGGCGACGCCCGGTGTATTTCAGATGTGGCGTTTGGCACGCACTGTTGGGCGCATTTGCGAATGCAGTTTTGTAATTTTTGGTTTAGGTGTTGAGTTAGTTCGTTGGTCTTGTTTTGAGTCTGTCTCTTTGTTTTGAGTCAGTCTTTTTGCTTAAGGGTTTGTCTTGTCACGTCAAGTCAGTCCCATTGTATAGAATGTCGAGTGATTTCGGGGTTGCTGCCTTGAACGCCCTTTTGTTTTGTAATTACATTTTTTCTTTCTTTTGAGTTTGTCTCTACCATGGAGCCAGTTGCAACCAGGGAATTTGAATGAAACAGTTGTGGCTGTCATGTTTTGTACTTATTGCTGTTTTGAGCCAGTTCTGCCGACAGATCTGAATGAAAAAGCAGTAATTCCTACACTCTAGTGTTTGCTTCTGCCGTGTGCCAGTTGTGCCAGAAATTCTAAATGAGATAGCAGTATTTGACTAGAAGCTGTGTCTTTTATGTACCTTGAAATCATTGCATTGACCTAAGTTTTTCAAAACTTTTTTGAACACTGCGGTGAAAACAAAGGGGAAGGAATTCCTCAGGATTTGCAAAACTTTGATCATTTGAGAGAAAGGGAGGCATGCTAAGCCCTTAATGATTGAAATCATGTTTGTTAACGTGAGTACTGAGAAGGACCCTGGCTTGATCCGGATTGGTTCCGCACTGTCTTCAGCACGAGCGATTAGTCGCTTTCTTAAAAATTTTCAAAAAATATTTTGCGCGGTCCTGCGAAGACCTGTGTGGAATCGCTCTCGAGATTATGCAGCTTAGGATTGCTCTCAGGCTCGAGACTTGATCCCTTGCTTTAAAACCTTGAACCACAATTCGGAGTGTTCAACGATCGACCATCAAGAGAGGCCTGTGTGGCCAGATTGGAACAGCCCTCGAACAAGAGGCACCAAAGTCAGATCAAGAAGATCAGATCTCAGCAGAAGAAGCTTGTGAAGCTAGAACAGAAGCACCCCTCCAACTAGGGGCAAAAATGTCCAATGTACTCAAAGAGCAGAAGATGGGTCCTTCAGCAAATCAATACAACAGTCATTTTCCTGGATTCAGATGACTTCAGAATCTTAAAACCATTTGGCATGGACTTGTTACACTTTTACCCTTTGAGAGGCTCGCTGGGCCGAAAACCCGGAAGGGTGACCCAGGCAAAAGTTAGAGCAAAAAAAAAAAAAGAAAAAAAAATGCAAAAGAAATAAAAAGAGAAAAATAAAAAAAAGAAAAAAAGAAAAGAAAAGAATTGAAAAAGGAAAGAAGAACAAAGCTCGCAAGGTCGAAAACTCGCAACAGGCGCCTTGGCAAAAGTTAGAGCCTAAAAAGTGAAGGTTAAAATACTCGAGTGTACCTTACCCGGAACTACGTAAGGCTTGATTCCCATGTTTGGGATACGTAGGCAACTTCATCCTGAAGTCCAGCCCCCAACGCTTTCACAGCGACTGAGTCCATGTAATGGTTTTAATCATCCTTGATTCCCATGTTTGGGATACGTAGGCAATTTCATCCTAAAGTCCAGCCACCAATGCTTTCAAAGCGACTCTGTCCATATATTGGTTCTGACCATCTTCATCTTCTCTGTACCCGGGAGTTCAGTCGTGATCGTCACTAACGAGGACTGAGTACAAAATACAGCGGCATCATCCAGGCAAGGGGCAACTTTCCGTTGCCATGAGTTGCCATGAGTCACCATTCAAACCAGGGACAACTTTCCGTTGCCGTGCAGCTCTCTTCAAACGAGGGGCAATTTTCCATTGCCTCCGATCCCAGGTTGCGCATCTCGAGAGTAAGTTCCATGCTCGTTGAGCATTGACCGTTTGCAAAAATAGTTTTTGAAAATTTTTACTGAGGTTGACTATTTTCTCGAAAATTGTTTCATTTTCCAAAACTGGACCATTTTCTTGGACCCAAAAAAGGAAAATTTTCAGTGCTCATAGCCTGACTTGCATGATTTTCAAATCAAAAATCGCACAAGTATGTTAATCTAACTCTCATATTGGTCAAAATTATTTTCGTAGAAACTAAAACAAAAAATGGTCAAAATGATGAACTAGGGGCACAGTTGAGTCAGGCG
>NW_021025681.1:1022476-1119510 GCF_004153795.1 Camellia sinensis | reverse complement strand
ATTGCATTGCATTTTCATTTGCATTATTATACATAGTTTTGTATATATCGCATATCATTTTGCATTCATTTTGCATGTTATGCATGTTGCTAACAATATTGTACCTGTTGAGTTTTCTTTCTCTTTCAAGCACGATATTGCTGTTGGCCGGTCGGCCAAATATTTGGCCGGTGGACTATTTTTGTGGCCGGTGGGCAGCCGGTGACCTCCTCTGATGGCCGGTGAGCCTCCTACAACCTTGTTTGGGTCAGATATGTGGTTTGGGGCCTTCATTGCTCAAGACAGTGCAAGACAGTGCATTTCCGAAGCTTAACCGGCCTCCGTTTTGACCTCAGACTGTGTCTTCTGCGTGCAGCACTTAAATATGTGCAGGGTGTATCCTTTTTGTATCCTTTTGTCCCTTTCAAGATTTGAAAGTTGCCCCACAAGCGTTTCTTTACAACGCTTTGATGTGAATGCGTGTTGAGTTGTACATCATTATGCTTACATTGTCATACACCTCGCCACGGTCTGGCGAGACCTTAAACACGCACTGTCTGGCGAGACCTTAAATACGCTCGGTCTAGGAGACCTTAAATCCGTCAATCTGCATTGTCATGCATGATCCTCGTCACGATTGCTATACGCACCTTACATGCGTTGTTATGTATCTTCCTCACATGCATTGCCATGCATTTCAAGCAACTTGCGTTATCACGCATTCAAAAACATGCATCATTTGCATTTAAAAAAAAAAAAAAACAACAACAAAATATATGCATATGTCATGCACTGTAAATAGCATGCATTTGTCATGTATTTCATCGTAAATATTGCACATGTCATGCATTACGTTGTATATATTGCATATGTCATGCATTTTATTGTATATATTGCATATGTCATGCGTCATTGTATATATTGCATGTGTCATGCATTCCATTGTAAATAGTGCATATGTCATGCATTCCATTGTATAGACTGCATATGTCATGCATCCACTGTATATATTCCATCCATTGCATATTGTAAATATTGCATTGTAGCTTGCATGCATTCACTGCATCACGCCCACCTACGGCTTGCGCCTTTCTAGGTTGAGCTTGGTCTGGTATGTGCCCGTACTTTTCGCGTTGAAACACAGATCTGAGACTTTTGTGTACGCGCCTATTCTACGCTGGTATGTTGGTTTGAGGGTTGCGGCATCGTTTCTGTGTTAAACGTTGGTTTGTTTGTGTGCATGCCTTTCCTAGGAAAAACAAGGTTTGGTCGCGTGCCTTATCCGCTGTGAATACTATATTTGCATCCATTGCATTCTCCCCGACAGATCGCATTGTACATAACATTCATTGTCTATAATGCATTGTACATCCATTCCGTCAATTGAATATTGTAAATATTGCATTGTAGCCTACATGCATTCATTGCATCTCCTCCATTTATGGCTTGCGCCTTTCCATGTTAAGCTTGGTCTGGTATGTGCCCATATCTTTCACGTCAAAGCACAGTTATGATATTATGTGTACGCACCTATTCCACGCTGGTATGTTGGTTTGAGGGTGACGGCACCGTATCTGTGTTAGACGCGGCTTGTGTGTGTCCATGCCTTTCCTAGGCAAGATTTGGTTCAGCGGCATGCCGTATCCATTGTATATATTACATTGTAGTGTAATTTTTGCATCCAGCATTAGGATCATTGGTCTTTCCTCAGCGGGTCATTTCCCCACTTATGTCATTCCACCCAATTACTTGTTCTTGTGTCCGTCTACATCACTCATAGTTCTGCATGTGTACGTGACTATTCCACGCTGGTATGTTGGTTTGAGGGTTGCGGCACCTTTTCTATGGTTGACGGACTTTGCATCTCCATTATCTCTTTGACATTTGTGTGGTTTTGTACCGCTCGTGGTTCGATTATGATTCAATTGCATTGCACTTTCATTTGCATTGTTTATACGTAGTTTTGTATATACTTCATATCATTTCGCATTCATGTTGCATTGTCATGCATGTTGCTAACAATATTGTACCTGTTAAGTTGCTTTCTTTTACAGGCACGATATTGTATGTATGGTTCATTTGAAGCTGGTGCAACCAAACGAACCGCGCAGGTATTGTATTCTCTGAGTGAGACGTATCGAGAATTGCATAATTCTCTTGCATCCTTTCTGCATTGTAGTGTAGTTGGATTGATGTATGCTAGCTTAAAACCGTTGCATGTTATGCTTCATTATAGCTTTCTTTGCATGATCATAAGTTATTCTTGGCTTCTTGCATTATCAGTTGCATTTTGCCCCTGCCTTCGGGCGCATATCTTTATTAGCTTGTATGCATTGTCCAAGTCTTCGGCCTTGTCAAAAATGGGCCATCTCTGGGCTTTGACACTCACTCCCGTCATTCTTATGACTTTCGAGTTCTGTCAAAGAGGGGCAACTGTAGACACCCCATTTTTGACCGCCCTCAAGACTTGGACGTCACCGTTTGAACACTCGGTGATCATCCTTGTTTGTGTTCGTCTTGAGTTCCCAGAGGTCTCGGCTACGCGCCTTGCCTCAGGATCTCTCGACTCGACTGTTTTGCGTTTGGTTTTGCACCAAACACTTGTGTTTTTGCTCTTGAGGGCAGGGAATGGCTTGTTGGCCATCCCCACACTCCACCAGCCATGGCTTGAGGCCACCGGCCACTGGTTTGTTGCCATCGGCCAAATGTTTGGCTGACCGGCACTCTTTGTAGTTGACCGGCCATCTATTTTGGTCAAATTGCATTTTTGGTCGGCCAACCACTGTGCATCTGCTTTTGGCAGATATTTTGTGCCAGCTGTGATAGCTGGCACCCACTTTGCTCCCCTCTGTACACGTGTATGGAGGGATCTCCCTCTTGACTAGCTTACTTGAGAAGCTTTGCAAGAGTGAGCTTCTATAAAGAGGAAGCCTCTCCTCCCTTTTCTAGGGTTAGAAAGAAGCTCTAGAGGTCTGGTTCTTTTTAGGGTTAGAAGTGTGTCTATTCTATCTTTATACTTTCCTCTCATTGTGTATAAGTGTGCGTTTGTTCATAGTTTTGCACATAAACACCTACCATTACACCTTCCCTTAATTGCTGAGGCTTCAGAGGGTTGATCTTGGAATTTTTGAGCTGGTTTTGATCCAAGAAGAGGTCTGACCTTGTGATCTTGGAAGTGTTCTTCAAGGGTGAGTGTTCTTGCCTTTTATTCCCCATTTTTGCATAGCTTTTTTGCCTATCTTGCAACTATTTTTAGATTTTGCATATAGCTAATAAAAGTGCTGTTTTTACTTGCTTAAAATAGTTGTTTGAAGGTGTTTTGTTGTTTGGGGTTGTTAGACCCCTCTTAGGGCTTGTTTGGCCGCATTTTTGTACTATTTTGGCGAGCTCTGGGACCACCTTGTTTGGACCTCCTCACCACTGAAATCTTGAGGGATTTAGTGGTGAGGATGGTGGTTTAAGGTCCTAAGAAGGAGAGGGCCACCCCCTCTCCTTGTTGTCTTCAAAATGTGCCATTTAAGCCTCATGTGTGAGCACCATTTTTGAACACATGTTGGCCATGTTTCAGTAGGTATTTGGTAGTATTTTGCCATGCTTTACCTCTGTTTTTACTTGGTTTAGACACACCATGCTTGCTTAGCATACATGTCTTGTAATGCCATGAATTGCCTTAACATGTTAAGGCCTTGTGCTTTGAGCCTTGTTTCTAGCATGTTTTTGGCTTAGCTTTGTGAAGCTTTTATGCTTGTTTTAGCATGCTAAAGGTCTGTTTTTGGTCATTTGGGTTGTCCATGCCTTGCTTTGTATAGCTACCATGTAACCTCTCTTGTATGCCTTAAGCATTGACCCCTCTAGCATGCCACCCTTGCATCATTTCAGTGGTTTGGAACCACTTGCCAGGCCATTTTAGTCCTTGTGGTGTGCTTGTATGCTTGCATTTATTATTATTATTATTATATACTTAAATGTATACGGTTTAAAACAATCCCCTTTCATTCTTTTATGCAAGACTGAGATGCCTTTTCAAACATCATTGACTGCTGACATGGGGGTGCAGACTACACCAGCTCAAAGTCCTTCAAGAGAGATCTTGGGTATTCCTACCTCACCTCATATCTCAGAGGTAATAATCTCTCATATCATTTTCCATGTTCATTGTTCTTCATTTGTTAACTCTACTTTTTATAACTACAGCCTACAGTTATCTCCTCTTCTTCCATTCAAGACTTACTCTTGGGAATTTCTGTTGTTCAAGAAACTATTACTAATTTGACTGTTGAAGAAAAACTGAAGCAACTATCCAATGAAGATCAGGCACTTCTTTTCTAAAAATCTGTTTTCTCAAAACGATTTGTCGGATTTTGACTCTTTGGTTCAGACTAAGAACCGTGACACAAAAGGGAGTCCGAACTGTGGTGGCATAAAGCCCAAGGGCGCGTCCACAGGACCTTTGCACAAGCTTCTTGAAGAAGCTTGGACCTTTGTTCCTCTATAAGAGAGACCCTCTCCCTCATTTGCAAAGGTTCAGAAAATTTGTCTAAGGCATATACACCTCCCTCTTTATATCTCTCTATTTTGGTCTCAAAAGTCCATGGTTCTTGCACCTTTACACTACACCTGTTAGCCTAACACCTTTAACACCAACCTAAGCTTCTTGGAAGGTCTTGAGAAGTCCTAAGGTCTGAGTTTTTGGCCTCAATGCTGCTGGAGTTGCCGGGCTTCAAGGGTAACACTTCTTTCCCTCTTTTGGCCTTTATTTTGCTTCATCTTTTAGCTATACTTGCAATCATATTTGGGCTTTGTCATAAACTGGAAAAAGTCTTACTTTGAGGTCCTTTACATGTTTTTTTAAGACCATTTTTTTTGTTAGGGGTCATCTTCCCCCTTGCATGCTTCATTTCATCTTATTTTGAGCCATGCCTTAGGGCCTTTACATTGACCTTTGTTTGGTATCTTAGCCACTGAAAATGCATTTCAGTGGCTAGCATGCTATTTTGAGCACCAAAATCAGAGAGGGGTGACCCTCTCACCCCTCGTCTTGTTTACTAGTATATTTGGCCTAACAAGGAAGCCTATACTTGCATGCTTCCTAGCCTCATTTCAGGCCCTTTTCAGTGAGTTTTAGGGCCTGAATAACCTCTTTCCAGAGGTGTTTTTTTTCATATTGGGTGTCCATCTTGTATGAGTAGAACAACCCTCTTTATATCCTATCAAAGGAGCCTGTCATTCTTTCATGCATAGACCATGTTTCAGTGGGTTTTTGGTCTTTATTTGGCATGTCATACCTCTGAATTTTGCTGGTTTGGTGGCCTCTTGAATGCTTCATATACTTGTAGTGTAAACCCTCTTCACTAGCTTATGTTGCGTGCTATTATGGCCTTTGATCCTAGCACTTTTTGGCCATGCCTTAAACTGATTTTGTGCATCTTTTGGACTGCCTTAGCTCTGTTTTTATGCCTCATAATCGAATGATGCTTGCTATGCATGGTTGTAGTTCAATACCCTTGCCTAGCTTTGAGTTTTGGAGCCTATTGCATGCTTATGCTGAGCTGTTTCCATGTTTTGGGGCCATTGTGCATCATATTTCAGAGCTTACATGTATTCCATATTCCCATATTTTCCACTCTCTAAATGCGTTTGAGAGTCGTGCTTGTATGCCTCGTTTTTGGACCATTGCCTGAGCCCCATCTCTTTGGATTTTGAGCCATCATTTTAGACCATTTTCCCATTGTTTAGGACCTGCATAGGGACTATTTGGAGCTGGTTGGGTCATTTGAGTGTTGCTTTGTGTACCTCTAGTGTAATGCGCTTCACTAGTTTCGGTATTCGGGCCATCTAGCATGCATTGTATGAAGTGTTTGCATGATTTGTGGCCATCTTGCATGTCATTTCAGGCCTGGAATATGTATGATTGCATGCCATATTTCATCCCTTGCCATGCTTTGTTAGAGTTGCGTTTGGTGCCTTAGGTTTGGTCCCTTGCATTTGTGCCTGTTTGCATTTGTTTAGTTGCCTAATTTCACCATGTTTGGCCACTGATTTGAGTGTGGCTGAGGCCCATTCATTTTAGTTTAAGTCTATTTTGCATTGTATATGCCTTTTAGTCCATGTTGTCGCATGAGTGTATCATTGCATTGAGCATGCCTTGTCCATCTCATTGTGTTTGCTAGTCTTCACTTGTGCATTGTGTATGCCATTGTTTAGCCCATGTGCGTTGAGTATGTCATGTGTAGTTCATATCACTGTGTATGCCATTTGTATGCTTGCATGTCATTCCTTACATCTTTGTATCATTTAGTTGCGTTACATTAGGATTGCGTGCTAGAAGTTGCATTGTGCATGCCATTCTTGTTTCATCATGTTTGGGATAGGAGTTAGCCCAAACACGGGAAACGAGGAATGTTTCATACTCCAAGTGATGAAACGTGCCTCGATTCCCGATCGCCGATACTCTTGACTATCTATGATAGAGTTGTTGGCTTTAGGTGCTTATTTGTGCATTCATGTCACATTGAGTCATGCAATCCGACTCCTCGGCCATCATGCATCGAGATACGTGATTGGTGATCCGAGGATCGAGGGTTACACTCCCTAGAGCCTATGCTATGACGAGGAGAGTGGTCGAGCACACATTTGTTGGAAATATCTTGCCATGCCTCCCTTTTACTTTGTGTTGCAGAAAACCAGAATCCAGGGGCAGAAAGTGGTCGGCCAACTTGATTTTCTGGCAGGCCGACCACCCTTTTGGGTCTCCACCACAAAGGGTGGTCGGCAGGTGGTCTCCATAGCCAAGGGCTGGTCGGCAACCTTCCCACAGCCTTCCAGAGTGGAGTTTCAGCCTCTTGGAGCTTTGTGCAAGTTTGTGAAATCAATTGCAAACAAAGGCGAGTCGAGGGCATTGCGATGGATTTCCCGACAAAGGCGATTCGAGCTTGCATGCATCCATTGTCATCCAAAACAGAGCCGAGGCAGTCACATTCACTTAGTTTACATGCTTACTTAGCTAGTTTGTTAAATAGTTAATGACGTGTAATAATTAGCTGCAGTTCGTTATTCATTCGGTTGTGTATTATCTATTCGGACCCTCCGGGGAGGGCAATGTTGTAATAAGTGTGCGTGTGTGTGATGCATGTCTTCCAACCCCACATCTTTCTCCCTTTTATTTACCAGCTTATGATAGTTGGTTTAGGGCACGTTTTAATTAACATACTTATGCTCGCATGTTTGCATCCATTTATCTGTCTTGCATGCACCGGGCTCGGCGCATCATACTAACTGCATTGTATTTCAATTCCAAGTTGAATACGTGTATCAGTTGTCGCATTTCATATGCCATTTTAGAATAGCCGAGCCTATCTTAGTTGCATTTTTGCATGTGTTGCATTAGGCATTTCAGCATAGTTAGGATTCATGCATGATTTCTAATTAGCTTCTTTCTTTGGCTTGGAGTACTCGGTGAGTGTTATGCTTTAGCATTCTTGCATGCGTGTGAGTGACTGCCATGATAGCATGCTTACCATGAGGCTATGTGCTTATGTGATATAACTACCTAAATGCCTGTGGGTGAAGGTTGGGTTGCTTGAATTGGAATAATTCGTCGAAACCCGTGTTTTAGCCTACTTGCGAGTAGCAAACTCCAATCCATTTTCAAAACAAACGGATATGAGATGCTTTGTTCCAATTTAGGCAATCTAGTCTACACTTGTATGCTGTGCGCATCACATAGTAATTCTAGGCTAATAACTGGAATATGAGCACATAATATTTTCAAAACTCGGTATCATGGTTAGTAGAGGCCGATCTTTGATCGGGCGAGTAGGGGTGCTCACGAAGTGACCTTCCCGAATCGTACCCAAGTTCCCGAGCCGAGGCAACTTTGGTGATGACGGACACGTGGGCTTAGACACGAGTCAGGGTTTCCTAAATTCCCCCAAAATAAAATATTTAGGTGGCGACTCTGTATTTGGAAAAGTAGTCCATGGTTGGCACTTTTTTCTAAAAAATCAGTTTTTCAAAACGATTTGCCGGATTTGGACTCTTTGATGATTCATCGGTCTTGCACTCCGCGAGATTAGGTACAGGACCGTGACATTTTGAGTCCTGAACTATAGTAAACCCCATGTACAAAATGGGATTCCCTCCCGGGACGTTCGGAGACGTCTACAGCCATGTGTCCGTCATCACCAAGATTGTCTTGGCTTAGGAACTTAGGTACGAGAGGAGAAGGTCATGAATTGAGCATCCCCACTCGCTCGATCAAAGATCGGCCTCTCCTAATCATGATGTCAATCTTCTTTAAATTTTATGATCATGTTTCGGTTCATTAGGCTAGCACTACTATGTGATGCGCACACACACAAGTATAGACTAAATCGCAAGAACTGGAACACTTCGATGCATATTTGTTTTGAAAATTGTTTCGAATATGTACCACTTGAAAAAGTGATTGCATAAAAACATTACTCAAATTATTCCAATTCAAGTAATTAGCCTTCATCCACAGGCATTGAAGCAGTTTATTAATTTAGCATTTAGCCTTATGGCAAGCATGCTAAATATGGCAACATTCACATACATGCGATATGCTAAAGCGAGTAAAGGCTCACCTAGTACTCCAAGGCAAAAAAGATGATAAATTTAGAAATATGCATAATTTCTAACTATGCAATATGGCTAATGTAATACATGTGATATGCAACTAATAGGCTCGGCTACTAATATGGCACATAAATCAACTTGATAGCATGCGGTCCAAGCATGTATTCAAAAAAGTATTAAAACTAGCAATGCAAGTTAGAATGATGTGCTGAGCCTCAGTGCATGCAATACAAATGGATGCAAACATGAAAAATGCTAAACGAAACATGATATCCCTAATCTAACCATCATAAGCAGTTAAATAAAAGGGAAAAAGACGTGGGGTTAGAAGACATAAACATTATTATATTTCGTTCTCACGAAGAAGAGTCTGAATGAACTAACTAGCTAGCTAACTAAAGCTAAGCTAATTATTACAACACAAAGTAAATTAGCTAAACTACTTAACTAATTATTACAACAAATGAATTAACAATTCTAGTTAACTAAAATAATTACAAGACGAAATCGAACAACTAGTTAACTAACTAATTAATTACAACACGTTACAAAATTAACTAGCTACAACTAATTAATTACATCAAATATCTAAACTAAATATTTAAATTTAAACATGCTCGATATGCGAGGTATGCTCATGCGTGTGCTCGGTTTCCACCTGAAAAGGCCACTGTTTTGCTTCTAGAAGGTCTCTATTGCATAGTAGAACACTTACACATTTGTCCACTTCCAGAATAGCTCTGCTCTGCTCAAAAAACACATTGTTGGATTTTGCATTAGTGGTCAGCCGGCCGGCCAGGAGTGAGGGCCTGCCGGCCACCAGTGATGGCTTGCCGACCATAGAAAGTGGCCTGTCAGCCACTGTTTCATAGTTCATCTTGCTACAACAGAGAAACAGAGCATGCGAAGGGTATTCTCAAGGGTTTGTCCACATAATTCACCTCTCCTTATCATGAACAAATCAAAGTAGTAAACTTGGTCCACAAACAATTAACTCAAGCAATTTCATTGCATGATGGCTTATGAATCAAAGCGGGCAAGTTCAATAAATGCAACAAAATAAGACTCTAACCTCCTCCCTTTCATGAATTGATCAAGGGAAGTGGTAACCTCGGAAACTCGAACCATTTCATCACTAATGAGTATGAAATGTCTCAAATTTCCATATTTTCAATTAACGATTGAACACAAAACCAATTTTTGTCTTGCACCATTTTAGTCCCATTACTTCCTTTTAATTACCAACCATCCTTTAATTCATTGAGTCCAAAGGTGAGTTTAAGATCCTCTAATGGAAAAAGGGCTCAAACCAAGAGTTGCTTTGGGCATGAAAAAGACATCATACCGGTGGTATTGAACCCCCAAAGGGATTAAACCATTAAGCATGACATCTCAATCTCATACTTAAACAAATAAATACTTTGAACCAATTTTAAAGAAAAACAAAACAAAGAAAGGAGGGAGGTTGCAAAGATGATTAAAAGTGATCACAAGTATGGAAATCCATAAATAAATGCAATCAACTCAAATAAGATGGTGTCTAAGGCCTAAAATACTAAACTCATGAGGACAATTACACTACAAGCATGCAAAACAAAGCTCAAATGCAACTATCAACCAAAAACAGTGCTAAAATAGTCTAAAAAAAGTTCTAAAACATGCTGGAATTAAGACAAAAAAAATCTAGATCAATATGCTAAAACATAGCATAAGTTAGGTTAGTAAGCAAAACACAAGGAGATGAGGCTAACCCCTTCAATTTTTGACTTCAAAACATGATTTTGGCCATTGAAATAACTCTGAAAAACGGCGTTAAAAGCTCAAAAACATATAGTTAAAGAATGGAAAACACAAGGGAAAACGCCTTCAAAACAAGGTACAAAGAAGGGTGAACCACACCCAACCTTTAATGGCCTTAAAAACCAAGTTTCAGCCCAAAAAATAAAGAGTTTTGACAGCCCAGAAACACTTGGAAAATTGCAAGAAATAGAGTAGTTAAAGCAAGTAAAGAATCAAAGCCTTATACGTTTTGAAGAGGAAATCAATTCCAAGCAACAAAACCAACCAAACACACCCTTAAGTGCTCCAACAAGCCACAAAGACACCTCAGCTCAAATATGGAGAGGTTTGGTTAAGGGTGTATAGGTAAAGGTTAAGGATATGTAGACAAAAGTGTAGAAATTTGCAAGAGAGAGAGAGAGAGAGAGAGAGAGAATTGTAGAGAGAGAGGAAAAATTTGGCTCCAAATTTTTTTTAACCCTAAAACATGAGAGATAGGTCTCCTACATATAGAAAATCAAGAAATTCCCTTAAAAACATTTAACCATACACGTGGGAGCAAATGCAAACATATGTGCAAACAACTAGCACAATTGTCACAAAATATCTGCAAAAGACACTGGTGGCTGGCAGGCCACATCAGTGGCCAACAACCAAGAGTGATGGCCAGTAGCCCAAAAATGTGGCCGGCAGGCCACCAAGGGTTGTAGGCTTAAAAAGCTAGGGATTAGTCCAAAATAGGGCAACAGGGGTGCAAGGTTTGAAAGGCTCAAAGCTGCGGCGTTCCGCTAAGGACTTAGAGTATTTGACAAGCATATAGACTCATCATCGTGTGTGCCAATGATGACGTCCAAGTCGTAAGGGCTACCTACATATCCCTTTGCAAGGAATCAAACTAGTGTAGTTCTGGGGCAAGATGCAAGTGGTATGCACAATGACTTTGAAAGTTGGACCATACGCTTCGGGAAGCTGACTATTTTGAAAACTCATGATCATGCAAGATGATGCAATAAGCAAGAACAACTATGATAAGCAAGAGTAAGATAATAACATATGATTGAGTAGCTTCAAGCTTAAAACCAACATAGGCTCCATGCAAAAGATCTAACACACACTCCCACGCCAAATGCGAGACAAGGAAAGAAAACACCGCTCAAGGTCATGCCTCACGCATCCTGAGAAACTGAGATACGAAAACCGTTTGGGGTCGTGTTTCGCATGTCTTGAGAAACAAGAAAAATTTCTTGGGCTCACGCTTCACGCATTCTGAGAAACAAGAGGAATGAAAACTGCTCGAGGTCATGTCTCACACGTCCCGAGAAACAAAGGAAAACTGCTCGAGCTTGCGCATCACGTGTCCTGAGATACAAGAAAAATCGCTCAGGCTTGCGCTTCACACGTCTCAAGATACAAGAAAAATGCTCGAGCTCACGGTTCACGCATCCCGAGATAGAAAAAAATTGCTTGGGTTCGCACTTCACGTGTCTCGAGATAAAAGAGAACCCATTCGAACTCGTGCTTCATGCGACCTGAGATAAAATATGCCCAGGGCCGCGCGTAACACGTCCTGAGATACAAGACAACCGCTCGAACTCACGCTTCACGTGTCCCGAGATAAAAGAAAACATGCTCGGGCTCGCACTTCAAGCTTCTTGAGATACAAGAAAAATCGCTCAGGCTCGCGCTTCAAGCATCCCGAGATACAAGAAAAACACTCGAGCTCACGCTTCACGTGTCCCGAGATAGAAGAAAAACTGCTCGAGCTCGTACAACACGCGTCCCGAGATACAAGAGAACCTGCTCGAGCTTACACTTCATGCGCCCCAAGATAAAACACGCCCAGAGCCGCGTGTCACCCATCTTGAGATACAAGAAAACTGCTCGGGCTCGTGCTTTACGCATCACGCCCAGAGCGACGCATCGCGCATCTTGAGATACTAGAGAAACTGCTCGAGCTCAGATTCGTGCTTCTTGCATCTCGAGATAAAATACATCTAGGGCAGCGCGTCATGCGTCCTAAGTTACCAAAAAATTACTCAGGTTCCTGCTTCACGTGTCCCGTGATAAACACCCCAAGGCTGCGCGTCACACGTCCTGAGATACAAGAAAACCGCTCGGGCTCAAGCTTCATACGTCCCGAGATAAAACACACCTAGGGCCGCGCATCGCTGTGGACTCACCTTTTTCTATGCCTTGCCTTTCGAAAAGGGTTTGAAAAGAGGGCCTCACAGTTTGGGCTCCCACGGTTCTGAATCTAGTCTTACTAAGTGCAATGTGAAACCGATAATCACCAAACAGTCCAATCTCACAAATCTTTTTAGAAAATCGATTTTAAATTAAATAATGCCAAAATTAGACTGCTTTGCCAGATATAGAGTCGCAACCTAAATATTCTGTTTTGGGAAAATTTAGGAAACCCTGACTCGTGCCAAAGGCCACGTGTCCGTCATCACCAAAGTTTGCTCGGCTCGGGAACTTGGGTACGAGGGGGGAAGGTCATGAATTGAGCACCCCTGCTCGCCCAATCAAAGATCGGCCTCTACTAACCATGATATGAGTTTTTATAAACATTATGTGTTCTTATTCCGGTTATTAATCTAACCTCACTACGTGATGCACACAAGCAAGTATAGACTAGTCGCAAGACTTGGAATAATTCAACTCAAGTTTGTTTGCGAAAATGGTTTGAATTTTCCACCCTCAAGTGGGTTTAAAGATCCGGATTTGCCACCAAACATAGTGGGCTTAAAATAGGATTTTGGCCACAATAAAGTGTGCTTAAAACGCACATTCGTTGAATTATTCCAATTGAAACAACAAAGCCTTCATCCACAGCCATTCATGCAGTTTAACATTTAAGCACATAGCCTCATGGTAAGAATGCTAATAATGGAAATATGGCAATCACACTCATGCAAGTATGCTAAAGAATAAAACTCACCAAGTACTCCAAGCCAAAACAAAAACTAGTTACAAAAATGCATGATCCTAACTATAGAAGATGCCTAATGCAACACATGCAATATGAAATTAATAAGCTTGGCTACTAATATGGCATATGAAATGATTTGATAACATGCGGTTAAACATGTATTCAAGGAAGATATTGAAATGACGATGCAGTTTGAATGATACGTCGAGCCTCGGTGCATGCAAGACAAATGAATGGATGCAAGCATGCGATATGCTAATCGAAATATGTCCCAAAACTAACCATCAAAAACGACTAAGTAAAAGGGAGAAAGAAACGGCCCGGGCTCGCGCTTCACGCATCCCAGAGATAAAATACGCCCAGGGCAGCGCGTCATGCGTCCTGAGATACAAGAAAATTGCTTAAGCTCCCGCTTCACGAGTCCGGAGATAAAACAAGCCCAGGGTCGTGCGTCACGCGTCCTGAGATACAAGAAAACAGCTCAGGCTCACTCTTCATGCGTCCCGAGATAAAACACGCCCAGGGCCTCGCGTCACTCATCTTGAGATACCAGAAAATAACTCCAGCTCGCACTTCACGCGTCTCGAGATAAAACATGCCCAGAGCAGCGCGTCACATCTCCTGAGATACCAGAGAAACCGCTCGGGCTCACGCTTGACGCGTCCCGAGATAAAACAGAGAGGTGTGCGATAGATGCAAAAAATGAACAAATGCGATAGATGCAGAAAGCATATTCCATGTAAGATAGACAACCGACGTATGATGTTAATTGAAGGCATGTTGTATGCAAGAAACAAAAACATCTTCTATGAATTGACAACATGTTCTATGCAAAATTGATAGCATGTTTTACGCACAAATGATAAATGATGTAAGACTTGCGTGCGACATTACGGGAAATGCACATTCTATGCAAAGGAAAAGAACAAAAGCATAAAATGAGTAAAACAATACTCGGTGGCTCCTCCGATTTACCTCTCGGAGGAATTGCAACATGTTCAAAAGGATACACCTTGTTCGCAGTAGTAAGTAGGACACGTTCACTTACCGGAATGCAGCTACAAGCTTTCAAAACAGAACCTTCCACACACCACTCGAGAAAAAGAAGCTGCAAACAGCACCAGGACCTACTTGAGAACCACCGACCACCGATCGGCCACCAAGGGATGTTGCCGGCCACCTACCGGCCCTCAAAATAGCTTGCCGGCCACCGATGGCAGATCAGGGCTGTTTGGTCTTTTCGCGCATGGAACTTTAAATATAAGCCTCAAGGCTTCATTTCCTCACAACCCTAGGTCCGAAAATCTTCTCTCTTTCTCTCTAGACACTTTTCTTCTCTAGATTCGAGCTTTACACGCATTTTCCAATGTCTCACGCACACTTTATTCAATAAACCCTCTTGATTCTTAACATTTTGAACCGATCAAAATTTGTTTTTGATGCTTTTTCCCTAATTTTCACCCCTCTAGGCTTGTTCTCCTCGAGTTTCTCTCGGGTTTCGTGAACTATTTCGGGCTTTGACTTTTTCTCACATTTTCTCTCTCCTAGGGTTGATTTTTCTAAATTCACCCTCTTTTCCTCATTTTTCTTCACCTTTCACCTACTTTTCACCCATTTTCTAGACGGCGGATGATATACCACACAATGGGACTCCTCCCGGGGTTCCACCTACATTCCCACCCATTCCTGATGTAAAGGGGCCGGTAGTTGCTGAGGCTGGCGAGACGGCTCAGGGCATTGAGGCCGACCTCGAGGCGGAGTTTGAGCCAGAGCTGCTACTATTGACGGTACGGCCTTTTGATCCGGTGAGATATCATCCCCGCATGCACATATTGCCACCCGGAGGCATTAGGCGATTCAGCGACATTGCTCGTGGTGTACCAGAGGATCTCTTGTGGTGGGAGCCAGTCTCCCACCTTTTATCCAACGCCACTAAGGTATGAACTCTATTTTCATGCATTCCTACCTTTCTTTTAACTGCATTTCTTGCACTACCTTTCATCTGACTGTACTTTCATCCCTACATTTCATCTGATTCACCTGTTCTTTGCCACAGGGAGACTCCTGTGCCTACAGGGGATACGGAGCGACGACGGCACTGCCTGATCTGATTATACTACCTTTCATCTGACTGTACTTTCATCACTACCTGATCTGATTGTACTGCCTTTCATCTGACTGTACTTTCATCACTGCCTTTCATCTGATTCATCTATTCTTTGCCACAGGGAGACGTCTGTGCCTATAGGGGGTATAGAGAGACGATAGCTAGGGATTAGTATGACAAGCACCCTGCTTATAAGGGGTACGAGACGCTCCGAAGTGTCTCTAAGCAAAGCGAGTTATTCGAAGGATGAGAATGATTTTACCTGGAATTCCTCTTAATACAATATCTTACCTGCTTAAGAAAGAAGCTCAACAAGCATAACACAGTAAGAGTGCATGTTCTATGCAAAATGAATAACCATGACAAAATGTTAGAGACATGCTTTATGCAAAACATGCGAGAAACAAAACGGAAGCATATTCTATGCAATGAGCACCGAAGCCTGTTCTATGCAACATCGGAATGCATAATCAATGCAACAGTACAAAATGCATGTTCTATCAATAGCACAACATGCATATTCTATGCAAGATAATTGGAAGCATGTTCTATGCATGTTCTATGCGAAAAGGGAGGAATGCATATTCTATGCAACAATGGAGGAATGCACATTCTATGCAACAATGGAGGAATGCACATTCTATGCAACAATGGATTAAATAGCAACTTCTTATTTACCTCTCGAAGGAGCTGCAACAAGTTAAAAAGGATACACCTCATTCGTGTTGACTAGTGATGAATCATCATGCACCAAAGGCGTAGTTTAGAACTTTCGCAGAGACAATTTGAGCTTAAAAGTGAACTTTTCTTGCAATTTCTTAAGGACTGAGGACACAAAACAACAGCACAACATAAAGGAGGAGCATTGGAAGCTTGTTGGCCACCAGGGAGTGGTGTCAGCCACCTGTCGGCCACACTTAAAGGTTGTCGGCCACCAATAGTGGCTGTTGGCCACCGATGGCAATTCGGGCCATTTCGGTCTTTTTGTATTCGGGTCTTTAAGTACACATACCCAAGCTTCGTTTCCTCACACCTCCCTAGCCGAAATTCATCCCTCTCTCTCTCTCTAGACATTTTCTCCCTCTAGATCCACACTTTATACACGTTTTCCAATGCCCCACAAACGTTTAATTCGCTAAAACCTCTTGATTTCCTTCGTTTTGAACCGATTGAAATTTAATTTTGGTGCTTTTTTCTTCATTTCCACCACTTGAGGCTTGTTTCCCTCGAGTTTGTCTTAGGTTCTGTGCCTTTTCCCAGGCTTTGACTTTTTCTTCCCTTTTCTCTTTCTTAGGGTTGACTTTTGGCATTCTCCACTAATTTTGCTCATTTTCGCCCACTTTCTCATCTCCTTTCCAGATGGCAGACGACATTTCCCATGATAGCGCTCCTCCAGGGATGGAGGCAGATCTCGAGCATGTGCCATTACCACCCAGGGTATGAACCTTTGACGTGGAGGCATGTCACCCTGTGGTGCATGTGCTACTGCCCATTTCAGAGGTTTTGCACGAGGCGTGCCAGAGGATCTCTTGCTACGAGAGTCGGAGTCTCATTTATCCTACAACACCATTGAGGTATACACTGTCTCCTTACATTTTTTGCAATATACCTTGCATTTCTTGCGTAGATCACGCTTACGCTGTCTTTCATCTGTTTATCTCAAACACATTCTTGCACTGTATTTCTTACACTACCTTCTTAAACACATTCTGATTACAGGGGAACTCTCACTCTATCCGAGGATACGGAGCCACATCTGCAAGGGAGTGGTATATGGACCTCCCAGTTAGCGTCCGCCAGATTGTCGATGAGGCTGGATTCAACTTATTCTACACGGGAGTATCACGTCTCATAGCGAGCAGGCCTTTACTTGGCGGTAAAGAGGTGGTGGGACACCACCAACTCTTTCCACTTCTCTTCCGCGGGAGACATGACGATGACTCCCTATGACTTCACTATGTTCACCGGCATCGAGGTAGGGGATCAGCTGATCCCTTATGACACAGACAGGGGTGAGTGAGAGGCCACCTGGATCTACCTGCTGGGGGCTCGCCCACATCTTTTTCTATTAGGGATGGTTCGATATACTTAGTTTGCAGATTACTTCAAAGGGACAGAGCCAGAGACCTTAGAGGAGATCGAGCAGTACGCCCGTGGGTTCTTGATGTTCCTCTTTGGCACCAGTTTGTTCACCTACAGGGCGAACATTGCCGGGCTATATCTCTTGAGTGCCTTGGTGGACTTGTCTCGAGTTTGGCATTACGACTGGGGTGGGGCTAGCCTCGCTACCTTGTACGGCTACATGAGCTCGACCTCCTGCAGGAGCAGGAACAGAGTTGGCGGTTACAGTAGAGCTTGGGAGGTATGCTTTACTTTTCTGCTTTACATTTCCTACCGTGCTTTCTGCTTTGCACTTTTTGTACACTGTACACACATAGTCTGATCTCTGCGTTTGCATTTGCACATTCTGTATGCTGCACTATACACACTACTTTCTGCACTCTGCATTCTATATTCTCCGCTTTCTGCATTCTCTGGATTCTGCATTCTCTGGACATTGTACACACATTATGCTTTCTGCACTCCCTGTGTTTATCGGTTGTATACTCATTGTCGCTCTTTTGCTTTTTGCAGCTTTGGGTATATGCATATTTTTCGACCCTCTCCCCAGAGCTGGAGGTAGAGATGCCTCCTGTTGTACCTTACTCTCACCGGTACGACGGTAGGTGTGTGAGAAGGACTAGGAAGACCTTCTCATTCTTCCATATGTATTTTGACACGGTGATTGCCACAGAGGTAACTCAAAACCTACAGTTATTTTTACTTTACTTCAGCTCTGATTCATATTGCATATCTAATGGAAACTAATAATCTGTGTATTTGTTGTCTGTAGATCTCATGGCAGCCCTGGGCAACGATGCCTAATGGTGTCAGGTACCAGTTTGTTGGCGCATGGGGCACTTCCCGTTATCGGCTTGTACTCGAGGGACCAGTAGGCCAAGCCTAGTTCTTAGGCGAGCGCTTCCTATGCCAGACCTTGGGTTTGCCGTTGCAGGCGGTTCCTATGCTACCTCCGCCATCTATGCGGTCTACAGAGAGTCTCTCCTCCCAGGAGGTGATCGACTTTACACGAGGCGTGGATGCCAACTACTTTCTTGGAGAGGGGGACTATGCGACATATATCTAGACGCATCTCATGCCTCCCTTGACGGGTACTCGTGCTCATGTAGGGAGAGCAGCAGGCGCTCCTTCGACGAGCAGGGCTCGAGCGCCGAGGGGCAGTGCTAAAGGGATGTCCTCCGTCAGACAAGGCTTCAGTTGGCCTACGCTTCCTACCGAGTTGACATGTTGGTGACACACTGGAGAGGCCTATCAAATTCTTATGAAGCCTACACCAGCCGGACACAGATATGTCAGAGTGCCTGATTCACCCCCGGTATGCACTACAGTTCTCTTTTTTTCCATTCTCGCTCAGATACTCAGATATTCATTCCTTCTGAATATTGATCACTCCCAATACATTTGCAAGCACCCGCAGGGTACGTCAAGGGATTGCTTGAGATGTTGGCCTCATTTGAGAGATTGATATTGACGAGACAGGCACTGCTTGGCTTCTACAACATTCAGGTACTTTCTTCAATTTTCTTACATTCCAGTCGTTAAATTTCGGCTGACACACTGAAATTGACATTTCAACTGAACACTTCTTCACACTACACTGATAGACTGAATCTATAGATCACATCGAACACACTACATTCACACATTGTATCTGACCTCTGCATCATATCTGATATACCTGCTGTTACAAATATGAACTATCCTTTCAAGTTACACTCGTACTGATGGGACCAGTAGCACCTGTAGCATCGGTACCAGTGGTGTCCCTTCCGACGGTAAGGAGGAGAGAGTGACAGGCTCCAGCACGCGGCTGTAGACTGCCCGGAACTCCGTTCCACGCGCGAGGACGTGAATTGCGTTCGTAGCTACTATAGTTCGGACTCCTGTCACGGTTCTGAATCTAATTTCACAAAGTGCAATGTAAGACTGATAAATCACCAAAGAGTCCAAATCCGGCAAATCGTTTTGGAAAATCGATTTTAATCAAAAAGCGTCAAACATGGACTATTTTTCCAGATTTCAGAGTTGCCACCTAAATATTTTATTTTTGGAAAATTTAGGAAACCTTGACTCGTGCCTAAGGCCATGTGTTCGTCATCACCAAAGTTGCCTCGGCTCGAGAACTTGGGTACGAGAGGGGAAGGTCCTGGAATGAGCACCCCCGCTCGCCCGATCAAAGGATCGACCTCTACTAACATGATATATTATTTTTGAAAACACATGTGTTCTTATTCCAGTTTATTAGCTAACTTACTATGTGATGCGTACAACACACAAGTATAGACTAAATCACTCAAGTTGGAACAAAACATCTCATGTTTGTTTTTCGAAAATAGTTTGAAGTTGCTACATGCTAGTAGGCTAAGACGCAGATTTGCCACCCTTAAGTGGGCTTTAGAAAACAACATGATTTTGCCACTTCAAGTGGGCTTAAAACTCATATTTTGATGAATTGTTCTAATTCAAGCAATGAAGCCTTCATCCACAGGCATTCATGTAGTTAAACACTTAAACAGTTAGCCTCATGGTAAGCATGCTATCATGGTAGCACTCACACGCATGCAAGGATGCTAAAGCATAAAAGCTTACCTAGTACTCCGAGCCAAAACAGAAGCTAGTTAGAAATCGTGCATGATCCTAGCTATGTCAAGAATGCTTATTGCAACACATGCAAAATGCAACTAAGATAGGCTCGGCTATTCTATGATGGCATGTGAATGCAACTAGAGAACATGTATTCAAATTGGTATTGAAATACAGTGCAGTTTGTACGATGCGCTGAGCCCTGTGCATGCAAAACAGATGAATGAATGCACGCATGCAAGACATAAGCATGCTAATTGAAACATGCCCTAAAACTAACCATCAAAAGCTGGTAAATAAAAGGGAAAAAGACGTGGGATTGGAAGACATTCACACACACACGCACGCTTATTACAACAATTTTTCCCTCTTGACGGAGGGTCCAAATAATAAGCTAACTAGCTAATCTAAGCTAATTAAACTAATTATTACAAAACGAAACTAATTAACTAATCCTAGTTAACTAGTTAGGTATTACAACACAAATTGATAGCTAAGTGCATTAACTAATTAAGTACAGAACCAAATAGTTAACTAGCTAAGCAAAGCAATTAAAAGGAGCCTCAGGGCGAGAAGTGCATGCATGCTCGGTCGCCTCGTTCGGAAATCCATCACTATGCCCCAACTTGCCTCTGTTTGCATTTGATCTCAGAACACTGTACAAACGTCCAGATAGCTTCTACTCCATCCTGGAGACCTCCTGGAAGGCTACTGACCACTTAATGGTGTTGTAGACCACCTGTAGGCCACTTACACATGCTGCAGACCAGAAAAAGTGGTCGGCCAACCACTTTTACTGGTCTGCCGACCAGAATTTCGGCCCAACTCTAATTTGTTGCAACAGAGAACAAGAAGGGGCACTGCAGTGTATTTGCAAGGTATGTGTGCATAACCACCCTCCCTATCATTTTTCAAGCTCAAGGGAGTGCGGTTCTCGACTCTCGGACCACCAACCGAGCATCGCAATGCACGATGGCCGAGAAGCCAAGTTTGCACAATTCAATGTTAATGAATGCACAAATAACATATAAGGGCCTTAACCTCTATCATGCATGATCAAGAGGGTCGGCGACCGAGAAATGAGGCACGTTTCATCACTTCAAGTATGAAACGTCCCTCGTTTTTCTTGTTTGGATCAATGCCCAATCCAAACACAATGTAATGCAACATGATTAACCTATCAATGCTAATGGCATGCAAACACAATGCAATGTAATAACATGCAAACAACATGCAAACACCATAAGCATGTCAAAACAAAGTCCTTAAGCATGAAAGCTAGTGAAGGATTCAACACAAGGGCTATGTAATGCAATGCTCAATGGACCAAACCAGCCCCCAATAGACCTCATGCATGCTAAGACAGTGGCCAAAATACTTTGAAATGATGGCATGAAAAGCAAGATAATGCATGCTCATGCATTGGCCCATCAACTAAGCATAAGAGCACAACTCTCAAACATAATTAAGAAGTGACAAACATGGAAGTGTGACAACACTATATGCTCTAAAATCAGGTGTGAAATGATGCCAAATCATCCAAACAACACAAGCATAACATGCTAGAAAGCCTAAGACGCAAGGCTATTAAAGGAGACTACACAAGAGGCATGCAAGACATGGCACAAATGATAGAACTGACCATAGACAGAGCTCAAATAGGTGAAAACAAAGACCAAAACATTCTGGGATAGGAGCTCAAAAGTCTAGGCATGCATGCATACAAGTTAGGCCATAAGCGAGGCACAAATGCATAACCCTTAAAAGCACTCAAACAATGGAATAAATGAGAACATGGCTATGTTATATGCTGTGAAATAGCATGTTAAATGATGCCAAATCATGCACATGTCACAAATGAAGCATGCTAGAAGGCTCAAAGCTTGAAACTAGCATAGACACTTGCACTATAGCTATGCAATACATGAACCATACGGCCAAGACAACCCAAAACAATCCTAGAGCATGTCAAATCAAGGCTAAAACATGCACGGAGTGTAGCCAAAACAAGCTAGCATGGTAAGCCAAAACATCAAGTAAGCTAGGCTAATGAGCATGGTTACACTACAAGTGTAAGAAGCAAATGAGGGATGCTCTAACCAAATGGCAAAATAACACCAAAAACACACTAAAATGGCAGCCCAAAAGCTTAGGTAAGATGACAAACATACTGGCTCATATTTAAGGCATAAAGCACAACCTTTCAAAAGCATTGAAAGAGTGACACATGTGAGTGTATGGCCACACTACATGCATTGAAATCACATATCAAATAATGCTAAATCATGCAAATAGCCCAAGCAATGTATGCTAGTGACTTGGAAGCTCAAGGCTAGTGAGCAAAGTTGCACTATGGCTATACAAAGCAAGGCATGCATGACCAAAACTACTAGAATCAAACCTAGAGCATACTAAAACATGGGCAAAAATGTGTTGGAGTAAAGAATACAAATGCAAGAAATATGAGCTAAAACCTTAAGCATACAAGGCTAGTTTGCAATGATTACACTATAAGTGTAAGAAGCAAGAAACCAATGGACAAACCAACCAAAAATAGAGTTAAGGCATGCCAAAATATGAATAAAAGCTTGCTGGAGTGGAGCCAAAAACATGCTAAAATAGTGGTCCAAAGCATAGAGCATGTTAGGCTAGTGAGTGGAATTGCACTACAAGTGCAAGGAGCATGCAAGAAGTAATCAATCTGACCCAAAATAGAGCTATAGCATGCTAAAACAACACCAAAAAGTTGCTGAGATAGGACTAAAACATGCTAGCAAGATGAGCTATCAACATGAGCATGTAAGGCTAGTATGCAAAATTTACACTACAAGTGTAACATGCAAGCAACCAATGATCAATCCAGCCCAAAATAGAGCTATTCCATGCGAAAATAATGCCTAAGACATGCTAAGATGGAACGAAAACATACTAGAAAGACATGCTCAAACATGAGGCCAACAAGGCAAGCAACCAAGACACTAGGAGAGGGGATGACCCCCTCCTATTTGGGACCTAAAAACACACTTTCCACCACTAAAATTTCTCTATGTTTCAGTGGTGAGAAGGCCAAAAAAAGGTGGTCCCAATAGCTTAAAAGGATAGCACAAAACAAAGCCAAACAAGGCACAAGAGGAGGTAGACCACCCCCAACACCAAAGAAACCTTAAACAAACATTTCAAACACTTGAAAATGAAGTTTTTTTTGGTAGAAAGTTAAGCCTAAAACATCATGCAAATAAGGCCTAAGACTTAAACAAAATAAAGCTTTAAAAGGATTAGAGCCTTACCCTTGAAGACCAAGAACAAGACAACAACTCCAGCTGCTTTTCTAAGCTAAAAACCAACTCTTGAGTTCAAACAAGACCCTCAGGTACCTCAGCAGTGTGGTGTTTCACTAGGTGTTTGTGTGCAAAAGTGTGAAGAAACTACACTTTCAAGCACAAATATGGAGCAAAGGAAGAAATATAGAGATAGAGATGTATCTATAGCTCTAATGCAAAATTCTGAACCTGAGACAAGAGGGAGGAGACTCCTTTTTATAGAAAAAGAAGCTCCAAGCTTGTTGAACAAGCTAAGGACTTCAACCAATCCCTCCACGCACGTGTATGAAGGATGCTATATGTGCCCAACAGCTGGCACATCTGGCAAGAAAATATCTACAAAAAAATACGAAAAAGGTGCCGACCAGTTGAGCTGGCCGGCCGACCACTCCCACTGGTCGGCCGACCAGAAAAAGTGGTCTGCAAGAAGACAAAGTGGTTGGCAAGGGGGAGAGGTGGTATGCACAAAGAAAGGAGGGTGGTGGCCTGACTACCGACCACTTTAGGTGGTCCAAAGACCACCAAGACCAGCTGGCCGACCAGAAAACTGGCTGGCAAGGAAGAAAAGTGGTCTACAGGGGGAGAAACTGGTCTACACCCCTTGTTCCGCCCTTCAGGCAAAGAAAACAAGGTTTGGTTCAAAACCAAACCAAAAAGGAAGCAAGACAAAGGTCCACGAGACAAGGCACGCAGCCGGAAGCCCCGAAAACTAGTCCACGGGTACCAAAAGTGGTCTACGAGAGGGAAAGATGGTCTACGACCACAAAAAGTGGTCTACAGACTTCTATTTCCTTCTAGACCAAGGCAACAAAGCAGGGTTCAAAAACCAAGCCAAGAGGAGAACGTTAAGAGGTCCCGAGACAAGGCGCTCCGCCGAAGCCGAAAATCAAAAACTAGCCTACAAGAGGGAAAAGTAGTCTCCGACCACAAAAAGTGGTCTACAAACCTCTCTCTCCCTCCAGGCAAGGGCAACAAGGCATGGTCTACAAACCAAGCCAAAACACAAAAAGTTCAAAGGCCCGGAGGTGAGGCAATCAGTCGAAAACTCCAAAAACTCGAAATGAGCACAAACATGCACGATCATCGAGCGCTCAATTGATGACGTCTGAGTCTTAAGGTCGGTAAAAAGTAGGGTGTCGACAGCAGCCGAGGGAGACATTGTGGTCGAGATCAGAGGAGCCCTTTAGAGCCTATCATGAGTGACGACGACGATGAGACCAACGAGACCGAGGAGCCTGTGGGTCAGCACGCTGAGTCATTTGAGAGCAGAGACGATGATGCTGGCTCGGGTTCTACTAATAGAGATGATGTTGAGCCAGGCTCTGAGGCAGAGAGTGATGATGACTTTGGTTTAGATTCTGGTTTAGAGGGAGGTACAGACAGCAGCGCTAACAAAGACAGCTCTGTGAGTCCGTGCCCAGGAAGACGACGAAGAGGGCCTCTCGAGACTGAGATAGCTGGCGTTGATTCATATGTCTTTTCTTAGTTTCTTTTTCCTAGTAGTGTTAGCATATTGTACATTTTAGACAGTTTTATTTTCTTTAAAAACTTGTACTCTTTTGCAAAAAGTAGCCGTGATCGGAATGAAAACCAGCTTTTTGTATGAAAAAGTGTTTTGTTTTGCATTCTGAGCATCGCATAAACATCGCATAGCATAAAAACAAGATTGATGGAAATTGAACATCGTATTGGCACAACCTTCTTAATCAGGTAATGAACCGACTAACACCTAGCAAACAGAATAAAGCAACTCGATGAACAACTAATAATAACAACTCGATAATCAAAACAATACAAATACAACTCCATAATCAAAACAAATACAACTCGATAAGAAAATTGAAACAAAACAGCTCAACAAAACTAATCAAAACAAGACAACACAATTCACAAAGAGCAGAACAAAACACATGTTCTCAGTACTCTCGACATACAGGTTGACCATTGGACAACCAGGAGACCATTGGCCATGAACAGAGGTTGTCGGCCACCAGTGGTGGCCGGTCAGCTACAAAAGGTGGCCATCGGCCATCAACACTAGACGGTCGGCCATCAGTGCAAGGGACCTCCACATTGTTGCCACCTGTCTTCCACTTAGTGCCTTATCTTCTACAAAAGCTGCAACTTCATAGTTTCTTCATTCTAGCTCTGTTTTTGCCACAAATGGTGCCATTCTTTGCCCAAAAACTCTCAAATTGGATTGCAACTTCAGATGGCTCAGAAAAAGTGAATTTTCAAGGTTTTGGGATAAATGCACTATTCTCGTTGAGTCGTTCTCCGCTATGTTTTCCATTCCTTGATGTCGTGCATAGGTGTTGAAACCCAGTTACACTTGTGTTTAGCTTTGAGGGCCAAGAGATGTGCCCTAAAATTGGAGAATTCCAAGTTTTGATGTAATCCCGGCGTGACGAGGAAATCTCGCCTTAGTCCCGTTTTAGCCATATCCAAGCTTTAAGAAGGATGTGTGGGCTCACTTTACATGAGGCTCGATCCTTGGTTCACAACGAAGAGCTGGATATTCCCAGTCTCATTCATCAATTTTCTGACGCCGGTGACAGCGGCGACCATCTTTGGCAGAGTTTTCAGCAGCATGCCCTTTGTTTGTGTATGTTGGCATATTTTCTACTTGCCCCAGGTTTCAGAGGGTCTAGCATTTGCTTGATCAAAGTAGCTTAAGGCTTGAAAGAGGGCAAGAACTGCATTGGCTTAGCATTGGCTGAGACTCTGATGGGCTTGAATGCCTTCCATCGGCGGGAGATGACCAAATTCGCAGGAAGTCCACTACTTCTTCAAGTAATGTTTCCCACGTTGTCTCATATGTGTTTCTCACATCACTCGGTACTCATGCTCTGTTTTTCTCTCAAAGCCCTTTTTCACTTTTTCTCCCAACATACACCTCTCTATTCTTTAATCTCTCTTTTCTTTCATCTCTTCCCAGATATGGCTCATGGATAGGTTGAAGGTAGTGGGATCCTGCCCTACATATTCAACATAAGGCTATTTCTTTCACCAATGGCTAGTTGATTTCCAGAACGAAGGGTGGTAGTGCCACTGGATGTGCAACAAGTCTGTTGCTGACATTGTTTGGCGTTGCCCCTAGTTTGATCTGCCCGAGATGAGCTACAACATGTCTCGGCAACCTGGCATTCAGTTGATTGGCCTGACACATTGTGTCTTCTATTTTCCATTTCGGTTTAGGCATCAGTTTGGGCATGACCAAATTTGTCCAAAAGAGGGGGTAGAGTACCTGCCTTCATTCTTCGTCTAAGGCTCACAACTAGCTTGATTCTCCAATGCTTAGAGGACAAAAGAACTTCTTGGCCCCGATTCGAATTTTAGTTGTGCCCTTTTCGACGAATGCCTGACTTGGCTTAAAGATGAGGCTCAAACTGGGCCTACTTTAGCATTTGAAGCTTCCACAAGCTCTGAGAGGGGACGTAGGAACACCTGACTCATCTATGCCGCAAGTTTATTGCTTTGATTTGTACTTTCAAGTTTTCCTTTTGAATGTAATAAAAAAACCACTTTAATTTGTATCAAGAGTTAGAGAACTTTGTATTGAAATCAATGAAATTGAAGTTGTGGTTACTGAAAATTTTCTTTTTGGTCCAAAAATGGTCTAAGTTGTAAAATGATTAATTTGAACAAAATCAACTTTTCTTAAAACTTTTCAAAACCATTTTTGATAAGGATCATAACTCGATACACCTGGAATCTATCCTCGAGATGTACAACCCCGAATCTAGAAATGAAAAATTGCCCCTAGACTGAATAGCACTGTGGAGCACTGTACTGTAACCAGCTCTCATAGTGAAGATCACAACCGAACTCTTGGGATACAGAAACGACAAAGATGACCTGAACAATCTCGTGGACAGGACAATTGAGTTGGAAATGTTTATAGCTAAGCTTCAAAAAGAAGTTGCCTACATATCCCGAATATGGGAATCAAGCCTTACGTAGTTCAGTTCGGGTTCACTCATGTATTAACACTTTCCTTTTGCATTCTAACTTTTGCTAAGGCCGCCCTTTCTGGGTTTTCAACCTTCCGAACTCAATTTTTCTTTTTTCTAATTTTTTGTGCTCTAACTTTTGCCTAGGTCGCCCTTCCGGGTTTTCGGCCTAGCAAGCCACTCAAGGATAGTATTTCTTCAACTTGTCCATGTTCATTGGTTGGGAGAATTCTAGGCCGTCTAGGTCCATAAGAATCACAGCTCCACCGGACCAGATTGATTTGATGATGTAAGGACCAATCCAATTAGGTATGAACTTGCCCTTAGGGTAATGGATAGGAGCTCGGTTGTCTTTCAGCATCAAATCCCCTTCCTTCAAATTCCTGGACTTAACTTTCTTGTTAAAAGCCCTGGCAATCCTATGTTGATATCCTTGGACATGGTACAGTGCTTTCAGCCTCCTCTTGTCGAACAGCATTAGTTCCTTGAACCTGCTCTGCTGCCAATCCGCTTCTGCTATCTGGCACTCAGCCATAACCTGCAGCGATGGAACCTCTATTTCAATCGGCAAAATAGTTTCCATCCCATAAACCAGAAAATTGAAGCCTAGTAGATGTTTGAATTGAAGTCCTATAGCCCCAAAGAGCAAATTACAATTTGTCTGGCTAGTCCCTGTAAGTCTCAACCATTTTTTGCAAGATGTGCTTGATGTTCTTGTTGGCGGTCTCAACAGCTCCGTTGGTTTGTGACCAATATGTGAACGACTTATGAAAAGCCACGTTGTATTTCTCCAACAAGTCGATCATTTCTCTCTTGAAATGGAAGCCATTGTCTGAAATGATCTCGTTCGGGACCCCATAACTATAGATGATGTTATTTCTGATAAACTTAGCTACATGCGACGCTTTCAGCACGACATAGGATTGGGCTTCGACCCACTTTGTAAAATAGTCTATTGCCACCAAGATATACAGATGCCCATTTGACCCTTTCGGCGTAACTACCCCAATAACATCAATTCCCCAGACTGAAAACAGCCATAGTAAAGTCATGTTGTACAGCTTTGACCGCAGGATATTCATGTGATTTGCATGAATTTGGCATTTGTGGCATCGCCGAACAAAACCAATACACTCCTTCTCCTTGGTAGACCAGTAGTAACCCTACCTGAGAATCTTCCGGGCTAACATTACTCCGCTCATGTACGCTCCACACTCTCCCCCATGGATGGCCTCCATTAGGTGCTTCGACTCTTCAGTATCAACACACAACTTGTGCATTCCCAGATGACCCCGTTTGTGCAACTTATCCCCGCAGATGATAAATGGAGCAGCCATTTGCCGTATTGCCCATTTATCTTTGGCATTTGCCCCTAGTGGATAACCTTCCTTTTCTAAGAAGTTTCATACATCATAATACCAGGGGTTTTGATCTTGCACTTCATCTATTGCGGCGATCAACTCGTAAGCCGACACACATCTCTGTTCAATAATGATCGGACGTATCCAGACTCCAAAAAGGATGTCTATCATAAAAGATAGAGTTGATAAGGCATCAGCGAACATGTTGTTCTCTCTTAACAGAAGCATGAAGGTCAGCTTCTCAAACCTAGGAATCAAAACGTCCAGGGTTTAGTGATAGATATTCATCATTTCTTCCTTAACCTTCCAGTCTCCTTTTGCTTGAGACACAACCAAGTTTGAGTCCCTGATGACGTCCAACCTTTTTGCCCCTAGTTTCAAGGCGACTTCCAATCCAGCGATACACGCCTCGTACTCTACTTCGCTGTTAGATATCTTGAACCGGAGTTTGAAGGCTAAAGGTATATGGGAATTGTCGGGTGCTATCTGTAACACCCCTATCCCATAACCTTACTGGTTGGACACTCCGTCAAAGTACATTGTCCAGGTCTCTTCCTCAACTTGTAGAATAGCTTCATCTAGGAATAGGTATTCTACCGCTTTGCCCCCTTCCACTGGGTGATCTGGCAGGAACTCAGCTACTGCTCTCCCCTTGAAAAACTTGCGAGTCACATATTTCAGATCAAATTCAAAAAAGAAGAAGCAACCAACAGGCTAGCCTACCCTCAAGCACTGGTTTCTCGAAGAGATATTTGACGAGATCTAATCTCGAAACTAGAATTATGGAGTGAGCTAATAGGTAGTGCCTCAACTTCTTGGTGGCCCATACCAAGGCTAAGCAAGCCTTCTCCAGCGTAGTGTAACGGGTCTCATAGTCCAGCATCTTCTTACTCAAGTAATAAATGGCTTTCTCCACTCTATCCTCAGATTCCTAAGTAAGCATGCATCCCATTGTCGTGTCGGTTACTGATAGATACAAAATCAACAGCTTCCCTAACTCTTGCGGTGACAACACGGGTGGATTCTAAAGATACTACTTGACCTGTTCAAAAGCGAACTGGCATCGGTCATCTGATTGGAATTTCTTTCCTTTCTTCAAGAGACCAAATAGTGGTTCACAAGTCAAGGTTAATTTTGCAATAAACCGTCTTAGGAATTACACTTTACCGAGAAAGCCTCGCACCTCCTTTTCAGTCCTTGGTGGTGGCATTTCTTGTATGGCCTTGATTTTGGCAAGATCAACCTTGATGCTCCTCTGTGTAATCAAGAACCCCAGCATTTTCCCTGCTATGACACTAAAAGTGCATTTATGTGGATTCAGCCTCAACCGATATTCCCTGATCCATTGGAAGAATTTCTTCAAGGCGGTGTACTGGCCCTCTCTTTCCTTGGACTTAACAATCATGTCGTTTACGTACACCTCAACGTCTTTGTGGATCATGTCATACAAGATAGTGGTTGCAGCCCGTTGATAAGTAGCCCCAGTATTTTTCAGACCGAACGGTATCACCCTGTAGTAGTAGGTTCCCCACAGCGTGGTAAAGGTAGTCTTCTCCCTGTTCTCGGGTGTCATCAAAATCTGGTTGTACCCAGAAAATCCATCCATAAAGGAGAGCAACGTATGGCCTGTGGTGAAGTCCACCAATTCATCGATGTGCAGTAAGGGAAAGTCATCCATCGGACTTTGCTCAGATATCTGAAATCCATACACACCTGAATTCTGCCATCTTTCTTTGACACCGGAACAATGTTGGCCAACAAGTCGGATACTCAGATACTAGCAAAAACCCTGTGGCTATCTGCTTGGTGACCACTTCCTTAATCTTCAAAGCCCAATCCGGGTGCATTCTCTGAAGTTTTTGCTTGAAGGGTCAGGCATCGGGGCCAAGAGGGATCCGATACTGTACAATCTCAGGATCGATTCTAGGCATGTCTTCGTAGGACTGCACGAAAACATCTTTGAAATCTTTTAATAAAGCGACTAAGCGCTCACGTTTCTCCGAAGACAACGTGGACCCGATCTGGACCAGATGCGGATCCTTCTCAGTACCCATATTAATTACAATGATTTCATCAACAAGGGATTTTATATATCTTTCCTCCTTTCAATCAATCAAATGTTTGAAAACCAGTGGAAGTCCTTCCTCGTTGTTTTTATCAAAATTTTGAAAGTCATGATCAATGCAATATATAAGTGGCACAGAGAAGTACTTGAAAACTGCTGCAGCATTCTCATTCAAAAGATCTAACTCATCCAATTCCTTGGTTACAACCGACTCAAAAGCAAAGTAAAAAGACGACCTTGACAAAACTACGGCATCCAGGTTATCAACCCCACGAATACCAGACTCCAACTCAGAAGAACTAGAATCTGATTCTGACTCCACAGACTATGCGGAATCAGATTCCGACTTGCTACCTGATTCAGAACTGCTAGACAAAAAGCTCTCATCTAGCTGCCAAATAAGACAAGGTGCGTTAGATGCATCCAGAATACCACCGGAAGGGTCCACACCTGATTGATCTCCGATCATGGAAATGGTGAAGTCATCCCCCAAGCTCTCTGATTTGATCTGAGGATCTGAAAGGAGACAAGCCAGTGCTGCTCCTATCTCAAGTTCATTGCTATTGGACTCACCCACTGTACTCTGTTCAACCTTAGTAGTTAATTCAGTCTGTTCCTCTGAGGCTTTATCCTCTTGCAGTTGTAGGTCAAAGAAAATCTCAAAGCCGGGCAAATGCCGCTCTCAGAGTTCAACCATGGTTCAGGAAAGCCACAAAATAGGAAGTCTTCCCCCTCCCGGACAAAGCGACTGTTCAAAGTTCCCTGAAATGGCCTATGCACAAGCTTATAGTGCTTCCCACTTTGTTTAGCTTTGGCTCTTCCTGCCATTTCCTTCCCTTTTCTCACCCAGTCCTCTTTGGTGGGCGTGTAACCGAGGCCAAAGGTATGTGGGTTATGTGGCACTTCGGCCAGTGCAGTAACGCCCTCCCAGTCGCTCCTTCCTAATCCCATCTCAGGTATATGTTGTAGCTTGTTCACGAGGTAGATTGATTAAGCACTGACGTATAACCCCTTATCAATAGCCAAAATATCTTGCACCACCCGGGCCTCTGGCAAGGTAAATCCAGACAGGAAAACATCCTTGTCGCTATGTACAATCTCCAGTACTGGCGTAGTGACCTTCGGTGGAGGATGTATAGAAGAATTCTCGAAAACAATGGCTACTCCTTTTCGAAGAGGGTACTTCAACATTTGATGCAAGGTAGAAGAAACAACTTTTACTTGGTGCATCCATGATCGTCTAAGTAACAAGTTGAAGGTAGCCAAAACATCTAGGATGTGAAACTCAATATCCTGTTGTGCCGGGCCAACCTGTGTTTTGATTTGAACTATTCCCATCACTTCTCTTCTTGTGTTGTCATAAGCCCGAATCTCCTAGGTCATTGGTACAAAATCTACCGGCTTCAAGCCAATAGCATAGGCTGTTTGTGACGGAAAAACATTGATCGCAGACCTAGTGTCAACCAATAAAACCGGTACCCACTTCTCTCTACATTCAGTTGAGATGTATAAGGGTTTGTTATGCATAGAGCCCTCGAGCGGCAATTCCTTATCTGAGAAGGTCAAAGTTGGCGAAGCACCTCTCAAGAAGATGAGTCCCACTAGTTGTTCTGGAGTTGTGTCGATAGACAGCTTCGCCTTATCCATTGCTGACAGGACGGCTTACCTGCGTACTCGTGAAGCCATGAGCAACCCCCAGATGGATATGTCTGCTTGGATCTTCTTTAGCTGCATCAGTACAACTTCTTCTTCCAACTGCTTATCCTTCTGTTTTTCGGCTTCCTTATTGTAGACGTCCCCGAACGTCCCGGGAGGAATCCCGTTTTGTTCATTAGGCTCACTACAGTTTGGACTCAATTGTCATGGTCCTGTATCTAATCTCGCAGAGTGCAATGCAAGACCGATGAATCATCAAAGAGTCCAAATCTGAAAAATCATTTTTGAAAAAATCATTTTTGAAAAACTGATTTTTAGAAAGAAGTGCCAAACATGGACTACTTTGCTAGATACAAAGTCGCCACATAAATATTTTGTTTTGGGGGGATTTAGAAAACCCTGACTCGTGCCTAAGGCCATGTGTCCGTCATCACTAAAGTTGGCTCGGCTCGGGAACTTGGGTACGATTGGGGAGGTCATTTCATGAGCACCCCCGCTCGCCCGATCGAAGATCGGCCACTACTAAGCATGATATCGAGTTTTTGAAAACATTATGTGCTCTTATTCCGATTATTAGCCTAGAATTACTATGTGATGCGTACAGCATACAAGTATAGACTGGATTGCCTAAGTTGGAACAAAGCATCGCATATCCGTTTATTTTTGAAAATGGATTGAAGTTTGCTACTCACAAGTAGGCTAAAACACAGGTTTCGACGAATTATTCCAACTCAAGCAACCCAACCTTCACCCACAGGCATTCAGGCAGTTATATCACATAAGCACATAGCCTCATGGTAGGCATGCTATCATGGCAGTCACTCACACACATGCAAGGATGCTAAAGCAAAAATACTTACTGAGTGTTCCAAGCCAAAACAAAAACTAGTTAGTAATCAATGCATGATCCTAGTTCATGTTAATATGGCTAATGCAACACATGCAAAATGCAACTAAGATAGGCTCGACTATTCTAAACATGGCATATGAAATGCAACAGATAACATGTATTCAACTTGGAATTGAAATACAATGTAGTTAGTATGATGCGCTAAGCCCGGTGCATGCAAGACAGATGAATGGATGTAAACATTCGAGCACAAGGATGCTAATTGAAACATGCCCTAAAACTAACCATCATAAGCTGGTAAATAAAAGGGAGAAAGACGTGGGGTTGGAAGACATACATCACACGCACGCACACTTATTACAACATTGCCCTCCTTGGAGGGTCCGAATAAATAATACACAACCGAATAAATAACGAATTACAGCTAATTATTACACAACCCTAATTAATTAACAGATAAAATAAAATAAATAAGCTAGTATGCAAAACATATGAAATGGATTGCCTCAGCTCGGTCTTGAATGACAAGGAATGCATGCATGCTCGAGTCGCCTTGCCGGAAAATCCATCGCGATGCCTCGATTTGCCACTGTTTGCAACTGGTCCCAGAATACTGTACAAAACTCCAGAAGATTGAAACTCCACCATGCTATAGGGATACTACTGACCAGTTTTTGCTGCTGGCTTCCGGCTTGCTGCAACAGAGAGCAAGAAAGGGGCATGGCAAAGTATTTTCAACATATGTGTGCACGACCACTCCCCCCGTAATTGCATAAGCTCTAGGGAGTATAGTCCTCGATCCTCATGCCACCAATCACGCATCTCGATGTATGATGGCCGAGGAGTCGAATTGCATGACTCAATGTCAAATGGATGCACAAATGAACACAAATAAGGCCTAAACTCCATCATGGGTAATCCGGAGTGTCGGCGACCGAGAATCGAGGCACGTTTCGTCACTTGGAGTACGAAACGTCCCTCGTTTCCGTGTCTGGACTAAACCCTACTCCAAACACAATACAATACACATGGCATACATGAATGCAACCCTAACATGCAACCTAAACATAATGCCACTAAATGATGCAAACATGCAAATGATGATACGCAAACATGCTACTAGCATACACAATGCTATGAAATAATCAATGGCATACTCAATGCACATGGAAACTATATGGCATACGCAATGCACACATGGAGACTAATAATGAAATGATCAAGGCATACACAATGCAATGGTCAAACATGAAACAACATGGACTAAATGGCATATACAATGCAAGATGGACTTAAACTAAAATGAATGGGCCTCAGCCTCACTCAAATCAGTGGCCAAACATAATGAAATTAGGCAACAAAACACATGCAAACATGCCCAAATGCAAGGGACAAAACCTAAGGCACCAAATGCAACTCTATCAAAGCATGGCAAATGATGAAATATGGCATACAAACACACATTTTCCAGCTCTGAAATGACATGCAAGATGGTCCCGAATCATGCAAACACGTCACACAATGCATGCTAGATGGCCCGAATACCGAAACTAGTGAAGTGCATTACACTAGAGGTACATAAAGCAATGCACAAATGGAAAAACCAAACCCAAACAGACCCTAGGCAGGTCCAAGACAGTGGGAAAATGGTCTAAAATGATGGCTCGAAAGGCACGGAAATGAAGCTCATGCAATGGTCCAAAAACGAGGAATACAAGCACGACTCTCAAACGCATTTAAAGAGTGGAAAACAAGGGAATATGGCATAAATTTAAGCTCTGAAATATGATGCATAATGGCCCCAAAACATGGAAACACTTCAACATAAGCATGCAATAGGCTCCAAAACTCAAAGCTAGGCAAGGATATTGTACTACAACCATGCATAGCAAGCATCATTCGACCATGAGGCATAAAAAAGGAGCTAAGGAAGTCCAAAACATGCACAAAATCAGTTTAAGACATGGCCAAAAAGTGCTAGGATCAAAGGCCAAAATAGCATGCAATGTAAGCTAGTAAAGAGGATTTGCACCACAAGCATGTGAGGCAATCAAGAGGCCACCAAACCAGAAAAAGTCAGAGGTATGGCATGCCAAATAAAACCCAAAAACCCACTGAAACATGGCTTATGCATGCAAGAATGATAGGCTCCTTTGATAGGCTATAAAAAGGGTTGTTCTACACATGCAAGATGGACACCCAAAATGGAAAAATGGGCTCTGGAAAAAGCCTATGCAGGTCCTAAAACCCACCAAAAATGGCCTGAAACATGGCTTGAAAACATGCAAATAAGGTCTGCTTTGTTAGGCCAAATATGCTAGTAAACAAGACAAGGGGTGAGAGGGTTACCCCTCTCTGATTTTGGCACTCAAAATAGCATGCTAGCCACTAAAAATCCATTCAATTTCAGTGGCTAAAAGGCCAAACAAAGGCCAACACAAATGCTCTAAGACATGGCTCAAAACAAGGTGAAATGAAGCATACAAGGGGGTAGATAACCCCCAACAGAAAAATGATCTGAAACAAACATGTTAAGGGTCTCAAAATAAGACTTTTTTTAGTTTACACCAAAGCTCAAAAATGCTTGCAAGTATGGCTAAGAGATGGAGCAAAATAAAGCCAAAAAGAGAGAAATGGTGTGTTACCCTTGTAGCCAAGAACTCTAGCATCTTTTGGACCAAAAAAGGCAACTCCTTAGTCTCTGAAAACAGGCTCCAAGAACCTTACAGTGATGGTGGAAGTGTGTGGTTGTGAGGTGGTGTGTAAAGGGCCAAGATCAAGGCACTTTTGGAGGCTAAAATATAGAGACAAGGGGAAGGTTAGGAGATGGTATGCAAAGGTGCAAGAACCATGCACTTTTTGAGCTTGGATGTAGAGATATAGAGGGAGAAGTCTTGTATGCCTTAGACAATTTTTTTTTTTTGAACCCTCTACAAGGAAGGGGAGCCCTTCCTTTATAGACAAGAGGGACTAAAGCTTCTCCTAGAAGCTTAAAACCAAGGGCAAACATCCTCCATACGTGTATGGAGGATCCAGTCTGTGCCCTCCAGCTGGCACAGCTGGAATCAACTCACAGAGACAAAACTAAGGAAGGCAGACCGACAAGTTCAGGGGGTCAGCCGACCACGTGCCCTGGTCGGCCGACCAGGTCAAAAGGGTTAGGTGGTCGGCCAACTACTTTTTGTGGTCAGCCGGAAAGAAAGGTGGTCAGAGGGTGTTCTCTAAGGCCAAAAAGTGGTTGTCTAGTGTCCAAAATGAAGCCCCCAGAAGTTAGCTTTCCAATGGCGCCAACCTTGCATCAAAATTCCAACTGTACAAAAAGTTATGCATGTTTTGGTGAAGCCGCGCAGATTCGTTCCAACCGAATTGATGCCCTACTTCAACCAACCATATCTCCCCCGTCCGGACTTGGCTTTAGGAGATTCTTGAGTGCAAAATGAAGCCCCAGAAGTAAGATTTTCAACGGTGGTGGCTTCATAGCTAAAATCCAAGTGTATAGACAGACAGACGTGATTTAGCGAGGATCGCTCGGCTCTCTCTCTTAGCGATTCAAACCCACCTTCTTCTTCAACTTGGTTTCTTCCCTCTTCTCAAATTTTCCTCAACTCCAAACCCCTAAACAAGGTGTTTTGAAAGATTTTTTAAAGATTTCAACTCTCTTTCATTCATTTCCACTTTGTCCTTGCTCAGTTTACCGAAAAGCGCAACATTTAATGAAATGCGAGCGTCGAAACATCGTAGGAACTTTATTTTCAAAACATTTTGAAAGAGAGGGTTTCAAGGTCTAAAATCTTTCGATCAAGATTGTTTTGGTCCAAAAGGGGTATGAAGTTGCGATTTGACTCTCTCCTTGTCAAAGAAACTAAACCTTTATCCTGCACACCTTCATCACCGAGTAAACCGTCATTAGCGCCCAAGTCTTAATGGCGGTCGAAAATGGGGTGTCTACACTTATCCTTTTCGGATGCTTCTGGTTGGTCTAAGTGTGGGGTCTTAAAGTACCGTCCGCTTCTAGTCATGTGATCCACTTCCTCATAATACCAAGTGTCATCTGGCAGGCCTTGGCCCCGATCCCCATCTGTGTGGGCAAGATGTAGATCATCATCTTCCCACCATACTCCTCCGACAACTGACATGCAATTGTCTGGTTCCGTTGTAATCACTCTCACATCACAATTATTTCCCTCAGGGTGTTTGGCTTTTGTAGCTTCATGACTATTCTCATCCTTTTCCTGTTCAAACTGCTTCAATGTGGCTACTTGCTTTGTATCAGCAATACTAATAACGCTCATTTCTTGAGTGAAATTCTCGATACCAGTGCTCTCTGGCAATTTACCTTTGTCCTCGGCCGTCCCGGCCCTTGTAGCAGTTCCTGCTTCTAGTTGTTCCAACTTTACTTGAAGTCCCTCATCCACATCAAGTTCGTCACTGAGCCACCTCGAGTTATCTGTCGACCCATTCAGATCGAACCAATCAATCTATACATTTCCCGGATCTTGTTCATGGTAGAACTGCAGATTGTCCAAGTCTTCTTCTAACTCTGCTAAATCATCGAGACCTTGGCTCGGGCCATCCTCTCGGACTACACTGACTCCCATTCTTGTTGGCAGCTTTACACCTAGTCTGGCCTGATTGGTTGGCACAATGTAGCGACACGGGTTGTATTTCTCCTCAGCTAAATTTATGAAGCCCTCAGGCACTGGGCTGGTATTCTCATTCTCTACCAAGGCTAGCCTGCCTTCATCTACCACAATCACCCCCATAGGTTCAGGTTGGAATGTGGACGTGTTCATCATGCACAAATCCGTGCTCTTAGGGATAAACAATGCCAGCTTAGATAGGTGGACAGAGGTGATGTATATACTGGGGTCGTAAGGGACGGACAGTGTATGGATGAAGTTTATTTGCCGAGGTGGAGGGACCTGGTTATGTGGTGGGAGGGGATTTATAGTGACATTAGGCTTTTGAGGAGGCGCTATCACCTTATGGTCAATGAGATCTTGAATCTCATGACGCAATCTAAAGCATAGGTCAGTGTCGTGACCATGCTGTTGATAAAAAGCACAATATTTGGTCAGGTTGTGTTTTGGGGGAAGACGATTGGGTAAAGGGCGAGGCTCTAGTGCCCTAAGGTGCCCCTTTTTGATCAGGACCCCTAAGGCTTTAGATAAGGACATGTATAGAGGGGTGAAGACCCTTTGGCCTCGGGGTTAGTGCTTCGAGGTTTGTGAGGTTATATCGGATGTACCGGAAAAGGGTGTGGCAATTTTAGGTGTGGTGGCCACCATACACACATCGGAAGGCCTTGCAGCTGCACCACCACTCGTAGTCGGATTGTAACTGCATGTGGAAGCCCTCTTGGGCTGCTCTTTCTCGTGGTCTATCAAACCCTACTTTATTGCATCCTCTATTTGCACCCCTATTTCGTAGAGGTTAGCAAAAGTAGATAGAGGTAGGACTATCATCTTCAATAACAGTCTTGGTTGTAGCTTACGGACCACCATTCTAATCTGGTCCTTTTTAGCCAGCCGGACAGTCATCATGGAGGCCTTGGCCCTCCACCGGGTGACAAAGTCGAAGAAGCCCTCCTTTGACTCCTGGCGAGTTGCTTCGAGATCATGAGTAGTGACCTTGATTTGAGTGTTGTAGGAGTACTGCGCTATGAAGGCCTCGGCTATTTCCTCCCAATTTCTCTTCACAGAGTCTTCAATACCCGATCGTCACTATACCTGATAGGGTTTGGCCGAAGAGCGACAGCTTCTGTAGTCTGGTGAGACCCATAGGTCGTAGAATGTCAAAGAATAGCAGTAAATGGACCATAGGATCCCTTGAACCATCAAACTGGTCTATATGGGGCATTTTGAATATGTTTGGCAATGTCACCGTCGACTCAGTATAGCCATCCTCTATATTAAGGATCGAGTTCACACCCTGTGCCCATTTAAAGAGTTTCTCCAGCTTGCTCACTTTCAGTGCAGTAGGGTCGATCTTGAATTCAAACGATGCCTCTGTTTGGTATGCCGGTGCTTTGGAGGTCTGGGGTGGAATCGGATCCACTGGAATGTCCGCATTTTCTTGGACATTAGCTGTGGGAGCAGTAGCTCTGGGTACTGGAATGTTTGCAGGAGGTGGATGGGATGCAGAGGCTATTGCCTACTGCAGTTGTTGTTGCTGCAGCCTAGTGATCAATTCAGCCTGCTAGGCTGCAATTTTCGCTTAGCAAGCAGTGACTTCTGCTCGGCGAGCAGCATCTAGCTACATAGCCTCAATAGTTTGCTAGAGTTGTCAAATCATATCTTCCACGTCAGCTGGAGGATTTTGAACTGTCGGAACCAGTGAATACTCTCTGTCTGGAGTAGAAGTAGATGACTGGGCCTGACCAAGCACAGGTGAGGTAAACGATGACTGTTGTATTGAAGAATTCTACCGAATCCTCCTCCGTCTAGTAACCGGCAGGAGTGACACAAGCACTGTTTGTCCCCTGACTAGATCCCCAGATCTACAAATCCTTCTAGCTCGGGTCTAGAGTGCCTGGGGGGTAACAGACTCGTCTGAAGTAATAGTGAAAGACTACCTTGCAAAAAGAAAATAAAGCAAAAAAAAAACAAAAATCAGAAACCGTACAGCACATCGGCTCAGACAGAAACAACACGCAGTTACAATCATAAGCTGGATAACTGTACTCAAACATTGATTTCTGCCCCAAATTCCTGCCCCAAAACTGATACCCAGACTTACAACTGATACATACATTTCTACAGAGTTTCACTCTAAAGCACGTATCAAGCAAGTGAGAGCAAAAACACCCTTATGATAGGGTAAGGTTACCCTGTCCTAATTTCGTCAGGATCTGGGGGTTCACTAAGAAGCGGTTTTATACAATTCCTACATTCAGGTGAGCAACCTATCCTAGTTTGGAACAGTCTCTATGGCTTCCGACATGCAACTAGGTCGATTGGTCAAAAAGGGTACCTCAGCAAGACCACCTAATATACCTCTCACACCTAAGACCGATAAGTAAAAGAGGATCAAACGGTACAGCAGTAGTCCAGATCCATAGGTTGTGTTCCTACCGTGGCAGAACATGCAACCGGTCAGCCTTTTGGCAAGCTTTTCCAAGCGAGCCTCCGGCAAACTGTTCAGGAATAACAGATGGCAAACACTGTGACATAGGTGCATCGATGCAAATGCAAATGCAAAGAAACACATAAGTGTAGACAAAATAACATATCATGAGTTCGAGTCAAGTTCTCTAAGTCCCCAACAGAGTCCCCAAAAACTGTGGACTCGCCTTTTTCTCACCTCCCGCCTTTCAAAAGGGTTTGAAAAGAAGGCTTCATAGTTCAGACTCCCACGATTCTAAATCTAGTCTCACAAAGTGCAATGTGAAACCGATAATCACCAAACAGTCCAATCCGGAAAATATTTTTGGAAAATCAATTTTAAATCAAATAATGCCAAAATTAGACTGGTTTGCCAGATACAAAGTCACCACCTAAATATTCTGTTTTGGGGAAATTTAAGAAACCCTAACTCGTGCCAAAGGCCACGTGTCCATCATCACCAAAGTTTCCTCGGCTCGAGAACTTGGGTACGGGGGGGAAAAGTCATGAATTGAGCATCCCTGCTCGCCCGATCAAAGATCGGCCTCTACTAACCATGATATGAGTTTTTATAAACATTATGTGTTCTTATTCCGGTTATTAATCTAACCTTACTGTGTGATGTGCACAAGCAAGTATAGACTAGTCGCAAGACTTGGAAGAATTCAACTCATGTTTGTTTGCGAAAAAGATTCGAATTTGTCACCCTTAAGTGGGCTTAAAGATGCGGATTTGCCACCGAACATAGTGGGCTTAAAATAGGATTTTGGCCGCAATAAAGTGGGCTTAAAATGCACATTCGTTGAGTTGTTCCAATTCAAGCAATAAAGCCTTCATCCATAGGCATTCATGCAGTTTAGCATTTAAGCACATAGCCTCATGGCAAGCATGCTAATCATGGTAATATGGCAATCACACTTATGCAAGTATGCTAAAGCATAAAACTTACCAAGTACCCCAAGCCAAAACAAAAACTAGTTAGAAAAATGCGTGATCCTAACTATAGAAGATGCGTAATGCAACGCATGCAATATAAAATTAATAAGCTGGGATACTAATATGGCATATGAAATGATTTGATAACATGTGGTTAAACACGTATTCAAGGAAGATATTGAAATGACGATGCAGTTTGAATGATGCACCAAGCCTCGGTGCATGCAAGACAAATGAATGGATGTAAGCATGTGATATGCTAATCGAAATATGTCCCTAAACTAACCATCAAAAGCGATTAAGTAAAAGGTAGAAAGACGTGCGGTTGGAAGACATGCACACACTCGCACACTTATTACAACATTATGCCTTCGCGAAGGAGGGTCCGAACGAATAAGCTAACTAACTAGCTATGCTAATTAAGCTAACTAATTATTACAACAATTGAAACAAATTAACAAACTTATTCTAAGCTAATTAAATATTACAAATCGAAGCACTTAGCTAAACACTAAGCTAATTATGTACAAAGAAATTAAACTAATTAATTAGCGGCCACTAATTAATTAAACAAAGCAATTAAATGGCCTCGAGAAGCGAGGGAGACATGCATGCCCGGTTCCTGAAAAGCCACTGCCTTGTTGTTACAGCCTCTGTTTGCACATATTTGAACACCGAAGAAGCTACCAACTTCCAGAATACCTCTACTCCCTTTTTCCATCACACTGAGCAACTTTCTTCATTGATGGCCGGTCGGTCGGCTATCAATGGTGGTCGTTGGCTACCAATGGTGACCATCGGCTACCATTGGTGGCCGATCAGCCACCCCTGTCCAGAACTTCCGTTTTTGCTGCAACAGAGAGCAAACAGAGGCAAAACAGTATATTCTCAAGGGTTGTTTGTACTGCAACCCTCATTATCATCACGCAAGCTCAAAGGAATGTAACTCTTGGCCCTGAAACCATCAACCAAGCAATTTTCATGCATGATGGCTAAGGAACCAAGCTTGTAAAAGTTAATGAGTGCAAAACAAGACTCAAAAGACCACCACCCTATCATGTATGATCAAGGGTGATGGTGACCAAAGAAATTGGCACATTTCATCATTTTCCAGTATGAAATGTCCCATTTTCCTCGTGTTGGAATTAACGTCTGATTCGAACACATGCAATGTAACATGAAAGATGCTTATCTTGCCTATTTTACTTGTCCAATTTTGCTTACTCATTTTAGTTACTGATCCATTCTTTAATCGATTAAGTCCAAAAGTGAGTGTCCTTTAATGGGAAGATGGCTCAAACCACAAGGTGCTTTGGGCATGAAAGAGGCATTACATTGTGGGTAATGAACCCCTTAAGGGATTAAACCATTAGGTGCAACACCTCAACTCCACACTTAGGCAAACAAGTGATTTGAAACCACTTTTAAAGCAAACAAAAGAGTGAAGAATGGAGGGATGTTACATAGATTAAAGTGCTGAAATGAAGTGCAAAACAACACTAAAACATGCTTTCAACTCAAAAGGATGATGATTAAAGCATTAAAGCATGAAGCTAGTGAAGAAATTAACACTACAACCATGCAATACAAGCCTCAACTGAATTAACCAGCCCAAAACAGAGCCAAAACAGGTCAAAATAGAGGCAAAAACATGCTGGACTTAAGCTAAAGTAAGCTAGAAAAACATGGTAACTCATGAAACTAACTAGCCATGCAAACAAGATACAAGGAGGGGAGGCTAACCCCTCCAATTTTGGACTTCAAAACAATGTTTTTACCACTGAAAATACTCTGAAATTTAGTGTTAAAAGGCCAAAAAAAGTTGTTTTGAAAGTAAGGAAAAGATGGCACAAAAGCTTAACAAGCAAAGAGAGAAGAAGGGTGGACTACCCTCTAACTCAAAAAGGCTCAAAACCACCATTTTTAGGTCACACAAATAGAGTTTTTTACACTTCAAAAAACAACCTTAAAACAGTTGAAAAAGATAGGAAAATAAGTACGCACAATAAGCTTAAATAAGGCAAGTGCTCTACCTGTGAAGCAAAGCACAATTTAGGCACAAATCCAAGCTCAAACCTCCTTCCAAAGCTCAAACAAGACTCCAAGGGACCTCAGCTCAATGGTGGTCAAGTTTGATTAAGGGTTGGTGTGCAAAAGTGTGGAGGAACTAGGCAATCAAGCACAAAATATCAAATGAGAGAGAGAAAGCTAGAGAGAGGGAGAAATTTTTGGTCCAAAATCTTCTAACCCCCCAATATGGGGAAGGCACCCCCTATATATAGAAAAACAAGGTTTGAGCTTAGATACATCCTACCATACACGTGTATGAAGATGTAGCTCAGTGAGCAATAGCTGGCACAACTAACAACAAATATCTAGAAAAGGCGACCAATGGCCGTCGGCCACCACTGGTATCCAATAGGCACAAGCCATGGCCGATAGATCCCAGAGCTAGCCGACAGGTCACCCTCTCTTCCAGGCTGGAGGCAACAAGCTCCTGGTCCAAAAACGTGCGCAAAACGGACAAGGTTTAGAGGCTCAAAGACAAGGCATTCCGCCGAGGAATTCGGGCGCTCAAAACGAACACAAACAAGCACAATCATCGAGTGCACACACGACGACGCCCAAGTCTTAAGGACGGTCAAGACATATATATAGAAAAACAAGGTTTGAGCTTAGATACATCCTACCATACACGTGTATGAAGATGCAGCTCAATGAGCAACAATTGGCACAGCTGGCAATAAATATCTGGAAAAAGGGACTAATGGCCGTCAGCCACCACCGGTAGCCGACAAGCACAAGCCATGGCCGACAGGTCACCCTCTCTTCTAGGCTGGAGGCAACAAGCTCCTGGTCCAAAAACATGCACAAAAAAGACAAGGTTTAGAGACTCAAAGACAAGGCATTCTGCCGAGGACTTTGAGGGCTCAAAATGAACACAAACAAGCACAATCATCTAGTGCACAAATGATGACGTCTAAGTTTTAAGGACGGTCAAAAATGGGGAGTCTACAGTCATGCGTCCTGAGAAACAAGAAAACCGCTCAAGCTCACGCTTCACATATACCCAGATAAAACACGCCAAAAGCCGCGAGTCATGCATCCTGAGATACCAGAGAAACTGCTCAGGCTCGTGCTTCTCGCGTCCTGAGATAAAATACGCCCAGGGCGGTGCGTCATGCGTCCTGAGATACTAGAAAATTGTTCGGGCTCCCGCTTCACGCGTCCGAGATAAAACAAACCCAGGGCCACGCGTCACATGTCCTGAGATACAAGAAAAATGCTCAGGCTTACTCTTCACAAATCCCGAGATAAAAAATGCCTAGGGCCACACGTCACACGTCTTCTGATACAAGAAAATCGCTTGAGCTCACGCTTCACATATCTCCAGATAAAACGCACCCATAGCCGCGTGCCACGCATCCTGAGATACTAGAGAAATCGCTCGAGCTCGCGTTTTACGCGTCCTGAGATAAAACACGCTCACGACCTCACGTCACATGTCCTGAGATACCAAAAAATAACTTGAGCTCGTGCTTCATGCGTCTTGAGATAAAACATGCCCAGAGCTGCGCGTCACACATCCTAAGATACCGGAAAAACCACTTGTGCTCGCGCTTGACACGTCCTGAGATACAACAGAGAGGTGCGCAATAGATGCACAAAATGAACAAGTGCGATAGATGCACAAAAGATATTCCATGCAAGATAGACAACCAACGTATGATGTTAATTGATGGCATGTTCTATGCAGGAAACAAAAACATATTCTATGAATTGATAGCATGTTCTATGCAAAATTGATAGCGTGTTCTACGCACAAATTATAAATGATGTAAGATATGCGTGCGGCATTACGGGAAATGCACATTCTATGCAAAGGAAAAGAACAAAAGTGTAAAACGAATAAAACAATACTCGGCGGCACCTCCGATTTACCTCTCGGATGAATTGCAACATGTTCAAAAGGATACACCTTGTTCGTAGTAGCAAGTAAGACACGTTCACTCACCGGAATGGAGCTGCAAGCTTTCAAAACAGAACCTTCCACACACCACTCGGGAAGAAAAAGCTCCAAACAGCACCAGGACCTACCTGAGAACCACCAGCCACCAGGGGATATTGCCGGCCACCTACCGGCCGTCAAAATAGCTTGCAAGTGACCGATGGCAGATCGGGGCTGTTTGGTCTTTTTGCGTATGGGACTTTAAATATAAGCCTCAAAGCTTCATTTCGTCACAACCCTAGGTCCAAAAATCTTCTTTCTCTCTCTCTAGACACTTTTCCTCTCTAGATTTGAGTTATACACGCGTTTTCCAACGCCCCACGCATACTTTATTCAATAAACCCTCTTGATTCTTAACATTTTGAACCGATCAAAATTTGTTTTTGACACTTTTTTTTCTAATTTTCACCACTTTGGGCTTGTTCTCCTCGAGTTTTTCTCGGGTTTCATGAACTTTTTCGGCCTTTGACTTTTTCTCACATTTTCTCTTTTCTAGGGTTGACTTTTTCAAAATTTACCCTCTTTTCCTCATTTTTCTTCACTTTTCACCTATTTTTCACCCATTTCCCAGAAGGCAGATGATATACCACATGACAGGACTCCTCCCGAGGTTCTACCTGTATTCCCACCTGTTCCCGAGGTAGAGGGGTCGGTAGTTGCCGAGGCTGATGAGGCGACTCAGGGCATTGAAGCCGACCTCAAGCCAGAGTTTGAGCCTGAGCTACTACTATTGATGGTACGACCTTTTGATCCTATGAGATATCATCCCCGCATGCACATATTGCCACTCGGAGGCATTCGGCAATTCAGTGACTTTGCTCGCGGTGTACCAGAGGATCTCCTATTGCGGAAGCCAGCCTTCCACCTTTCATCCAGTGCCACTAAGGTATGAACTCTGTTTTCATGCATTCATGTTTGCCTTTTCACTACATTTCTTACATTTCCTTTCATCTGACTGTACTTTCATCATTGCCTGATCTGATTGTACTCCTTTTATCTGACTGTACTTTCATCACTACTTGATTTGATTGTACTGCCTTTCATCTGACTGTACTTTCATCACTGAGCCACAGGGAGACGTCTGTGCCTATAGGGGGGTACGAAGAGACGACAGTTAGGGATTGGTATAACAAGCTCCCTGCTAGAGTTTGTGACATTGTTGGTGAGACCGGCTTCAGACTTTTCTGCACCGGCTTCATACGGGTCATTGCAAGCCGCCCTCTTCTAGGAGTGCTTGTGAAGAGGTGGTGGGACACCACCAACTCCTTCCACTTCTCTACTGTCGGGGAAATGACGATGACTCCCTACGACTTTGCCATGATCACAGGCTTAAGAGTAGGGGTGATTTGATCCCTTTTGGCATGGACATAGGGAAGTGGGAGGTAGCTTGGATCGAGCTGCTGGGAGTGCACCCACCTCATACCGGTCACCTATGGTCAAATATAGCTGGTTTGTTGAGTAGTTCTGAAGAAGCAAGCCTGAGACATTAGAAGAGATAGAAAAGTATGCCAGAGGCTTCCTGATGTTTGTCTTCGGTACCACCTTGTTTCAAATAGGTGGAACACCATGGGATTGTATCGATTGAGTGTTTGTCCTCGGTACCACCTTATTTTCGAACAGGTGGAACACCGTAGGTTTATATTTGTTGAGTGCCCTGGTGACTCTTTTCTGAGTACACTTCTACGACTGGGGCGGAGCTGGTCTCGCCACACTATATGACTATATGAGCTCTACCTCCCGCTTGAAAGAAGAGCTGATTAGAGGCTATTGGCGAGCCTGGGAGGTATGCACTTCAGTTCCCTTTTTGTACTTTCTATTTTTCACTTTACATTTTCTGCTTTATATCTGTTCAACACATGTGCTTTCTGCTTTGCAAGTTCTGCATCTGTTCATACATTGTTGATCACATATCACTGCATTTTCTTTACAATTGTGGATTTATGCATATTTTCCAAGTCTTGCCCCAGAGCCCATGGAGGAGCTTCCCCCGATGGTCCTTTACTCGAGGCGATATGATGGTCGATGTCAGCGTAGAACTCACGAGACCTTTGCATTCTTCCGCTGTTATTTTCACACAATGGCCACCCACGAGGTAACCCAAAACATAGTCATTTGCTTTAAAACTGTTCTGATTCACATTTTAGCAACTGATAGTGACTAAAAATTTGTTCACTCTCTATTTGCAAATCGCATGGCAGCCTTGGGCCATGATGCCAGTTGGGCTACGGGACCAGTACGCCTAGGCCTGGGCCACCTCTCGTTTTCAAATCTTGCCGGAGAATCCAGTCTGCCAGGCCTAGTTCTTGAGTAAGTGGTTCATCTGCTAGACCATAAGCTTGCCGGATCCGGTCGTTCTGATGCCACTGCCAAAGTCTATGAGGTCGGTAGATAGCCTATCTGTTGATGCAGTTACACAGTTCATGGTAGGCTTGAATGCTGACTATTTTAGAGTAGAGGACGACTACGCGACCTTTATTCAGAACCACCTCATGCCACCTCTAACAGGTGGTCACGAAGGCGAAGAGGCGAGGGCTCCTACTGCGAGAGAGGTGACTAGGGCGACTAGGGCCCATGCTAGAGGGGTTCCCCCTGTGGAGTAGAGCACCCATTGGCCAGAGCTTCCTACAATGCTCACATGTTGGAGGCATACTGGGGTTGCTTACCAAATCCCAATCGACCCGGCCGAGGCTGGACACAAGCTTGTTGGGGTCTGGGATTCGTCTCAGGTATGGACCATTCTTTACATTCGACACTCCACATTTCATTTCAGATATGTTTATTACGAACACTAATCATTCAAATGCATTTGCAGGCATATATAGTGTACACTGGGAGTTGTCTCGAGCTGATAGCTTCCTTGATGGACATGGTGTAGAGGAGAGAGACATTGCTTGGTCTCCACAGTATCCCGGTAATTTTTTTCAGTTTGTGCTTCAGGCTATCATTTGTCCACTGATACACCAGCATTTCAACTGTAGTCTTTCCCAAACTGTACTGATATAATGCACCTAATACACTGCACTCACACATTGCATCCATACACTGTACTCATACACTGTACTTATATTGTACTCATACTATATCTGATTTCGGCATACCACTTATATCTGATACACACTGTAACTGATATGTTGATAACTGTCTTTTCCAGATCCCATCTGTACCGATTGCACCGGTGGTAGCAGTACCACCAGTATCGGCAGTACCTCCTCCAGTAGTAGGGAGAAGAGAGAGACAAGCCCCAGTTCATGGCCGAGATAGAAATAGAGGCATTCGAGGCCAGAGTAGTCCTTTAGAGCCCATCTTGAGTGATGATGATGCTAATACTAGTGGCTCGGAGGAGGCAATAAGTCACCATTCGGAGTCATCTAAAAGTGGGGACAATGATGCTAGCTCGAGATTCGGGAGCTGAGGTGTTGCCAAAGTGGGCTCTAAGGCAAAGAGCAGAGACGATACCGCCTCGGGTTCTGGTTCAAAGATGGATTCAGACAACAGTGCCGATGGAGATAGTGCCCCTGAGTCCTCTCTTCCGAGGAAGAGGACGAAGAGGGCCTTTCAGACCTGAAGCGATTGGCGCTGATTTTTTATACTTTTTTGCTTAGTTTCTTTTTGTTTGGTAGCATTAGCACATGTATAGCTTCAGATAGGTTTTTTTTGTTTTTTTTTCGCTTTAAAAAGAAACTTGTACTCCTCTTTTGTAAAAAGCATGATCGAAATAAAACCTTGCAATTTTTATTAAAAAGTGTTGTCATTTTTGCATCATGAGCACCATATTTGCATGAAATTGGACATGGAATCGAATTGGCCAAATGAAATCTGAACACTTGTATTGGCACAATGTTCTTAATCGGGTAATGAGCCAACCGACAACCAAAATACAAAATATAGCATAAAACTCGATAAACAAATTAAAAACAACTCAAATACAAATAAACAAACTTGTTAAAACCAAAAAGACTCAAAACAAGACCTTCAAACACACAAAGATCAAAACAAAACACATGCTTCTAGCACTACTCAGCATAAAGCTGGACGGCAGGCCTGAAAAAAGGCTGTTGTCCAGAGATAGAGCTTGTCGGCCATAGAGGGTGGCCTGCCGACCACTTGCCGGCCACAAAATGTGAGAATCGCCAGATTACTGACACCTGGCTTTCACTCACAGCCTTATCTTCTATAAATGGTTCAGCTTTGTGATTTCTCTTTAGAACCTCATTTCAGCTGCAATTTCTTCCACAAATGGAGCCATTTTTTGCCGAAAAGCTCTCGGATTGGATTGTGATTTTAGACAGCATGGAAAAGGTAAATTTTCAAGGTTTCGGCATAAATGCACTTTTTCCACTGAGCTGTACTCCACTTTTTTTTCCGTTCCTTTATGCCACAGCCCGATGTTGGGACCCAATCGCACACGTTTTTCACTTCGGGGGACAAGAAATATGGCTGACAATTGAAGAATTTCAGGCACTAATAGAATCCCGACACGATGAGGAAATCATGCCTCAGCCCTGTTTATCTCACGCCCATGCTTTGTGTCGAATGTGTGGCTCACTTTGCACAAGGCTCGATCTTTGGCCCACAACGGAGAGCTAGACTTTCCCAGCTTGATTCATCGATTTTCTGATATCGGTGACAGAGGTGACCTCCTCTATTAGGGTTTTCGACAATATGCCCTCTACTTATGTACGCTTGCTCATTTCCTTCTTACCTCTAGCTTTGGCGGGTCTAGCATTCGGTTGATCGAAGTGGCCCAAGGTTTGAAAAAAGGCAAGAGTTGCATTGCCTTGGTGCTGGCCGAGACCTTAATGGGCTTAGACGCCTTTCTTCGACGAGAGATGACCAGATTTATGGGGAGTCCACTACTTCTTTAGGTATCGTTTCCCACTCTTTCTCATATGTGTTTCTCATATCACTCAGCATTCATGCTCTATTTTTCTCTCAAAACCCTTTTCTCACTTTTCTCTCAACATACATCTCTCTATTCTATAATCTCACTTTTCTTTCATCCCTTCCCAGGTGGGGCTTATGGATAAGCTGAAGGCAGTGGATTCTTGCCCTGAGTACTCAGCTTGAGGCTATTTCTTCTGCCACCGACTAGTGGATTTCCTGAACGATGGATGGTGATGCGACTGGATGTGCAACAAGTCTGCTACTAACATAGCTTGGTGTTGCCCCTAGTTTAATCTGACCGAGATGAACTACAGCACGGCTCGGCAGCCTAGCATACAATTGATCAGCCTCACACACTGTGTGTTCTACTTTCCTTTCCAGTTCAAACATCAATTTGGGCATGATCAGACCCACCCAAAGGAGGAAGTAGAGTACCCAGTTTTATTCCCCATCCATGGTTCAAACTTGGCTAGGTACCTCACCACTTAGAGGACGAGAGAGCTTCTGGCCCCTGCCCCTAGTTTCAGTTGCGCCCTTTTCTGGTTAGTGTTTGGCTTGGCTTGAGGATGAGGCACAAACCAGGCCCACTTTGGCTTTAGAAGCTTCCACAAGCTCGAGCAAGGGACGCAAAAGTACCTGACTTGCCTATGCCTCTAGTTTATTGCTTTGACCTTTCTTTTCAAGTGTTTTTAATGAAATAAAAGCAACTTTGATTTGTATTAGGGAGTTGGAGAACTTTATGTCAAAATCAATGAAATTATAGTTGTGAGCACTGAAAATTTTCCTTTTGGTCCCAAAATGATCTAAGTTGCAAAAGGCAAAATTTTGAAAAAAATCAACTTTTATTAAAACTTTCCAAAACCATTTTCAAAAAGGATCACCACCTGACACGCATGGAATCAATCCATAAGATGTACAACCTCGAATCAGAAGATCATAATTGCTCCTTGATTGAACACCACTGCTCTGCATTGTAACCAGCTCTTTTCTCAGAGTAAAGATCACAACCGAACTCTTAGGTAAAAGACAGACAAACATAACTTGATCAGACACATGGACAGGATAGTTGAGTTAGAGGTGATTACGGCCGAACTTCAGGATGAAGTTGCCTACGTATCCTGAAGATGAGAATCAGGCCTTACGTAGTTCGGTTCAAGTTCACTCAAGTATTAACTCTTTCTTTTTGCACTCTAACTTTTTCCAAAGTCGCCCATTAGGGTTTTTAACCTTGCGAGCTCAGTTTTTCTTTATTTCTAATATTTCATGCTCTAACTTTCGCCTAGGTCGCCCTTCTGGGTTTTCGACCAAGTGAGCCTCTCAAGGATAGTATTTCTTTAACTTGTCCATGTTGATTGGTTGTGAAAACTCCAGGCCATCCAGGTCTCTGAAAATAACAGCTCCACCCATGCAGATAGCTTTGATGATGTAAGGACCAGTCTAATTTGGTTTGAACTTGCCCTTAGGGTCATGAATGGGAGCTCGGTTGTCTTTTAACCCCATATCCCCCTCTTTGAGATTCTGGGACCTAACTTTCTTGTTAAAAGCCCTAGCAATTCTGCGTTGGTAGCCTTGAACATGATACAATACTTTCAACCTCCTCTCATCAAACATCATCAACTCCTCAAATCTACTCTGCTGCCAATCCGCCTTTGCTATCTGACACTCAGTCATAACTCGCAGTGACGGGACTTCTATTTCGATTGGCAAAACATCTTCTATCTCATAAACAAGAGAATAAGGAGTTACCCCTGCAGACGTCCAGATTGAAGTTCTATAGCCCCATAGTGCGAATGGCAATTTATCTGGCCAGTCCCGGCAGGTCTCAACCATCTTCTGTAAAATATTCTTGATGTTCTTGTTGGCGGCTTCAATAGCTCCATTGATTTGCGGCCGGTATGTAGATGACTTATGAAAAGACACGTGTATTTCTCCAACAAGTCTATCACCTCTTTCTTGAAGTGGAAGCCATTATCATATATGATCTCGTTTGGGACTCCGTATCGACAAATTATGTTATTTCTGATGAACTTAGCCACATGCGATGCTTTCAACACTACATAGGACTGAGCTTCCACCCACTTTGTAAAGTAATCAGTTGCCACCAAAATGTTTACATGCCCATTCGACCCTTTTGGCGTGACCACGCCAATGATGTCGATTCCTTAGACCGAGAAAGGTCATGGCGAAGCCATGTTATATAGTTTTGTTGGCGGGATATTGATTGGCATGAATTGGCATTTGTGGCATCGTTGAACAAAACCAATACAATCCTCCTTCATAGTGGACCAGTAGTAACCTTGCCTAAGAATCTTCCAGGCTAACATCACTCTGTTCATGTGTGCTCCGCACTCTCCCCCGTGGATGGCCTCCATCAGGCACTTTGATTCCTCTTCTTCGACACACAACTTGTGCATTCCCAGATGACCTCTTTTGTACAATTTACCTTCGCAGATGATAAATTGGATGGCTATTCGCCATATTCCCCTTTTGTCCTTGGCATTTGCCCCTGGTAGATAAATCTCATTTTCTAAAAAGTTCTAAATATCGTAGTACCAAGGGCTTTTATCTTGCGCTTCATCTATTGCAGCAATAATTTCATAGGCCGGCATGTATCTCTGCTTAATGATAATCGAACGCATCTAGACTCCAAGTGGAATGTCTACCATAAACGATAGTTGCTAAAGCATCAGCGAACCTGTTGTTCTCTCTCAGTAGATGCGTGAAAGTCAGCTTTTCAAACCTAGGAATTAGAACGTCTAGGGTCTAGGAATTAGAACGTCTAGTGTCTAGTAATAAACCTTCATCTTTTCTTCTTTGACTTTCCAGTCTCCATTTGCTTGAGAAACAACTAAGTTCGAGTCCCCGATAAGATCCAACAGTTTTGCCCCTAGTTCCAGGGTTACTTCTAAACCAGCGATACACGCTTCATATTCTGCTTTGTTATTGGACACCTTGAACCGGAGTTTGAAGGTAGAGGTATATGGGAGTCATCGAGTGCTATTAGCAACACATTTATCCCATAATCGCATTGATTGGATGATCCGTCACAGTACATTGTCCAAGTTTCCTCCTCAACTTGCAGAATGACTTTATCTGGGAATAGGTATTCTACCGCTTCATTCTCTTCTACTGGGTGGTCTTCCAGGAACTCTGCTATAGCTCTTCCCTTGACCGACTTACGGGCTACATATTTAAGGTCAAATTCGGAGATGAGAAGCAACCAACAGACTAGCCTACCCGTAAGCGATGGTTTCTCAAAGAGATATTTGATGGGATCTAATCTTGAAACCAGGATTACAAAGTGAGCTAACAAGTAGTGCCTCAACTTCCTGGTGGCCCATACCAAGGCTAGGCAAGCTTTCTCCAACATAGTGTAGCGGGTCTCATAATCTAGCATTTTCTTGCTCAAGTAATAGATGGCTTTCTCCACCTTGTCTTTAGATTCCTGAGCAAGCATGCATCCCATAATGGTGTCTGTCACTGATAGGTATAGAATCAAAGGCTTCCTCGGCTCTAGCGGCGATAACACAGGTAGATTCTAGAGGCACTGCTTGACCCGCTCAAAAGCAAATTGACATCGATCATCCCATCGGAATTTCTTCCCTTTCTTCAGGAGACCAAAAAGTGATTCATAAGTCAAGATTAATTTCGAAATAAACCGTCTTATGAATTGTACTTTATCCAGAAAGACTCGCACCTCCTTTTTAGTCCTTGGTGGTGGCTTTTCTAGGATGGCCTTGATTTTGGAAGGATCTACTTTGATGCCCCTCTATGTGATCAAAAAGCCTAGCATTTTGCCTGCTGTTATGCCGAAAGTACATTTCTACGAGTTTAACCTCAGTCTGTACTCTCTAATCCGTTGAAAGAATTTCTTCAAGGCGGTGTAGTGGCCCTCTGCTTCTTTGGACTTGACAATCATGTTGTCCACGTATACCTTGACCTCTTTATGGATCATGTCATGCAGAATAACGGTTGCATCCCTCTGATAGGTAGCCTTGCTATTCTTCAGCCCAAACGACATAACCGAATAGCAGTAGGTACCCCCACAGCATAGTAAATGCAGTTTTCTCTCTATCCTCGGGTACCATCAGAATCTGGTTATACCTAGAAAACCTATCCATAAAGGATAGCAATGCATGGCCCGCAGTGAAATCCACTAGTTCATCGATGTACGGTAAGGGAAAGTCGTTTTTCAGACTAGCTCTGTTCAAATCCTTGAAGTCCACACACACCTGGATTCTACCATCCTTTTTCAGCACTGGGACAATGTTGGCTAACCAAGTTGGATATTCAGATACTAACAAGAAACCTACCTCGATCTGCTTGGTGGCCTCTTCTTTGATTTTCAACGCCCAATCTAGACGGACTCTATGCAACTTCTGCTTGACAGGTTGGGCCTCGAGGTTAAGAGGGATCCGATGCTGTACAATCTCGGATCGATTCCAGGCATGTCTTCGTAAGACCACGTGAAAACATCTTTGAAATCTTTTAATAAAGCGACTAAGCGTTCGCGCTCCTCTGAAGACAACGTGGACTTGATCTGGACCAGACGCGGATCCTTCTCAGTACCTACATTAATAGTAATGATTTCATCAGCACAGGGTTTTCCAAACCTCTCCTCCTCTCGATTAATCAAGTTTTTCAAAACCAGAGGAATTAAAATTCTAAAAATCTTGGTCAATACAATAAATAAGCAGCACAGAGAAATACTCAGAATTGGTAGCATTCTCATTCATAAGATCCAACTCTTCGATTACAACCGATTCAAAAGCAAAAGAAAAAGAGGACCTAGACACGACCTTGTCATCCGGGTTATCACCCCCAGGAATACCAGACTCGAACTTAGAAGAACCAGAATCTGATTCCGACTCCACAAACTTAGTGGAATCAGATTCTAGCTCAGTACTCGACTCAGAACTAGACAGGTAGCCCTCCTCCAACTGCCAGATAAGAAATGGTGCCTCTGATGCATCCAAAATGCTGTTGGATGGGTTCACACCCAGTTGGTCCCCGATCATGGAGATGGTAAGGTTATTTTCCAAGTTCTTTGAGTCAATCGGAGGATCTGTAAGGAGACATGCCAGTGCTGCCCCTACTCTAAGTTCGCTGCTGTTTGAGTCATTTTCCATTCTCTGTTTAGCTTCAGCAGTTGGTACAGCCTTTTCCTTGGCATCATTATCTTGCAACTGCAGGCCGAAGAAGATTTTGAAACCAGGGACATGCTACTTTGTGGAATTCATCCAGGGCTCAAGAAAGCCACAAAAAGGAAAATCTTCTTCCTCTAGAACAAAACGGCCATTCAACGTTCCTCAGATTGGCCTGTGAATAAGCTCATAGTGTTTCCTGGCCTTCTTGGCTCTAGCTCTGCATTTGATTTCTTCTGCTTTTCTGATCCAATCATCTTTGGTAGGTACATAACCCAAACCAAAGGCATGTGGATTGTGTGGTATATTGGTCAATGCTGTGACACCGTTCCAGTCATTTCTTCCCAATCCCATTATGACACATGCTATAGTTTGTTCATGACATAGATAGATCAGGCTCTGACATACATGCCCTCATCGGTTGCCAAAATGGTTTGCACCACCCGAGCCTCAACCAGAGTGAACCCTGAGAGGAATACATCCTCATCGCCATAAATGATCTCCAACACTGGTATAGTTATCTTTGGCAGGGGATGGATAGATGAATCCTTGAAAACAATCGTCACTCCCTTGCCGTGAGGGTACTTCAACATTTGGTGGAGGGTAGAGGAGACTGCTTTCACATTATGTAGCCAGGGCCTCTCTAGCAGTAAGTTGAAGGTGGCCGGGACATCTAGGACATGGAACTCGGCATCCTGCTGAGCTGGGCCTACTTGGACTCTGATTTGTATCGTTCCCATAACCTCCCTGCTTGTATTATCATATGCCCGAATTACTTGGATTATAGGCACAAAGTCTGCCGGTCTAAGGCCGATGGCATAAGCTGTGTGGGAAGGATAGACATTAATAACCAAACCGGTGTCTATTAACACCACCGGTACCCATTTTTCCCTGCACTCAATAGATATATACAAGGGTTTGTTATGAGCTGAGCCTTTCGGTGGCAGTTCTTTATCAAAAAAGGTTAGGGTTGGCCCAGCTGTAGCTCGACTTTTTCGCGCCCCCTTTCGAAAGGTTCAAAAAAATCCCTACAGTTTGGACTCCCGCGGTTCTAAATCTAATCTCACAAGTGCAATGTGAAATTGATAGAATAAAAAATGCCAAAATTGGACTGCTTTGCCAGATATAGAGTCGTCACCTAAATATTTTATTTTGGAGAAATTTAGGAAACCCATGACTCGTGCCAAAGGCCACGTGTCCGTCATCACCAAAGTTGCATCGGCTTAAGAACTTAGGTACGAGAGGGGAAGGTCATGAATTAGGCACCCTCGCTCGCCCAATCAACGATCCGCCTCTACTAATCATGATATAATTTTTTATAAACATTATGTGTTTTTTTTCTGATTATTAAGCTAGCTTTACTATGTGATACGCACAAGCAAGTATAGACTAAAAGTGCAAGAATTGGAACAACTAAATTTCATGTTTGTTTGCAAAAATGGTTTAAATTTGCCACCTCAAGTGGGCTTAAAGTAGTGAATTTGCCACTAGACATAGTGGGCTTAAACATACATTCATTGAATCGTTCTAATTCAAACAATAAACCTTCATCCACAGGCATTCAAGCAGTTTATCAAGTAAGCATTTAGCCTCATGGCAAGCATGCTAGTCGTGGCAATCACTCACACTCATGCAAGTATGCTAAAGCATTAAAAACTCACCTAGTACTCCAAGCCAAAACAGAAACTAGTTAGAAATATACATGATCCTAACTATGCAACATGGCTAATGCAACATATGCGATATGCAATTATTAGGCTCGACTACTAATATGGTCTATGGATCGATTTGATAACATGCGGTTAAACATGTATTCAAAGAATGTATCGAAATGACAATGCAGTTTGAATAATGCATCGAGCCTCGATGCATGCAATACGAATGAATGGATGCAAGCATAAGGTATGCTAATTGAAACATGTCCCTAATCTAACCATCAAAAATGATTAAATAAAAGGGAGAAGGATGTGGGGTTGGAAAACATACACATTAATACAACACGCTCTCATGAAGGAGAGTCCGAATGAATAAACTAGCCAACCAAGCTAAGCTAAGCTAATTATTACAAAACTTGAATAAATAGCCAAACTAATTAACTAATTGTTATAACACTTGAAATGAATAATTAACTAACTATCTAAGCTAATTAGTAACTGAACTAGGCTAAGCTAATTAAATATTACAACACTAAATAATCAACTACAACTAATTAGGCTAATTAAATATTACAACTCAATTCACTATGCTAATGAAGCAATTAAACGATCAAACACATTTGATATGAGCACCAAGGAAGATGGATGGAGATTGAATGCACATCGCCTAAAAGCTACTATGTCTGCCCACACTGCCTCTGTTTCACCTTCAGTCACTGCCTCTGTTTCTGTAAAATTGCACTCCTGGCCACACACCAAGGGCCGACCATGCATTACTGATGACTGGCCGGGCCTACAAAAGGACGGTCGTGCATTGATTTGGTGCAAAACTCTGTTTTTGTGTTCTGAGGTGAAATCAGTGCATATAGAGAATTTTCAAGCTTTATTTTTCCCTCCTTCCTTCTCTGTCATGGAAAATCCTCAAGAGTAGGTTAGAATTGACTCCAAAACCATCAATGAGTGATATGATCACTTGATGATCTCGGATATCGTTTTGAACCAAAAATCAATAAATGTAATGTAAATAGACCACCCCTCCCTTTTTGTCATAGAATGAACTCAAAAAAGGAAGTTGAGACGCTTCGAGGACATCAAAAACGCCATGAATTGATGCTTGATGACCCTTGACACAAGAAACTTGGCATAACGTTCGGCCAAGTTCAAGCTATTAAAGCCATTTTCTTTAAGTGTGTTGGTCCAATTTTTAAACCAACTATTTTAGTCAATGCCATTCATTAGTCCATTTGTCCAAATATGATGTTAAAGTCCTCTAAAAGAGAAGTGATGTCAAACAAGAGGTCCTTTTAAAACATGAGAAGGAGACTACACTGTTGACGATGAATCTCTAAAGAAATTAAGCCATTAAGTGTAGTTCTCCTTTACATGCGTTGAGCAACCTCAATTGGTTGAAACCATTCTCATGAATGAAAGATATGGAATGATTGATTGATTAATCAACTTAGGCTCTAAACATGGAAAATGAACAAAGAAAACATAATAAACATGAGGTATGCTAACTTAATGAGACCACAAGTGCAGTAAACAAGGCATGAACCAATTGAAAAAGCCTAGACAACCTCAAAACAATCCTAAATACATGAAAGTTAGAGGTGAAACATGCATGAAAAGAGGGTCAAAAGCTAGACAATAAAGATAAGAATTAAGGCTAGTAAACAAAGACAAGCAGGGGAGGCTAACCCCTCCATTTTGAAGCTTCAAAACATGGTTTTGCCTTTTCAAACCTCTGAAAATCAGTGTAAATATCAAAGGAAAATGGTGAAAATGAGAAAGTTTGAGTTATAAATAAAGGTGTAGAAAGGGCAAGCTCTCTCTACCCTTTTGGTAACTCTTCAAACCCCGCAAACAATCTCAAAACCAACCAAAATAGCAAGAATTATGAAGTAAATGATAGAGATGAAGGCAAGAGAAGAGAAAACAAGCCTATACCTTTCAAGAAGTAAGCCTATTGTTTGATGTTTCAAACTTGGTTTCAATGTATTCTCAAGCTTGAATTACACTTCTCTAGGATTAACCAAGGCTTTAGGATGGTAAGACAAGGTTGTATATGGTGTGTAGAGGTGGTGTAAGCAAGCTAGGTTAGCTCAAAGATAACTTGCAATAGAAGAATGAGAAATCAAGGGCTCTCAAGGTGTATATACCTCTTCTTGAATTTTGTTCAACCTTTAAAACAATCCTAGAGCTTCAGTTTTATAGAATTTTACCTCAAAAGGTGATAAATATCTTCAAAAAAGGACAACTGGTAGCCTCCCACCCAAAACAATGTTTATCGCCATCGAAGGCCAGCCGGCCATTCACAGTCACAGCCGGCCATCACTGATGCACGACTGGGCCTTAATGGCCTCCCTTATTTTTTTTTTTGGTTCAAATTTAGCTCAGGGTGAGAAATGGCCCAAAAATGAAACCCAAGGGTTTAAACAAGGTAAATGTTGAAGATGTGAGGTAATTTTGGAAGTCTAATTGATTCTGAATCGTTGTCAATTCATAATTCAACTTTCATCATTAAGTGCATTGAACCAAGTGTCTGAGTCTTGTGGGCGGTCAAAAATGGGGGTGTCTACACCAACGCCACCTAGGAAGACCAATTCCACAAGCTGTTCAGGGGTAGTGTCAATGGACAATTTAGCTTTGTCCATTGTTAACATTACTGCCTGTCGATGCACCCGGGAGGCCATGAGTAGAACCAAAATCGAGATGTCAGCTTGGATTTTCTTCAGTTTCTTTAACACTACCTCTTCCTCCAGCTGCTTCTCTTTCTATTTCTCAACCTCCCTATCTTTCCCTGATGCCTCGGCTTGATCTAAGTGCGATGGCTTAAAATACCGCCTACTTTGTGTCATGTGATCTATCTCTTCTACGTACCAAGTGTTGTCTGGACGGCACTCTCCCTAGTCCTCGTTGGTGTGAGCCAAGTGTGGATCGTCATCCTCCAACCATACACCTCCGACAGCCGACAAACAGTTATTCGGCTCCGTTTTGATCACTCTCACATCATAAGTATCCCCTGCAGGGGTATTGGGCTAGTACTGCCTTCCAGTTGACTTCAACCCGCTCTTGTTCAAACGGCTTCAACGCAGCTTCCTGTTCTATGTCCACGGTACTCACAGTGCCCAGTTCCTGAGCTAAATTTTCCACGTCGGTGTTCTCCGGCAGTTTTCCCTTTTCATCTGCCCTTCTGGCCACTACAGCAATTACTGCTTCTTTTTCTTCCAATTTCATTTTAGTTCTTTCCTCCTTATTTGGTTCATCACTCAACCACCCATAGTTGTTCGTTGATCCATTCAAATCGAACTAGTCAATCTACACATCCCCTTGATCTTGTTCGTCAAAGAACTGCAGGTTGTCTAAGTCTTCCTCAAGTTCTGCTAGATCATCCCAACCTTGGCTCAAGCCATCCTCCCTAACCACATTGACCTCCGCTATAGTTGCCAATACCACTTTCAGCTTGTCTTGATCAATCGGCACAATGTAGCAGCTTGGATCGTACACCCCTTCAGACAAATCCTCAAAGCACTTAGGCAACAGACTCATACTTTCCTCTAAGGCAAGCCTCCCTTCTACTACAACTGTCACCACATAGGCTTAGGTTGAAGTGTGGACGTGTCCATCATCCACAAATCTGTGCTTCCAAGAATGAACACCGTTGGTCTGGGTAGGTGGAAAGGGGTAATATATATGCCGGGGTCATAGGGGATGGCCAGTGTATAGATTAGGTTTAGATTTTGAGGTGGGGGAACTTGATTATGGGCTGGAAGGGGGTTTATAGTTATATTTGGTTTCTGGGGTGGTGTAATCACGTTATTATCAATGAAGTCTTGAATCTCATTTCACAATCTGAAGCATTAATCGGTATCGTGACCACGCTGCTGGTGAAATGTGCAGTACTTCGCTGGGTTGTGTTTCAGTGGAAGAGGATCAGGTAGTGGGCGAGGCTCTAATGGTTTGAGGTGCCCTTTTTTGACCGACACCTTCATGGCTTGAGATGGGGTCATGTAGAGTTGGGTAAAGTTCCTCTGAGATCGGGCAGAGTTGTTTGAAGTTTGTGGTGCCGTATTAGTAAAAGGATTGGCAGTTTTGGTTGTGGTTCTGACAATGCTCACATCCAACGGCCACGCAGCTATGCTATCACTGGTGGTTGCATTGGAACTGCGCACAAAAGGCCTTTTTGCCTGCTTCTTCCCATCAGTAATCAGCCCTTGTTTCATGGCATCATCAATCTGAACCCCCATCTCATGGAGCTCGATGAATGTGAACAGAGGTAGGACGATCATTTTCTGAAACAACTTCCCGTGCAAATTGCAGACTACCATCCTTATCTGGTCTTTCTCAGAAGGCCATGTGGTCATCATTGAAGCTTTCGCCCTCTTCCTCATCAAAATTTTGAGAAGCCCTCATTTGGCTCCTGGTGCATTACCTCGAGATCACGAGTTACGACCTCGATTTGCGTATTGTACGAGTACTGTGCAACAAAGGCCTCGGCCATTTATTCTCAATTCTGTTTCACAGAATCCTCCAACTTTGCATACCATATGGCTATTATTCCTGACATGGTCTGGCCAAAGAGAGAGAGCTTCTGCAATCTAGTCAAGCCCATCGACCGCAGGATGTCTGAAAACAGCCGTAGACGTACCATGGTATCTCCAGAGCCATGGAATCTATCGATGTGTGGCATTTTGAACCAATCTAGCAATATCACTGTAGAGTTTGTATACCCATTTTCTGTATCAGGGATGGAGTTAACACCGTGTGCTCTCTTGAATAGCTTCTCCAGCTTGTTGACCTTAAGTACAGTTGGGTCAACCTCAAATTCAAATGGAGCCTCGGTTTGATACACAAGTGCTTTGGAGGCTTGTGTTGGGATCGGCTCTGCCGAATTGCCCTAATTCTCTTGGACATTAGCAGTATGGACAGTAGCTCCAGGTGCTGGGATACCCGTCAAAGACGTATGAGATGCAGAAGTTGCTGCCGGTTGTGGTTGTTGTTGTTGCAGCCTATTTATTACCTTAGCTTGACGAGTTATGACCTCGGCCTGATAAGCATCGTCTTGCTGCAAGGTTTCAACTGTTCGCTGAAGGTGATAGATCAATTCCTCAATACTTACTGGGGGATACTGTGCCATTAGAATGGGTGAGTGATCTTGTATTGGACTAAATGTAGAAGACTGTCCCTGAGCCTGACTGGATACAGGTGAATTGAGAGGTGACTACTATAAAAATTGAACAGATGAACTCTGTCTGACTCTCCTCCGTCTAGTAACTAGTGGGAGCGAAGTAAACACAGGTTGTCCCCTAACAAGATCTCCGGCTTTGCAAAGCCTTCTGACTTGGGTCCAGAGTATTTAGGGGATATCCAGACTTCTGAAGCTATGGTGTTATACTACCTAGCAAAAAGAAATAAAGCAAAAAGAAAGCAGTAATCAGAAACTGCACAACACTACAACTACTGATGTTAACAACACACAGATGTAATCAAAGTTGTAGGACTACACTCAACACTAAATTTTGCCCCCCAAAACGAATACCAAACTTGCAACGGATATGCACATTCCTGTACAGTTTCATCGTAAAACACATACCAGTTATTGTGAGAGCCAAAACACCCCTATGAGGAGGTAGGGATACCCTGTCCTAGTTTCGTCAGGAACTAAGCTTCACTATTCAAACAAAACGGCTTCACGTAATCCTGTATTCAGGTGAGCATCGTGTCCTAGTTTGGAATAGTCTCTACGACTTTTCGATATGCAACTAGGCCAAATGGTCGAAAAGGTACCTCAGCAAGGCCACCTAATATACCTCTCACACCTAACACCGAGAAGTGAAAGGAGGATCAAATGGTATAGCGGTAGTCCAGATCTAAGGGTTGTGTTCCTATCACGGCAGAGCCCGTGACCGGTTAGCCTTTTGGCAAGTTTTTAGGCAAGCCTCCGACAAACCGTCCAAGAATAACAGATAGCAAACACAGTGACTTAAACGCACCAATGCAAATGCAATGCAAAGAAACATATAAGTGTAGATAAAATTTCATATCATACATTTCAAGTCAACTTCTCTAAATTCCCTAGCGGAGTTGCCAGAAGTTGTAGCTCAACTTTTTCGTGCCCCCTTTTGGAAGGCGAATAAGCCCTATAGTATCGGACTCTCGCGGTTCTGAATCTGATCTCACAAGTGCAATGTGAAATAGATAAACACCAAAGAGTCCCAATCTGACAAATCTTTTGGAAAATCAATTTTGAATCAAATTGCCAAAAATAAACTGCTTTGCCAGATATAGAGTCGCCACCGAAATATTTTTTGAGAAAAATTTATGAAACCATGACTCGTGCCAAAGGCCACATGTCCGTCATCACCAAGATTGTCTTGGCTCGGGAACTTAGGTACGCGCGGTTCTGAATCTGATCTCACAAGTGCAATGTGAAATAGATAAACACCAAAGAGTCCCAATCTGAAAAATCTTTTGGAAAATCAATTTTGAATCAAATTGCCAAAAATAAACTGCTTTGCCAGATATAGAGTCGCCACTGAAATATTTTTTGAGAAAAATTTAAGAAACCATGACTCATGCCAAAAGCCACATGTCCGTCATCACCAAGATTATCTTGGCTCGGGAACTTAGGTACAAGAGGGGAAGGTCATGAATTGAGCACCCCCGTTTGTCTGATCAAAAATCGGCCTCTATTGATCATGATATGAATTTTTTTTATGTTATATGATCTTGTTCCAGTTCATTAGTCTAGCATTATTATGTGATGTGCACACACACACGTATAGACTAAATCACAAGAATTGGAACACTTCGATTCGTATTTATTTTGAAAATTGTTTCGATTATGTACTACTTGAAAAAGTGATCGCATAAAAAAATTACTCAAATTATTCCAATTCAAACAACTAGCCTTCATTCACAGACATTCAAGTAGTTTATCAATTAAGCATTTAGCCTCGTGGCAAGCATGCTAGATATGGCAAAATTCACATACATGCGATATACTAAAGTGAGTAAAGGATCACTTAGTACTCCAGGCCAAAAAAGGTGATGAAGTTAGAAAGATGCATGATTTCTAACTATGCAATATGGCTAATGCAATATGCAACTAATAGGCTCGGCTACTAATATAGCATATGAATCAACTTGATAGCATGCGGTCTAAGCATGTATTCAAAGAAGTATTTAAACTAACAATGCAAGTTAGAATGATACGCCGAGCCTCAGTGCATGCAATACAAATGGATGCGAACATGAAAAATGCTAAACGAAACATGATGTCCCTAATCTAACCATTGTAAGCAATTAAATAAAAGGGAGAAAGACGTGGGGTTGGAAGACATACATATTATTCCATTGCACTCTCACAAAGGAAAGTCCGAATGAACTAACTAGCTAGCTAACTAAGGCTAAGCTAATTATTACAAGACAAAGTAAATTAGCTAAACTTCTTAACTAATTATTACAACAACTGAATTAACTATTCTAGTTAACTAAATAATTGCAAGACAAAATCGAATAACTAGTTAACTAACTAATTAATTACAATACTTTACAAAATTAACTAGCAACAATTAATTAATTACAACAAATATCTAAACTAAATATTTAAATTTAAACATGCTCGGTATGAGAGGTATGCTCATGCGCGTGCTCGGTTTCTACCCGAAAAGGCCACTATTTTGCTTCCAGAAGGTCTCTGTTACATAGTAGAACACTTACACCTTTGTCCACTTCTAGAATAGCTTTGCTCTGCTCAAAAAACACACTACTGGATTTTGCATTAGTGGCCAGCTGGCTAGGAGTGAGGGCCTTTCGGCCACTGTTGCACAGTTCATCTTGTTGCAATAGAGAAACAGAGCATGCACAGGGCATTCTCAAGGGTTTGTTTGCACAATTCACCCCTCCTTATCATGAACAAATCAAAGGAGTAGTAGACTTGGTCCATAAACCATTAACTCAAGCAATTTTTTTGCATGATGACTTATGAACCAAAGTGTACAAGTTCAATAAATGCAACAAAATAAGACTCTAACCTCCTCCCTTTCACGAATTGATCAAAGGAAGTGGTGAACATGGAAACTTGAACCATTTCATCACTAATGAGTATGAAATGCCTCGAGCTTCCATGTGTTCAATTAACGTCCGATTGAACACAAAACCAATTCTTATCTTGCACCATTTTAGTCTCATTTTAATTACTTCGTTTTAATTACCAACTATGCTTTAATTCATTAAGTCCAAAGGTGAGTTTAAGGTCCTCTAATGGAAAGAGGGCTCAAACCAAGAGTTCCTTTGAGCATGAAAGAGACATCATACCGTTGGTAATGAACCCCCAAAGTGATTAAACCATTAAGCATGACATCTCAATCTCATGTTTAAACAAATAAGTCGTTTGAATCAATTTCAAAGCAAAACAAAACCAAGAAAGGAGAGAGGTTGCAGAGATGATTAAGAGTGATCACAAGTATGAAAAGCCATAAATAAATGCAATCAACTCAAATAAGATGGTGTCCAAGGCCTAGAATACCAAACCCATAAGGACAATTACACTACAATCATGCAAAACAAAGCTCAAATGCAACTATCAACCAAAAATAGTGCTAAAATAGTCTAAAAATAGTCCTAAAATATGCTGGAATTAAGAAAAAAAAAACTAGATTAATATGCTAAAACATAGCACAAGCTAGGCTAGTAAGCAAAACACAAGGAGGGGAGGCTAACCCCTCCAATTTTGGAATTCAAAACATGATGTTAGCCACTGAAATAACTCTGAAAAATAATGTTTAAAAGCTCAAAAATAGATAGTAAAAGGATGGGAAACACAAGGGAAAAGACCTTCAAAATAAGGTGCAAAAAAGGGTGAACCACCCCCCAACCTTTAATGGCCTTAAAACCCAAGTTTTAGCCCAAAAATACAAAGTTTTTACAGCCCAAAAACACTTGGAAATTCCAAGAAAAAGAGTAGTTAAAGCAAGTAAAGAGGCAAAGCCTTATACCCCTTGAAGATGAAATCAATTCCAAGCAATAAAACCAACTAAACACACCCTCAAGAGGTCCAACAAGCCTCAAAGACACCTCAGGTCAAATATGGCAAGGTTTCGTTAAGGTTGTATAGGCAAAGATTAAGGATGTGTAGGCAAAAGTGTAGAAATTTGCAAGAGAGAAAGTGAATTGTAGAGAGAGGAAAAATTTTGCTCCAAAATTTTTCTAACCCTAAAACATGAGAGGGAGGTCTCCTATATGTAGAGAACCAAGCAATTCCCTCAAAAACATCCAGCCATACACGTGGGAGCAGATGCAAGCATCTGTGTAAACAGCTGGCACAACTATCACAATCTACAAAAGACACTGGTGACTGGCTGACCATCATTGGTGGCCGGTAGGCCACATCCGAGGCCGGCAACCAAGAGTGATGGCCAGCAGGCCAAAAAACCAAGGGTTGCAGGCTTGAAAAGCTAGGGTTTAGTCCAAAACAAGGCAACATGGGTGCACGGTTTGAAAGGCTCAAAGCTGTGGCGTTCCGCTAGGGACTTCGAGCACTTGACAAGCGTATAGACTCATCATCGGGTGTGCAAATGATGACATCCAAGTCGTAAGGGCCATCAAAAATGAGGTGTCTACACACGCGGTTTAAACATGTATTTAACGAAGTATGTAAATGACATTGCTTTGTTAGAATGATGAACCGAGCCTCAATGCATGCAAAACAAGCGGATGTCAACATGGAGTATGCTAAGAGGAAAGTGATGTTCTAAACTACCCATCATAAGCAAGTAAATAAAAGGGAGAAAGACGTGGGGTTGGAAGGCATACACATTATTACATTGTTTGCCCTTGCACAGGAGGGTCCGAATGAATAAACTAGTTAAGCTAATTATCTAATTAACTAACTATTACGAACCCAAATGAATAAATTAGCTAAGCTACTTAACTAATTATTACAACAACAAACTAATTAACTATTCTAGCTAATTAAATAAATACAACACATAATTAACTAGCTTATTCTAAGCACAACACTAATACTATTACAACATCACTTCATGGATCTCAAGGATCAAGGAAGGGCTCATGCACGGATGTGGATTTCCACCCGATAATGCTCTCCGTTTTGCTACTGGAATGCCTCTGTTGCACAGTCATAGTTGGAAAAATGCACTGTTTTTCACCTTAGTTTCAACTTTGCTTTGCTGGAAAAAGGCACTGTTTGCCCTAAAAAAGTGGCTGACAACCCAGAAGTAGTGGTCGGCAGGCCACTAATAGTGGGTTGTCATCCAGAAGAAGTGGCCTACTGGCCACCAACGTTGGTGCTCTCTTGCAGCAACAGAACACAAACTAGAGTATTCTTAGGGGATGTTTGTCCACTGTGCCTCTCCTTATCATCAAACAGGTCAAATGAGGAGTAGGTTCGATTCGCAAATCATCGATCGGCATAATTTCATTGCGTGATGACTTATGAATCAAGGGACACAATTCAATAATGCACAATTCAAAGACTCTCAAAAGCCCCTCCTTATCATGGATTGATCAAGACATTGACTCTTGAGCCATTTACATCACTAGCAAGTATGAAACGACTCAAGACTCAATGGGTTCAATTAACGTCCGGTTGAATTCAAGTTGATTTTATTATCTCGCATCACTTTTAGTCCCAATTTTATTCATTCATTTTAATTATCATCCATTCCTTAATTCATTGAGTCCAAAAGTGAAGATTAAGTCCTCTAATGGAATAGAGCACCAAACCAAGTGTTGTTTTAGGCATGAGAGAAGTGTCATGTCGTTGGTAATGAACCCCTAAAGGGATTAAACCATTAAGCACGACAGCCTCAATCTTAAGCTTAAACAAGCAAGTAGTTTGAAACAACTTTCAAAACAAAGAAATAGCCAAAACAAAGAGGGAGGTTGCAGAGGTGATTAGATATGAATACAAGTATGTAATGTAAGAAATAAATACTATCAACTCAAATAGTTGGTGGCTAAGGCCTAAACCACCAAACCTATGAGGACCATTACATACAAGCATGCTATACAAAGCTCAAATGTAATGAACAACTAAAAAAAAATCCTAAAACAGTGCTAAAATAGTCCAAAAAAAGGTGCTGGAATTGAGATAAAAATAGCTAAAACAGTAAGCTAAAACATGGAGCATGTTAAGCTAGTAAGTAAGCACAAGGAGGGGAGGCTAACCCCTCCATTTTTGGGACTTCAAAACATGATTTTTGCCTCTAAAAAATCTCTAAAAATCAGTGTTAAAATGCTTAATAAAAGTTAATGAGAATGTGGGAAACACAAGGGCAGAGGCCTTAGAAGCAAGGTTCAAAGAAGGCCTATCAACCCCTCCACCCTTAATGGCCTTAAACCACAAGTTTTTGTCCAAAAATTCAATGTAAAAACAGTCCAAAAATAGTAGGAAAAATAGCAAATAAATCAAAGAAACAAGACAAGACTTATAGCTCTTGAAGAGAACCCTTTCTAAGTGACAAATCAACACTTACACAACCTCAAGAGCTCAAAGTAAACTCAAAAGTACCTCAGCTCAAATACCACAAGGTTTGGTTTAGAGTGTATAGGCAAAGGCTTAAGAATTTGCAAAAGAGAGAGGGGATTGCAGAGAAATATAAATATTTTTGCTCCAAAATTTCTAACCCTTAAAAATGGAAAGGGGGGTCTTCTATTTATAGAAAAACATGAAACTCTCTCAGAAATATCCATACATACACGTGTGGGCGGATGCATGCACTTGTGGAAACAGTTGGCACAGTTAGCATAAATATCTACAAAAAACATACAAGTGGCCGGCAGGCTACTAATGTTGGCCGGCAGCCCACACTAGTAGGCCAGCAGGTCCTAGGGTTTTTAAGCTTGAAAAACTGTGGTTTTGGCCCAAAATAAGGCAAAAGGTGTGTAGGGTGTGAAGGCTCAAAGCTATGGCATTCTGCTGAGGACTTTGAGTACTTGACAAGCATATGCAAATTCATCATTGGGTGCGCAAGCTATGACGTCCAAGTTATAAGGGCGGTCAAAAATGGGGTGTATACAAGAGCCTATGGTGAAATTTGATTAAAAATTGATTCAAACCAAATTGATTAGATTAAATTGGTTGAATTAAGCTTAATTACTTAGCCTTAATCAAATTTGATTAGGAAAGCATATATATGAGCCTAATTGCACTTATACTCATTCTATTGGGAGCTCAAATATTGAAATAAACACCTTAGAGAGAGAGGGAGCCGGATTTAGAGAGAGAGAGAGAGGGCTCATCCTTGAAAGTTTTGCAAGGAAATTCAAGAGCTAGGTAAATAAGCTCAAGATTTAGCTTTGGTTGGAAGAATTGAAGCTTCTAGGTGAGTAATCGAACTCAAATTCATGAGTTTTAGTTTATAACTAAATGAATTCAAAGTGTACATGAAGTTAAATAAATGAATTAAGCTAAGCTTGGTAAATTTGAGATCATTGGATGCATGCATGCAAGAATTGACCATAATTTTGCATGTTTGAATGTAAAGCATGTTGATCATGTTGTATTGAGGGTTGTTTGACACATGCATGTAAGAATTTCCATGCATTGAAGCCTAATTTCAAGCCTTGAAGCTTGTTCATGCTAGATACAAACATGAATTGTGCATATATAAAGTTTATGGTTTGAAATTTGTTAAATGCATGGAATTTTGAACTATGGTTGTAAGTTATCTTCAAACATATGTTTTTGGGAGTGTACTAGCATATTTGAGTGTATTATACATGAATTGGACCTATGGAATTGTGATTTGAACTTCAAACAAAATTCTAGAAAACCCAGAAATCGACCTCTTCGCTCGAGCAAAGGAGTTGCCGCTCGAGCGGAAAATGAAGGCAACCAAAAGTTTTACAAAGATTTACACGATGGCTCGGGCGTCAAACATTGCACTCGAGCGAGGCTTGCTCAAGCGTCAAAGGTCTCGCTTGAGCATGAAATACATGCAACCAGTACTTTTACAGATTTTTACAGGCCACTCGAGTGACCAAAGCTAAGCTTGAGCGGAGAGCCCTGTTTCAGAAATTTTTGTTCTATGTTACGTTTTCTGTTCTCATTCTTTTCTAAGCACTCTTAGGCATGCATTGAACATTGTAAATGAACTAAAGGGATAAGAAAGAGGCCTAAGAGAAATAATAAGTTAAGAACAGATTGAATTGTTTTGTGACCCAATGTATTATGAAATGTGCAGGGTCAAGCATGATGACAAATCCATCGATGGAACATTGTGAGTAATATCTTAGTAAAGATACCTTCAAGTATGCTACTTTCCAAATGTTACTTTTGTATAAGTTTCATGGATTTGTTGATTTGTGAATGAATATTCATTATGATTAATGTTTGTATAAGGCATTATGAGGAAAAATGTATTGGGCCTAAAGCCGTTTGAATACGAATACGATTATGACCACAAATATGAAATGCACATAAATATAAATACGAATGAATTGGGCCTGAGGCCATTTGCTATGAATTGGGCCTGAGGCCGTTTGACATGATTGGGCCCGAGGCCGTTTGATACGATAATTGGGCCAGAGGCCGTTTGATAAGAATGAATTGGGCCTGAGGCCGTTTGTTAAGAATGAATCAGGCCCAAGGCCATTTGATAAACACAAATTGGGCCCGAGGTCGTTTGTTCAAAATGAATTGGGCCTGAGGCCGTTTGATATGATTGACCCCAAGGCCGTTTGATACATTTGATAGAAATATGAGTGGGCCGAAGGCCGTTTGAAATGATTGACAAGGATATCACTTATTAGAGAACTTCTATTCGTATAACCTCTTTACTTTGGCATTATTCACTAGACTTTTGCTCACTCTTATTTATGTGTATGTAGATGAGCAAAGACATGTCCAACCCCAGCCTCAGTAAAGCTTGTAAGAGAAGTCCAAATTTTGTGGAGTCAGCTTGGATGTCTCATGCATGAGACTCCGTTTTTGTCCTTTGGTTTTATTCTTTTGCTACCTTGGTGGATCTGTTGGATCACCTATGGATATAAACCTTTTGTTTGGCTGGCCATATGTATGTATGATCCTAGATGCACGACATGTTTAATTTGGTTCTTGGTGTGAGTTATTAATATACATGCAAAAATATTTTTGGTATGCCATGTAAGCACAGCTCAATGGACAAATTTTTTTTTTTTTTGAGTGCTTCTGTTTGGCCCCTTTACTATGATAATGTGTGTTTTGGTTTGTCAGAGGTCATAGGTAATCTTTTGATTACAGGCCGGTTATGACCTTAACCCACAGGGGCGGGTTCGGGTCATGACACAAACCCTTCTTCTTATTCAAATCTCCTCATGTTCTTTCCCAAGTTTCAATTTTTTTTTCTTCTTCTTCCCAATTCCAAAACTCTAATCCGCAACACCAAAACTCACTATTATCATCAATATCATTGTTTTTTATCATATTGTTACTTGCAAATAGAAGAAAATTTGAACAAAATCAAACAATGAATGAGAGTAGTAATCAAATAATTTTTTGAAACAACCTATCAAAGGGGATGTAAGTATTCACATAAATTTCAAAATACAATTATTGATTTCTGCATTTTTTTTAATATAAAAGCAAATATTCAACTTGTTTTTCGTCACTATTGTTTGAACTTTCATAACCGAACAAATTCACTTTGTTTGATTCTAAAAGTCCAAATGCGAAATTCACCCTCTCTTTTTCCGTCCTTCTTTGCCGTTCTCCTTCGCCAGTGCTGCCTTCACTGATGTCAGATCCCCTGTATGTATGTGAACAAAAAAAAAAAAAAACAGCCCCGTTACAGAGCCCGAAAGGGTTTCGAGCCAAATTTAGCTCGAATTTGAGAAGGAAGAAGGAGGAAGAAGAAGAAGAAGAGAAGGAGGAAGAAGAAGAAGAATGAGAAGCAGAACTGGAGGGGCCATCAAAATCGAGCTGGAGGCGGAGGCGAAGGCGGGCGGAGGCGGGGCTGCGATACGACGATCGGCTGACGAGCTGCGACGATCGGCCGACGAGCGACGAGCTGCGACGACGAGTTCTCGCCTCTGTTTCGCTCTCTCGCCTCTGCTTCTCCTGTGTTCAAAACGAAGAAGAAGAAGAAGAAGAAGAAGAAGAAGTGGAAGAAAAAGTACAAAAAAAAAAAATTGAAACCCAAAACGACGCCGTTTTGAGTTTCGAGCCGAATTTGAGCCACTGGTTTCGGGCCTCAAACATTTTTCAAAAAAAAATTCTTCAAAAGTAATTTAAACTTTTTAATTTATTTTATTTGGGTTTACCTCAAAAGGATAATTTGAGGGGGAAAAAAAATTAGATTTATTGAGAATACATTATAACTCTAAATAATTTAATAAGATTTACTAAAAATTTAGACTCACTTAATTTATTTATTTATTTAGACTCACATATTCTAATAAATTATCACATTATTATGTTTAAAAAATAAGTATCACTACTCATATTAAATACAGTATGGCAAATAAATATAGTTTGTAATACTCTGTTTATTACAATAACGTTACAGACTCAAAATTTATATAGAAAAATTTATTCAAAAAAATAATATATAGTCTAAATTTAATCCTTATGTAGTGAGTTCACACTTTTCAGTGGATTACACTTTATAATCTACTTTTTCCCTGTGAATATGTACTAATTCTGAGTTCCTAAAATTTCTCATTTTATTAGCTTCGACCAACATCCGTGGTACAAGAAGATGGTGCGCTGGAAAATATAACGTGTGGGTATACAGCTCGAAACGTTTTGAAATTGGAAATATGTATTTGATATAAAAATGGGATTTATTGGTACTTCCAGTTATATATATATATATATATATATGTATATAATACATACAATTGTACAAGTTTGATTAATCAAGATTTTCCACCTAAACATACCGATACTGAGACGCTTGCCTTGATATTCAATCTAGATGTGGACAAATAGAATATTTTAGGGGTACTTATTGTCTAATGGACCTATGAAAAAATTTGTCGGAAAAAAGTCACTAATTATAAGTTTTAGCGACAATTTATAAAAATGATGATAAAAAAGTCACTAATTATTAATTTTTAGCGACATATATAAAAAATTGTTACAAAAAAATTATTTTAGCGATAATTTTACTAAGACATATTTTCAATAAGATTTGATGGGAATTAAGTCTAACTATTAAGACATATTGATAGTTTTTATGAAAAGTAATCAATCTTAATGATGATGTGTTTTTGTAAAGTTAAATTTATTGGAAATAATTTTATTTGCACATAATTTGTAATCGGATCGCATAATCATACGTGACCTCATATATTAGGGTGGAATCTATTAGATATGAGAAATTCAAAAACAAATAATAATAATAATAATAATAATAATAAAATCTTGAATATAACCGTGATATCACATTATCACTATCATCATTCAATAATTTTTTACCATTTACCTTTTCATTACTGTACGAGTACGAAATAATCTTCTTGTATGATCTTGTTGATCAAGGTTGCACTCCTCCAAACGTCGTCGTCGCTTTACTCCCTGAAAACACAAACGTGAGCTAGCCGGCAAGTGTGTGCCGAATACCTCTCCGATGCCTAAGTCAGCAAAATAGATAAATAGACAAAAGCTCTGTGTATTCGAGAATCAAAATTGTGATACCTGTACATAGGTCCTGCTACGAGCTTTTATAGATTCCGCGTGGCACAATCCTAGTAGGACTCTTATTCTCCAATGCAGAGTCCTCCTAAGAATCACATTTCTGAAAGATAATGCTTATCTTTTAAGACCCTCCTCACTGCAAGCCAAGTGAGATGGCACAAGTCTTTGCTCGGCTTTCTGTCGTCCAACTGGATTACCTCTGCTCTGCCTGCCAATGGCTTAACCATGCAACAAGTAGCACCATGAAAGCTAACATTGCATGGCTCTCCATGTAGCTCGGCTCTTCTCTCTGTTTGACTACCTTGCTTGGTAGCTCGGCCATAGCGTTGACCACCACTAGGAAGTAGCTAAATCCCGTAGCTAGGTCTCGTGGCTAGGTCTCATAGCTAGGCCGCGTAGCTAGGTCCAATAGCTTGGTCCCGTAGCTAGGTCTTGTAGCTCGGTCCCATAGCTAGGTCCCATAGCTCGGCCCCATAGCTAGAACTCATAGCTAGGTCCAACAAACTAGTTCTGTAGCTAGGTCTCGTAGCTAGGTCTCATAGCTCGGTCCCGTAGCTAGAACTCGTAGCTCGGTCTCACAACTAGGTCCTGTAGCTAGGTCCAACATCTTGGTTCTGTAACTAAGTCCTATAGCTAGGTCCCGCAGCTCGGCCCCACAGCTAGAACCCGTAGCTCGGTCTCTAGCTAGGTCCTATAGCTAGGTCCAAAAACATCTTTAACCGCTACTCCAACCTAGCTCGGCCCAATTTGGCTACACAAATTACCCTCTCAATTGTCTCTTAATTCTATCTATGTAGCATGATTAGGATTATTTTCCTCCAGCCGAGCTAAGAACGCCCCACTCTGCCGAGCTAGAAAAGTTGTTTGGTTTTCGCAACTCGTTCGGCCTCAATAAGTCTTGTCTGTTGCTCAACATGTCCTTCCACGACGTCATTCCTAGGATACGTGGCATGCCCCCTTTATCCTCGTTCTCCTGTTATAACCGTTATATGTTTTGAAAATTTTCGATCTCTTTGCTCGATTACTATGTTTCTTTTTCAATGTTTTGCATCATTCTAACTGCATGTTTAGCCGAACTAATTAGCTTGGCTTTACCTGATCCTGCCAACCTTCTTTGGTCGAGATACGTATCTAGCTGAAGAATCCAAAAAACTGGTCAAACGTGCCAACCTTCATTGGCCGAGATAAGCATCTCAGTCCTAAGAGTTCAAAAAAAATTTTGTTAGTCAAACCTGCCAACCTGCTTTGGCCATTCCTGCCGACCTTTTTCAGCCTAGACCATGATCTCAGCTGAAGAGAACTCAATGTTGGTTATTCCCGCCAACCTTTCTTCAGCCTAGATCCTTATCTCGACTGAAGAGAACAAAATGTTGGTTATTTCTGCCAACTTTCTCTTCAGTCTAGATCCTTATCTCAGCTGAAGAGAGCTAAATGTTGGTTATTCCCGCCAACCTTTCTTCAACCTTGATCCTTATCTTGGCTAAAGAGAGCTAAATGTTGGTTATTCCTGCCAATTTTCTTTAGCGCGGATCCTTATCTCGGCTGAAGAAGAGCTAAATGTTGGTTATTCCTGCCAACTTTTCTTCAGCCTTGATACTTATCTCTGCTAAAGAGAGCTCAATGTTGGTTATTCCTGCCAACTTTCTTTAGCTCAGATCCTTATCTCGGCTGAAGAAGAGCTAAATGTTGGTTATTCCTGCCAACCTTTCTTCAGCCTTGATCTTTATCTCGGCTGAAGAGAGCTCAATTTTGGTTATTCCTGCCAACTTTCTTCAACGCAGATCCTTATCTCGGCTGAAGAGAACTCAATGTTGGTTATTCTTGCCAACCTTTCTTTAGCCTAGATCCTTATCTCGGCTGAAGAGAACAAAATGTTGGTTATTCCTGCCAACTTTCTTCAGCGCGAATCCTTATCTCGGCTGAAGAAGAGCTAAATGCTGGCCAATCCTGCCAAGCTTCTTGATTGCCCCCCAGTCGAGCAAAGACTTGTTAGAAAGAGTTGGTCAAACATGTCAACCCACTTTGCCCCCAGTTGGGCAAAGACTTTTGCGCGATCGATCCTATTTGTCAACCGTGTTAACTCTCGCCAAAGGCTTTTTGTCTGGTATCGTTGTTATGCCAGGCTTTGCCTTGGTGTGCGCCCCATCTTCCTCTACCCGGATGTGTTGGTGCACTCTCTCCATCAGGGCTTCCATAGTAAGGGGTGGCGTCATTGTCATTGAATCCCTCAACTTACTGCCAGCCGGCAAGCCTCGTTTGTACTGTGCGATAGCTAAATTTATGGGGCAATCTCTAATCTGATTAAAAGTCTCCCAATACCGATTGTTGTAAGATTTCAATGTTTCCTTCTCGCCCATATCTATGGAGAGTAGCTGGTCAATCTCCACCGGTGTCATGGTGTTTGTTCTGAATCTAGTTACAAATGCTTCTGCTAGTTGCGCCTACGAAGCTATGCTACCTTCTGGCAACCTTTCAAACCATGTTAGACCCAGGTCACCGAGGCTGGAAGGGAATAGGATACTTATTAGAGCCTCGTTTCGCCAATACACCGCCATGACCTGGTGGGAGTGGCTCAAGTGCATGTAGGGGTCCGACTTCCCCTCATAAGTTGTGAATTTAGGCTGATGGAAGCCGAAGGGTAATGGTGCATTCTCAATTGCTAGAACGAACAACGAGCACTGCAACCTTGTTAACACTTTGTCCGCTGGTTCACTGGCAAGGCGCAGCTTTGGCATTCCTACTTCGACACTCCCATGTGTTCTAGGAATGAATCGTTGTAGTGCGGAGGCTCTGTGGGGGTCGTGAGCCTGAGTGTCTTCTCTTCTTCGATCTCCTTCGAGCCCTTTCCTCATGCATTGCCCACAGGTTCGCCGACCTAGGTGACTCTTTGTGCCTAGATGTCGTTTGATGTGAATATGAGGGCCGATAGCTGCTTCCCTCCTTGTAAGACCTTTCATTCCTCATTCTCTCAAGCCTGGAGTAACGCGTCCTAGAAGTCCTTGATTGGGTGTCGCATGTTCTAAGGGTCCTACTTTTTGCTTGTGATAGTGTGACATGTCTGTCACGATCTTCTGAGTGGTAAGGGGGCGTATGGCCTTTGTGCCCCTCTTCTATCACCACCCATTTTTCTTTGATCTAGTGCTTCATGGTCTCCATGTCTACCGCCATCTTCCTTATTAACTCGTCATGCTCCCTCACGCGATCCTCTAGAACTTAAGGATCCAACTGTCGCCTCTGTCTTTCTAGACTTTGAGAGCGACAAGGACTAGTGCCCCGTCTCTCCCTTGTGTCCCTCCAGGTGTTCCATCGCTGGGGTTCTAATTCTGCCATGGATGGGACAGAAGGGAAACCTTCGTGCCACCCACCCCCCTCCGGGGTTTGCCCATCAATAGCGGATTGCGGCGAGTCTTCATTGTGCACCATTGATTTCAACTAGAGAGGAAAACTCAATCAAAAGGTTTTGTTTTTCGTGTATTTCCCACAGACGATGCCAATAGTACGAGCACGAAATGATCTTCTTATATGATCGTGTTGATTAAGTTTGCACTCCTCTAAACGTCGTTGTCACTACACAAACGTGAGGTAGCCCGGCGGATGTGTGCCGAATACCTCTCCGCTGCCTAAGTCAGCAAAATAGACAAAGAGACAAAAGCACTGTGTATTCGAGAATCAAAGTTGTGATACCAGTACATAGGTCTTGCTATGAGCTTTTATAGATTCCGCGTGGCACAATCCTAGTTGGACTCTTATTCTCCAATGTAGAGTCTTCCTAGGAATCACATTTCTAAAAGATAATGCTTATCCTTTAACACCCTCCTCACTACAAGCCAAGTGAGATGGCACAAGTCTTTACTCGGCTTTTTGTCGTCCAACTGGATCACCTCTGCTCTGTCTGCCAATGGTTTAACCATGCAACAAGCAGCACTATGAAAGCTAACATTGCATGGCTCTCCTCGTAGCTCGGCTCTTCTCTCTGTTTGACTACCTTGCTTGGTAGCTCGGCTATAGAGTTGACCACCACAAGGAAGTAGCTACGTCCCGTAACTAGGTCCTGTGGCTAGGTCTCATAGCTAGGCCGCGTAGGTAGGTCCAATAGCTTGGTCCCATAGCTAGGTCCAATAGCTTGGTCTCTTAGATAGGTCCCGTACCTAGGTCCCATAGCTCGGCCCGTAGCTAGAACTCATAGCTAGGTCCAACAGATTGGTTCTGTAGCTAGGTCTCGTAGCTAGGTCCCATAGCTAGGTCTCATAGCTCGATCCCGTAGCTAGAACCCGTAACTCGGTCTCGCCACTAGGTCCTGTAGCTAGGTCCAACAGCTTGGTTCTGTAACTAGGTCCTATATCTAGGTCCCATAGCTCGGTCCCATAGCTACAACCCGTAGCTCGGTCTCGTAGCTAGGTCCCATAACTAGGTCCAAAAACAACTTTGACTACTACTCCAACCTAGCTCGGCCCAATTTGGCTACACAAAGTACCCTCTCAATTACATTAAATTTTTATTCGAGAAACTCATTTTATGTGAAGGGATTATATTTAAGTTTGTGATCAAATTTATAGGGAGAAAAGCTGTTAAAGTTTGGGTAATATAAAAGCCTCACAAATCATAGAGGGTGTCCCCTACTAGCTTAGATATATACCTGTAGACGCGCCCTGAGGGCCTCATGCTACAGTTCGGACTCAAATGTCACGGTTCTAAATCTAATCTCACAATGTGTGATGTGAGATTGATAAACCACCAAAGAGTCCAAATCCAACAAATCGTTTTGAAAAACTGATTTTTAAGAAAGAAGTGCCAAACATGGACTGCTTTTCCAGATACAGAGTCGCCACCTAAATATTTATTTTGGGGGGAATTTAGGAAACCCTGACTCGTTGCCTAAGGCCACGTGTCCGTCATCACCAAAGTTACCTCGGCTTGGGAACTTGGGTACAATTGGGAAAGTTCAACTATGAGCACCCCCACTCGCCCAATCCGAAGATCGGCCTGTACTAAGCATGATATCGAGTTTTGAAAACATATGTGTTCTTATTCCAGTTAATTAGCTAGAATTTACTATGTGATGCGCACAACACACAAGTATAGACTAGATCGCCTAATTTTGAACAAAGCATCGCATATCCGTTTGTTTGGAAATGGTTTGAAGTTTGCTACTCGTAAGTAGGCTAAAACACGGATTTCAATGAATTATTTCGATTCAAGCAACCCAACCTTCACCCACAAGCATTCAGACAGTTATATCATATAAGCAATTAGCCTCATGGCAAGCATGCTGTCATGTTAACACTCACATACATGCAAGATGCTAAAGCATAAACACTCATAGTGTACTCCGAGCCAAAACAAAGAACATGTTAGTAATCAATGTATGATCCACGTCCATGTTAAGATGGCTAATGCGACACATACAAAATGCAACTAGAAATAGGCTCGACTATTCTAAGATGGCATATAAGATTAAACAATTGAAACATGTATTTAAGTTGGAATTGAAATATGATGTAGTTAGTATGATGCGCCGAGCCCGGTGCATGCAATACTGATGAATGATGTAGACATGCATAGCATAAGGATGCTAATTGAAACGTGCCCTAGAACTAACCATTGTAAGCGGTTAAGTGAAAGGGAGAAAGAATTGGAGGTTGGAAGACATGCATCACACACACGCACGCTTATTACACAATTGCGCCCTCTCGATGGAGGGACCGAAAGAATAATGCAAATTAGTTAACTAACAAGCTAACTAAATATTAAACAACGCTTAACTAATTAAACAAATTAATTAAGCTAAGAAAGTAGTAAAGCAGCCTCGGGAAGAGGGACAGGTGCATGAGTGCTCGGCTCCACTCGGAAATCCATCGCCATACTCATGTTGCCTCTGTTTACACTGATCTGTACTTCTGAAAACTTCACAGGTCCCAAGGAAGCTTCAGAATCACTCAATAAGCACAATGGGATGTCACCGGCCAAGAGGTGAGATCACCGGCCATGAAAGTATGGTCATCAACCAAAAATTGGATCACCGGCACTATTTTGGTAGTCGGCCGGCACTGAAAGTTGCCGACCAGCCATTTCCTCCTACAGAACACTGGTTTGCTGCAACAGATAACAGACAGAACATGGCGATGCATTTTCAAAGAAATTTATGCACTACCACCCTCCTCAGCATGTTTGAGACTTAGAGGAGCGTGGTTCTCGACCCTCGGGCCACCAATCACGCATTTCAATGCATGATAGCCCAAAAAAGTCAAGCGTGCAATTCAATATCAAATGAAATGCACAAAACACATAATGGACCTTAACCTCTATCATGTGTGATCAAGAGGCAAGGCAATGCACACATAATGCTATGCAACCTAAGCATGCAAACCACTCAAGCATGTGAAACAAATCTAATGCAACATGAGCACGTTAACAAAAGAATTGGAGGTTGGAAGACATGCATCACACACACGCACGCTTATTACACAATTGCGCCCTCTCGATGGAGGGACCGAAAAAATAATGCAAATTAGTTAACCAACAAGCTAACTAAATATTAAACAACGCTTAACTAATTAAACAAATTAATTAAGCTAAGAAAGTAGTAAAGCAGCCTCGGGAAGAGGGACAGGTGCATGAGTGCTCGGCTCCACTCGGAAATCCATCGCCATACTCATGTTGCCTCTGTTTACACTGATCTGTACTTCTGAAAACTTCACAGGTCCCAAGGAAGCTTCAGAATCACTCAATGAGCACAGTGGGATGTCACCGGCCAAGAGGTGAGATCACCGGCCATGAAAGTATGGTCATCGACCAAAAATTGGATCACAGGCACTATTTTGGTAGTCGGCCGGCACTGAAAGTTGCCGACCAGCCATTTCCTCCTACAGAACACTGGTTTGCTGCAACAGATAACAGACAGAACATGGCGATGCATTTTCAAAGAAATTTATGCACTACCACCCTCCTCAGCATGTTTGAGACTTAGAGGAGCGTGGTTCTCGACCCTCGGGCCACCAATCACGCATTTCAATGCATGATGGCCCAAAAAAGTCAAGCGTGCAATTCAATATCAAATGAAATGCACAAAGCACATAATGGACCTTAACCTCTATCATGTGTGATCAAGAGGCAAGGCAATGCACACATAATGCTATGCAACCTAAGCATGCAAACCACTCAAGCATGTGAAACAAATCTAATGCAACATGAGCACGTTGTAATATGCAATAGGCATACGAACTAAACATGTGGACATGTATAGCATGCAACAACATGCAAAATGAAACAAGCATGCAACAACATGGTGAGATGGACTTACACTAACATGGGTAGCTCTCAAGCATGCCAAAATTAGTGGCCAATATGATGCAACAAAAGCATGGAATAGATATGCAAACATGCATACACAAAGGCCTATCATCTAAGGCATAAAAGAGGCAACTCTTAAACACATTTAAAATAGACTAATATGGACAAAATGACATACATTGTTAGCTCTGAAATTAAGTTAGAAATGGTGCCAAACCAACTAAACAAATCAAGCAAAGCATGCAACCAAGCCCAAAATTTGGAAACTAGCCATGGGACTCGGACCAAGACTATATGAAGCAAACCCCAAAGGGCCATGGGGACCTAAAACAGTTCCAAGGCAGGTCTAATCTAGACCAAAAACCCACTTAGATGGCATCTAAATGGTTTACACATGATGGCATACACAATGGTCCAAACATGGAGCATAAAACAACAACTCTTTAAGGCACTAAAGGAGCATCAAATGTAAGTAAACAAGCATGCCATATGGACTGAAATGACATGGTAAGTGACTCCAAATCACTGAAACAACCCAAGTAATGCATGCTAGGGGGTTCAAAACTCAAAGCCTTCAAGCTAGATTGCATGGTAGCTACACAAAGCAAGTCATGGATGCCTTAAACAACCAAAATCAGACCTTAAGTATACCAAAACAAGGATAAGAACTCCTTGAAGCCAAGCCAAAATCATGCTAGAAAGACATGTTACAACATGATACATGTTAGGCCAAAACATGGGATTACAAGACAAGTGTATGGAGCATACATGGCATGTTTAAACCAACTCAAAACAGAGGTATATCATGCTAAAATAACACTAAATACCAGCTAAGACAAGGCCAACATGAACTTAAGAAAGGTGCTCATACATGAGGCAAATATGACAAGTATTGAAGGCAACAAGGAGAGGGGATGGCCATCTCCTTCTTAGGACCTCAAAACACCATCCCCACCACTGAAATCCCCCTGGATTTTAGTGGTGAGAAGGCCAATACAAGGTGGTCCCGGAACTCACAAAAAAGGGCACAAAAATGAGGCTAAACAAGGCCTAAGAGAGGGTAAACAACCCCAAACACCAAAGTAATCTTAAATAACTATTTTAAGCACTTAAAATCAGAACTTTTATCAGTTATAGTCGAAGCTTAAAAACCAATGCAAGATAGGCTAAATTCTTGTGCAAAAAAAGGGAATCTAAAGCAAGGAACTCACTCTTGTAGAACCTCTTCAAGAACCAAGCTCCAGCAGGTTTCTCTGATCAAAATCAGCTCAAGAACCTTAACAACAACCCTCTAATACCTCAGCAACCCAAGGGTGATGTAATGCTAGGTGTTCAAGTGCAAAACTAAGAACAAAAGCACCTTTTGAGCATAAGATACACACACAAATCAAAAAGGAGGAAGATATAGAGATAGATAGATATAAAACTTCTAACCCTAAATTTCAGAACCTGGAGGAGGTATGAGGGGCTTTCTCTTTATAGAGGTTCAAATCCTCAAGCTTCCAAGAGAAGCTAAACAAGAGGTTCAAAAAGTGGATGCCAGCTGTGACAGCTGGCATAAAATATCTGTCAAAAGCAGATGGAAAGCGGTCAGCTGGAAAATATGGCCGATTGACCAACAAAAATGGCCGGCCGACCAAAAACACTGTCGACCGACCAAATAAATTGGCCGGTAGCAATAAAACAAAGCCGGTGGACTCAAACCAAGGCCGGTGAGGTGTGGGGATGGCCAAAAAGCCATTCCCTGCCCTTAGAAGGAAAACAGAAGTGTTTGGTGTACAACCAAGCACAAAACAAACAAGTCGAGAGGTCTTGAGGCAAGGCGCGCGACCGAAACCTCTGAGAACTAAGACGAACATGATTATGGATGATCACCTAGTGTTCAAACGGTGACGTCTAAGTCCTGAGGACGGTCAAAAATGGGGTGTCTACTATACCATATGGAAAAAGTTGGAAATTTCAAAATGAAGGAATATCTTGGCTTCCCATACTTGTTATTCCTCTATATAAGGGGCCACACCAATTGCAAGTTCGAAAAAACACCATTAATTCTTTATCCATGGCTACTCACCTTACCTTGTATGTTTGTCTCATTTCTCCAATAATCCCACCATTCATTTCCACTTTGGCACGACCCGATAATTACATAATCCACATGGACTTGTCTTCTATGCCCAAAGCCTTCTCTAGCCTCTATAGTTGGTACTTAGCCACCATTGCCTCCATTTTAGACAACACTAAAGCTCCCACCACCACCGCCGCCACTTCCACCACCTCTAAGCTCATCTATGGTTATGGTAATGTTATCCATGGTTTTAGTGCAAGTCTTTCTTCCTCTGAAATTGAAGCCATTAAAACATCCCCCGGCTACGTTTCTTCGTATTGAGACATGCCGCTTAGAGTCGACACCACTCATTCCTCCCAATTTCTTGGCCTTAATTTGGTCTCGGGTGTGTGGCCTGTGGCAGACTATGGCAGAGACATCATAATTGGGCTTGTCGACACGGGGATTTGACCTGAGAGCAATAGCTTCGACGACGATGGAATGACCAAAATTCCATCAAGATGGAAAAGAGAGTGTGAAATTGGCACCCAATTAAACTCCTCAATGTGCAACAAGAAACTCATCGGAGCTCGATTCTTTAATAAAGGCCAACTTGCAAAATTCCCGAACTTGACAATTTCAGTGAACTCCACCCGCGACACGGCTGGCCACGGCACCCACACCTCCTCCACGACAGCATGTCGAGGGTGTGTCCTATTTCGGCTATGCCTCAGGCACTGCTCGAGGCATAGCTCCACAGGCCAGAGTGGCCATGTACAAGGCCTTGTGGGACGAAGGCATGTACACGTCAGACATTCTGGCGGCGATTGATCAGGCAATCGCGGACGGTATCGATGTCATGTCCTTGTCTTTGGGCATTGATGGAATCCCGTTGTACGAAGACCCTATCACCATAACCACATGTGCAGCCTTGGAGAAGGGTATTTTTGTCTCTACATTTGCCGGAAATGAGGGACCATTGCTTAAGTCTCTTCACAATGGGACACCTTGGGTTCTCACTGTCGTTGCGGGTACCATAGACCGCCAATTCAGTGCTAATCTTGCTCTTGACAATGGCATCACCGTCACAGGATCATCTCTTTATCCCGAAAATTTGACTTCTTCGACTGTTATTTTTATGAATATGTGTGACGATTTCAAAGAACTGAAAAAGATTGGGAACAAGATTGTGGTGTGCGAGGACAAGAACAATTCGCTATTCGAACAAGTTTACAACGTTAACAATGTAAATGTTACTGGTGGGATTTTCATAACGAAGAACACCAACTTAGAATTCTTAATCCAGACTCCAGAGCACATTTCCAGCTGTGTTTTTAAATCTTTACAATGGGAAAATTGTTCTAGACCACGTTAAAAGAAGCGGTGACCCGAACGGAATGATGGAGTTTCAAGGAACCAGCATCGGCACTAAGCCAGCGCCGAAAGTGGCTAGCTATAGCTCGAGAGGGCCATCCCAGACGTGCCCTTTTGTGCTCAAGCCGGACCTTATGGCTCCCGGATCACTAATCTTGGCCTCGTGGCCTCAAAAAATTCCGGCAATGACTGATTTGAATTCTGTCAAGCAACTTTTTAATAACTTCAATATTTTGTTGGGAACGTCCATGTCGTGCCCACATGCTGCTGGAATCACGGCACTTCTGAAGGGTGCGAAACCCGAGTGGAGCCCCGCTGCCATCAGATCTGCCATGATGACAACATCATATTCGACAGACAAATTTTCAACCAAATCCAAAATATTGGGAATGGTAAACCCGCCACTCCGCTTGCCATCGGAGCTGGCCATGTCGATCCAACCAAGGCCTTAGACCCTGGACTCGTATACGATTTAAAAACAGAAGATTACGTGAATCTTCTCTGTGCATTAAATTACACCATGAAGCAAATACATGCAATCACAAGGTCATCTTCTTATGTTTGTTCAAACCCATCTCTAGACCTGAACTACCCATCTTTCATAGCATTCTTCAATGCAAATGACTCGCATTCAGATTTGAACACTGTAAAAGAGTTTCAAAGGACTTTGACTAATGTATGAGAGAGAATGACAACTTATGTTTCAAAACTGAGTCCAATTGAGGGATTGAAAGTCAGGGTTGTGCCTGAGAAATTGGTTTTTACAGTGAGGTATGAGAAGCAAAGCTATAAGTTGGAGATAGAAGGTCCAAGATTGATGAAAGAGATGGTGGTATATGGTTCCCTGAGTTGGGTGGAGGTTGGAGAAGGGAAACATGTAGTCAGAAGTCCCATAGTGGCAACAAGCATAAGTTCAGAACCACTTTGAGGGCAGAGATAACTCATAACTTGTCCGCATCATCAACACATTTGGTCATTTCCTTTCTTAAATAAAGTTTTTCTCTTTTTTTTTTTTGGTCACATGGTAATTTTAATTGGTGAAGAAGATTTCAGATGAATGCATGGATGCAGGGTGATATCCGATAATCTTGATGGGAAGCGGCTTGACAAGTCACTTTCATATTTTTAAATGTGGGTAATTTTTTATATTTGTTAAGTAATTGAGAAATAAATGATAATTTCTTAATATATGTTATGATTTTTCATTTATTGAAAATATGACGTAGAAATGTTGATTGCTAAATTAATTAAAATTTTAATTTGTTTTTAAGTATTAATATTATCAGATAGGCATGAATAATTTTATTATTTATATCCTCAAAACATAAGTCAAACTAAACAAATAAATATTGAATTAACATAATCAAACTAAACATATAAAAGTTGGATTATTGTAATATGAGGGCAGAACTGTGACATGCTCATGCATGCAGCTTCCGAGAAAGAGCAGAAGATGATGCAATTCCAAAACTCAATAATGAACAAATACAGCTAGAATTATTACTTATGGGACAACTTTCTCACTCTCTCGCACAAGTTTTCTGTCTCTTGTGCAGAGGGAAACCCATAATTTGATCATTTTGGATAAAAACCTGCTCATCTTATTATATACTATCAAAGATAGTTGTCCAATTATATGATATTCCAATACTATACTAAAATATTATATTAACAATAATTAGATTAAATGATGTTGAGATATTCATGACGTGGTATCAATATTGTATTAAAATTTTATTTACAAAATAGATATCACATGTATTAATAAATATGGATTTTATTATCTTCATGTCTAATAGAAATATTTTTTCTTATGAAATAATCATATATATTCAAAATAAATACAAACTTCAATTAACCATTTTTAATATCAATTTGGTATCAGATTGGGGTCCAACCAGAGGTTCACGAGTCTCCACTTCAATGCATCCAAAAAAAATAAAATAAATAAAATAATAATAATAATAATAATAATTAAAAAGAAAGAAAGAATAGTGATCATGTCTTTTTTAAAGTTTTTATTTCGTGACAATTTAATAAAGATAGAAAAAATATCATAGAATAATTTTAAAGATCACGCGAAAGTTAGAGGCATTCAAGAATTGTTTCTCCTGGACCACAAGCACTAAAAGCAAACTTAGGTCGAGATTGAGAACTTGTAAAAAAGTTAAAAGTTAAAAGTTAAAAAGTTATTCAAAATGTTAAAAAGTTAACACTATTAACCAAAAGTCAACAATTACGGCTGCACAACTCTCAATTCGAATTTTTCCGTACAAATCAATTTTTATAATTTTTTATTACACATTTTTCCATAAAAAATCAAAAAGTTAACCCAAACATCCATATTTTCAATCTCAATTTTTTAGTTCAAAAAGATAAAAAATGCACTTATTTAAGACATCCCAAACAACCCCTTACTTGAAAATTCTTCTGTATATATACTCAACGAAAATATGTGTTTTCATGTATTACAACTTATACTTTTATTTTAAGAGTATTCTTGTATTTAATAAGAGTAATATTATATGTATAAACATATATTTCTCACAAAATATGTATAATAAAATAATGTGGCCTTTTATAATCATTTTATTTTAACAATAATGTTAGGGACTCGAAAAATTTGTTCCAAAATCTTTCAAAAAAGTATTATGATTGTGGGAGCCGAAAATAGGTTATACTTGACAATGGCAAATAGAGCATCTGAGCCCATCTAAGATGCGCCAAATAAGGCCAAATCCCACCAGACTATGTCATTACCGAATAGACATCCGAATCAACATGAAAATGTCGGGGAGCACCGAATAGCGGGTACTTTTGCTGAACAACAGAGTCGAGTGTGTTGGGCAAGTCGGCATGACCCCATTAAGTGAGACCAGACTATCCCTTTCAAGAAAGTATAGTAGTGTTGGGCCCTAATAGAATGATGATGAAGGGATAAGTTGCATGGAGTAAAGATCGATGAAAGTAACTCTATAAAAAGAGGAAAGAGACTGGAGAAACATGGAGGTAAAAATAAAAAAAAGAACCTTGAACCTCAAAAGAAATCAAAAAACACCAATCTTTCTACAAAAACTAACTTGTTTGTCGGAGTGCTAATTACGACACTACCGTCCAGAGTTTTATTTCCATTTTAGGTGACAGCTATGAAGATCCTACAAGGGTTTGTTTGGATACAAGGAGTATTACATAATCACTTACTTACAATTGACGCCGTTTGTGAGAATTCTCAAACTCATCCATGGCAAATCCAAACCAAGATCCTTAAGTCATTGGAGTTGATAATGCTACAACAGGGGTAACTTCGGGTCTAGAAGAAACCACCACAAGGAGGTCTTTGAATTTTGATCCGCTAACCCCATTTCAGCCATCAACATCCACACAGGCTGCCATGCAAAACTTAATGAGCTAAATGCAGCATAGTGAGCAGCGTCTCGAAGACATGGAATCACAGAATGAGCGCTTGCGCCGAGAGTTGGTAAAATCTCAACAACCGCGACCTCCCCACGAGCGCGGTCAATCGCCCAGAATGCAAAAGAGGCGACAACGTTAGTATTGGGGGCACAATAGTACGTCAGATTCCTCTTGGGAAATACCCAAAACGCGAGGCCAGTTAGATGTGTCTAGCTTATCAGATGGGGGGAGTCCTCCGCAAGTGCAACATGGACGTGAAAAGAGAGACGATGATTCAGATTCAGAGGACAAGCATGATCCTTTTCATACGATGTATTGCCAAGACCATCTTGGCTAAAAACTTTAAAGAACCACCGTTCACTCTCTTAGATGGAAAGTTGAACCCCACGGATCACGTTAGTCATTACAAGCAAGCAATGACACTGCATGGAGACAATGAGGCACTCATGTGCCGGATAATCCCCAGTAGTTTAGGACCTCTCGCCGTCAAATAGTGTTACAAGCTTGAGCCAACTTCGATCGAGAGTTTCCATCAACTCCAAAACTCCTTCAAGGCTAGATTCATTACCAACTGAAACAAGAAGACTCTTTGTGGGCAATAAAAATTAAGCCAAGTGAGACTTTGCACAAGTACTCAGCGCGATATTAGGAGTGCTTTAATTTAGTAGATGTCGATTGCAACGATTCCATAGCAATCACTGCCTTCACAATAGGACTACACCTTGATAGCCCGCTCAGAAATTCGCTGACTCAAAGGCTCCCAAGACAATTTGGGCCTTGATGAAGAAGGTCGAAGAATATTGTAAAGTGAAAGACTACACAATCTGAGTTAAAGCCGAAATGCAAGCTGCGGATTCGACAGCACCTATCTTGGTGCAGCCACTAGCTATTGCACCGCTCAATGAAACCCCCAGGAACCTAGAGCCAAGAGACCGATCAAAAATGGAGAACCACCGTGATTCGCGCCGACAGAACAAATAGGCGGACAGATAAGAAATACACAGAACTGTTTGAGTCAATAAGTAAGATTCTACCGAAGATCCAATATTTGGCTTCCTTCAAATGGTCAACAAAGATGTCCTGGGCCCCAGACATGAGATGGAGAGACCTGAGATATGAATATCATAAGGACCATGGACATTCAACTGACAAATGCTACACCTTGAAGGATCATTTGGAATACCTAGTCTAGTCTGGCTGACTAGCAGAATACCTTCCAAAAAGGGTTGACCCACTAGACGTACTTGTCGTGCACCCCGATTCACCTCCACTCAACGTAACCCATATGATATATGGCTTATCTCCGCCAAACATGGTGAATACAATCCAGTCACAACAATCCTCCCAATCCAATTATGTGCACAATACGTTAGCCAAACGACAGCATTGTCGAACGAAATTAGCTTCTTCGATGTCGATCTTGAAGGGATCATCATGCCTCATGATGATGCCCTCGTAATAAAATTGCAGTTAAATAAATCTGCTATCGAACGTATCTTGGTTAATCCAGGGAGCACCTCTGAGAAAATATATTACAAAATGTTTCTCAAACTCAGCTTTAAGGATACAGATCTCATGCTGGCCGATTATCCTCTTTTCGAATTTAACGCCAATCCAAAATACCCTAGGAAATATTGTGTTACTGGTGCGTGCAGGCACCAAGACACTAGAAGTTGAATTTCTAGTTGACAAGCTTCCATTACCATACAACGTAATCATGGGTAAAACATGTCTTCACGCATTGCAGGCCATACCAAGTACTAATCATTAGCTCCTTCGATATCCGACTTAATACGACATCGAGCAAATCCGCAATTCACAAAAATCGGTGAAGGATTACTATCTTACAGTCATGGAAAAGAAGCCAAAGGAACTGGAGGTGAATTCAATTGAAATTTTAAATCATGAGAGTCTTGAGGATGTTGGCAAGCTCCTGGCTGAGAAAGTCACGGAAGATCTGGACCAAGTACTAATCAATGATGATCCTGAGAAATTCTTTTTAGTCGGTGTAAGTCTGAACACCGTAGAACAACAAGAGTTGGTTTTTTTCCTCCTCGGCAGCATCGATGTTTTTCCATGGTCACCTTATGACATGCCAGGGGTAGATCCCGCCATAGCCATGCACAGCCTAAATGTCAACCCCAAAGCTAAACCTGTCATTTAGTGAAGCCATCGTTCGGCTACCGAACACGCCACAGTTGTAGTAGATGAAGTTGACAGGTTATTGGAAGCCAGGACAATTTGGGAAGTTACCTATACCACATGGTTGTCCAACACTATCGTGATTAAGAAGAAGATAGGGTCGTGGCGTGTCAGCGTAGACTTTACAGATCTAAACAAAAGCATGCCCAATGATTGTTTTCCTTTACCCCGAATTGACCAACGTGTGGACGCGACCACCTAATATCAGCATATAAGCTTCCTGGATACTTACAGGGCCTACCACCAAATTGCCATGGATCCGGTCAACGAAGATAAAACGGCATTTCTCACTCCAAAGGGAACCTATTGTTACCAAGTCATGCCTTTTAGACTGAAAAATGTCGGGGCAACATATCAAAAATTGGTCACTGTCATATTCAAAGATCAAATCGGCAGAACCATGGAAATCTAGAGTAATGATATGGTGGTGAAGTCCAAAGAAAAGAGTGCACACTTGGCCAATCTTGCCATAACTTTTGATATTCTCCAGAAATACAAAATGAAGCTCAACGACTCAAAATGTGCATTCGACATTGGATCAAGCAAATTCCTTGACTATATTGTCAATCATCATGGGATCAAAGCTAACCCAAAATAAAATCAAGGCCATTATGAAACATGGCTTGCTAGGTTCGCCCAAAGATGTTTAGAAGTTGATGGGAATGGCTGCAACCCTTGACATATTTATTAGCCGGTCCTCAGATCGGTGCAAGCCATTTTTTCAAATATATCGGTAGGGCAAGTTCTTCAAATGGACTCCAGAATGCCAAATCGCTCTGGAAGGGTTGAAAGCCTATCTCAATTCCGTCTCACTTTTGGCTACCCCTACTCTAGGCAACGTGTTTATCTTGTATCTGGTGGTGTTTGATCAGGCAGTGAGCGTTGTCTTGCTCAAGGACATACTCGGCGAGCAAAATCCCATTTTCTATATTAGCAAGGCAATGGTGGATGCTGAAACCCAATATTTACCCTTGGAAAATTTTATTCTGGCTCATGTAGTGGCTACCAGAAAACTGATGCATTACTTCCAAGCCTACACCATTAAGGTTTTAACGGATCACCCCCTCCATTCAGTCCTCCAGGAAGTAGAATCATTAGGACGAGTTTCAAAATAGACATTGGAACTTAGACAATATGACCTTCATTTTCACCAAGGACGACTATTAAGGGGCAAGTCTTTGCCCACTTCATTGTCGAATACACTCCACATCCACAAGTAGAGTTAGACATCCAAAACCAACCGGCTCATCAGTCACAACCAGAATGAAAAATGTATGTCGGGGATATCTGGCAGTTATATTATGACAGGTTATCCAACCAGCGCGGTAATGGGGTAAGGGTAGTTATCATGACCCCTGAAGGAGTAGCGGTCAAACTCGATTTCGATGCCTCAAACAACGAAGCCAAATACGAAGCCCTATTGGTCAGCCTTAGCAACTTGCTTCAAATAGGAGCTAAACAGCTGCAAATCTTTTGTGACTCGAAATTGGTCATAAACTAGTTGAAGGGTGAGTACATAGTTAAAAATGACCGCATGACGGCCTACGTGAGGATAGCCAATTCCCTAGTCATGAAATTTGATAGCCACAAACTGAATCAGATTACTCGTGATCCAAATACGCATATCGATGCTCTTACCTGCTTAGCAAACTCAAAAGTCAAGCGCACCATCAAAATGGGTTTCATTCCGAAGCCGAGTATCAGTGTCTCCGAATATCCTGTTGTAAACACCATCCAGAGGGGGCTGAGTTAGATAGACCCTATTGCTGCATTCTTTGCTTCGAAACAGCTACCAGAGGATAAGAAAGAAGCTCATAAGCTAAGGAATAAGGCCTTAAGATATTATTTGGACCCTCAAGAAAAGTTTTACAAAACATCTCTTTCTGGGCCTTACTTAGAATGTGTCCATCTGGACAAGATTAAGGATTTTTTGGCTAAGATTCATGAAAGTAGTTACAACGCTCACTCAAGAGGAAGATCATTAGCTCATTGAGCTATTACACAAGGGTATTGGTGGCCGACTATGAGTACCGATGCTGAGGACTATGTTAAAAAATGCCAATAGTGCTAAAAAATTTCTCCACTCATACATCTGTCCGTCGAAGAGCTAAACTCTGTGACCAATTCTTAGCCTTTCGCTCAAAGGGACTTGGACATAGTTGGACCATTACCGAAAACTTAGGCAATAAGTGGTTCCTCATTGTTGCTACTGATTATTTCACGAAATGGGTTGAAATGGAACCTTTGGCACATATACGAGATGCAGACATCAAGCACTTTGTTTTGAAGAATATCATCACTCGATTCGGCATACCCAGGGCACTTATTTCCAATAACAGCACTCAGTTTGATTGCGACGTCTACAGGGAATTATGCGACATGTATGGCATTCGGCCCTATTTTTCTTCACCACCTTACCCGCAGAGTAACGGATAGGTGGAAGCTTCCAACAACGTAGTCCTGGATGACATCAAAAAACATTTGGAAAGAGCGAAGAGCAAGTGGGTTAAGGAATTGCCGAGCATACTGTGGGCCCATCGCCCTTTGCCAAGACATTCTACGAGGGAGACACCATTTGCCTTGTGTTTTGGCAATGAAGTTATCATCCCCCTCAAGATTGGCCTACTGACCCTTCTATCGAGAGCTTTTGACACAGGCCGAAAAGATATGATGTTAGCCTTGGATATGAATTTACTTAAAGAACGCCGAGATTGGACGCTTGTGACCCTGGTACGTTATCAACAACAACTGGCTAAGTAGTATAATCAACGAGTGCATCTGCGTCGATATACTCTTAGAGAATTGGTCCTCAAAAAAGTACTATTTGCTGCTAAGAATCCTACAGATGGTAAACTCGACCTAAATTAGGACGGCCCCTACCAGATCAATTATATCGCTAGGGAAAGGACATATCGACTCTCAGACATGAATGGCAAAAAGTTATCTCGGCCCTGGAATTCTACTCATCTTCGAAATTTTTATGACCAGTTTTTCGTAGTTAATATGTTTAACTCTCATAGTAATGTTTGTCAGCTTTTATGTACATTGCTACCATGTATATGTATAGCCCATTAATGACACAAGACGTTATTTTACTTGTTTAAGCATAGCTGTCTTTTATTCAGCCTCTATATTTTCAAGGGAGCTCTTTGTACTTGGAATTTTCGGCATATGATGCCATTAAGCCTCCAAAATCGGAGCGCTCTTTGTGCTTGGCACAGTATGCCATCATAAAAGCCTTTGAATTCGGAGCACTCTTCATGCTCAACATGAAACACCATCATGAAAGCCTTCGAATTTGAAGCACCCTTTGTGCTTGGCACAAAGTGCCATCATAAAAGTCTCCAAATTCGGAGCACCCTAGCCTTTGAATTTTGAGCATCATGTAAAACATTATTTTCTAGCAAGAATTGGAGACATAACTAACCTAGTAAAAACATAAAAAAAATGAAATTAACATTTTTATTAATAAAAAAATCATGACAAATTCATGATTACATTACAGGAACATTTCTCCTAAGGCTGATTGGCATTGAAATCATAGGCTTTAAACGGCATTACATAACTCTAATATAATGGCAAAGTAGAATCCATATCTACCGCTTGGAGAGCCTTTATCCATCCATGTTTGAACCCCCGATTTTCATATCGACAGACGTCATCGGCCAATTGTTCCCTTGTTTTATGAATGCCGACCTTTCTCCCCTCGAAGAAGCCCTTATCGTAGGTTCAGCTCTCTATCGCTTCCCTAACAAAGATCTTGGTCGTATCTCGATCGACTATTGCTCAGTCCATAAGGTGTCGGGTTACTTTGTCTCTGGACATTGAATTTGCTGCCCCTGCTACCTTGAGCTTAGCCACCTTGGCCTTTCAAGCCTCATTCTCGGCCCGCTCTTGAGCTTCCTCTAATCGGCGCTCTAAGTTTCGAATCCACCCATCTTTATGGTCAATTTCTTTCCACGCGGCGTGAAGGCGCATACCAACTTTGTATGCGCTGTATAATTCATTGACAGACCAGTGGACTTCTTTCCTAAAAACCTCATAATCGCCTTTGTTGGCCATTGATTGATGAACTTCAGGAGGGAATGATCTACCACGTAAATTCAACCACCACATTTGGATCTTGGATAATTGAGTCAACTTCAGTCATGGGTTTGTTCCTAATAAAAATGGAGAAACTCAACGGACTTGGTAGTCTACTCGGCTCATTTTGTACTGAGCCCTGGGCACCAGTCATTCTATTATCTCTTTTCCTTTAGGTCCCACCTTTGGGAAACCCGCTTCGTTCATTCCTTCTGGGCGATTTGTTAGGATGCCTAGGCGATCGACGCTAGTTCAGCCCCTCTAGTTCATTGGTTTTTTTGCACACAGAATTGCTTAGCACTTGATAACTCATTTCTACGTTCAACTTCACCAACGATTTCCTCTCCCTTTTGCTGTTGAAAAATAGTCTACTTGACATGCACGCACTTCTGAGTTTCGCTGGAGGTAAGTTTCCCCACTACGTTATGCGTTTCATTAGTGACGAAATTTGAGGTGACTCCTCCTATAATAATCACACTAATTGAAATATCCCTATTGGCAGCACAACCGTCTCTTCAAAGTAACAATCCTCTTACAACAAGTATACTAATTATATGAGGATACAATTTTAATGAACAACTTTAAATTACCCGCGAAGATGCCACTTTCCTTACCACCTAACGATTCCACGTTTCAACTGTCCAATTAATAGTCAGCGAACGCGTTCTCGATCATATCCTACTTAATCGGCCCATGTTTGCCTTCACTTCAAGCCAGGGCAGGGGCAGATATATAATTTTATTCAGCACGAGATATACCTCGCTTGAGAAACCGAAGTGCGTTTAATTGGCTTATTGTTTGCCTTTGCTCCTAGTTTAGGCAAGGGTAAATACATAAATCTATTCGGCATGAGATATACCTCACTCGAGAAACGGAAGTGCATTTAATCGGCTTACTATTTGCCATCGCTCCCAGCTAGGACAGGGGCAGATATATGAATTTATTCAGTGCACACATTGCCTCGCATGTAACTAGGTAGAACGCATTGCGCCGATCTCATCTACATTCATTCCCAACCCAGGGGCAGACATATGAATTTATTCGGTGCACACATTGCCCTGCTTATAACTCGACAAGACATATTGAGCCGATCTCATCTACATTCATTCCTAACCAAGGCAAAGGCAAATCTATTCCTCACAAGATATATCTCACCTGAAATAGAAGGGCGCTTAATTGGCTATGCGACAGTGGTGCACATACTCAGCGGTTAAGTCCAAATGTATTAATATATGTTTAGTTGGCTTATAGTTGTATTACTAATAGTGGTGCACATATTCGACAGTTAAGTCCAAATACATTAATATGTGTGTAGTTGGCTTACAGTTGTATTACTGACATTGGTGCACATATTCTGCTGATTAAAAGTGCATGAATAGACTTGTGCCGATTAAGCGAGCATCGATTTAGAGAAGATTTTAAAATATAATGATACGGAACGCAATTTTGATGCACCAGAGAATATTTTCATTTATAAACTGACTTGTAATATGAGTTAGTCACTTCACATATGAAAACTGCGCTAACATATCTATTACAAACAAATAAAACAAAATAAAACCAAACCAAAAACAAAACAAAGAATTACACAAAAAGAGTTTAAATTAATCTATTCTGTCTCTGAGCTCTCTAGGTCAGACACCAACAGAGGCCTTTTGCCAATTGAGAAATATGCCGATGAAGGCCTTTTGCCAGCCATGTTTAAAGCCTCTATTTTTGAAGGCCAAAACCTAGTCGGCGTATTTCTTAGTTGTTGTCACCTCCCCTTGCTTAAGGGCCTTCATCGTTGTCACTTGAGGTTCTAACAACAGTTTTTGCACCTCAAGCAACTCGGCCTTTAATTTTTCCAGCTCATCCTCGGTCATTTTCAGGGCCTCCTCAAAAAGCTTTGCTCTCTCTTTGGTAGATCGACGAAGTAAATTGATATGCATCGCTTTCTCCGCCTTAGTAGAAGCTTTTTGCTGCTTTTCTATAGCCATTTGTTGAACAACTTCTACTTTTAGGGTTGCAACTACTAGCTCAACTGTTGTTGACTTTGCCCTATGCCGTTCAGCTGCCACTTCTATCTGAAGACAATTACTCAATTCCACTACATCATGGGCGTGACAACCAATGTCGACAATTCGTTCGGCAGCTTACAAAAGAAAATTCTATATGTCGCCAAATATTTAGGATGATATAACCAAAGGATAAATAATGAAACTTACCAAAATAGCCGATTGTGCGACCATCAGGTTCAACGCAAAACATTGCATTGTCCAATGGCAACGTAATAGAGGTCATCTGTAGACGCGCCCCGAGGAACTCCCGAGAAAATCTCGTTTTGTTCTCTAGCTACTACAGTTCGGACTCAAATGTCACGGTTCTGAATCTAATCTTGCAAAGTGCAATACAAGACCGATAAATCACCAAAGAGTCCAAATCTAGAAAATCATTTTGGAAAATTGATTTTTGTAAAGAAGTGCCAAACATGGACTGCTTTGCCAGATACAGAGTCGCCACCTAAATATTTTATTATGGGGGAATTTAGGAAACCCTGACTCGTGCCTAAGGCCACGTGTCTGTCATCACAAAAGTTACCTCGGCTCGGGAACTTGGGTACGAGGGGGGAAGGTCATGCAATGAGCACCCCTGCTTGCCCAATCAAAGATCGGCATGTACTAAGCCTGATATCTTGTTTTTGAAAACACATGCGTTCTTATTCCAGTTAATTAGCTAGAATTACTATGTGATGTGCACAACACACAAGTATAGACTAGATCGCCTAATTTGGAACAAAGCATCGCATATTTGTCATTTGAAAAATGGTTTGAAGTTTGCTACTCGCAAGTAGGCTAAATCGAGGATTCAATGAATTGTTCCAATTCAAGCAATCCAACCTTCACCCACAAGCATTCAAGCAGTTATATCACATAAGCAAATAGCCTCATGGCAAGCATGCTAAACA
>NW_021025681.1:960453-1006597 GCF_004153795.1 Camellia sinensis | reverse complement strand
TTCCATCCTCTTTACATGAGTCTCTCCCAAGCTTTGAAAAAGCTGCAAGAAGAAAGGCACCTAGAACTCCTAGAATCCCAACCCCTTCCAAATCCTCTTCCACCAAGATATGACCCAGTTGAATACTGTGCCTATCATCAACAACACGGTCATGATACGAACCGTTGCCTCCGCCTCCGCCTCCGCCTGCAGCTCGATTGTTTTTATTCTTAAATTTTAGGGTAACAATTCATATGTTTTTCTTTTTGAGTGTTATTTCTTCGTGTACTATGTTTTTCAATTTTTTTTAATTTGTCTATTTATTTTCATTCTTTGGAACTTGGGTACGAGAGGGGAAGGTCATGCAATGAGCACCCCCACTCGCCCGATCAAAAGATCGGCCTTTACTAACATGATATTTTGTTTTTAAAGACACATGTGTTCTTATTCTGGTTATTAACCTAGAATTACTATGTGATGCACACAGCATACAAGTATAGACTGGATCGCCTAAGTTGGAACAAAACATCTCAAGTAGGCTAAGACGTGGATTTGCCACCCTCGAGTGGGCTTAGGAAAACATGAATTTGCCACGCTCAAGTGGGCTTAAAACTCACATTTCAATGAATTGTTCTAATTCAAGTAATCTAACCTTCATCCACAGGCATTCATGCAATTTAAACACTTAAGCAGTTAGCCTCATTGCAAGCATGCTATAATGGCAACACTCACACTCAAGCATGATGCTAAAGCATAAACACTTACAGTGTACTCCAAGCCAAAGCAACAACTAGTTAGAAATCATGCATGATCCTAGTTCATGTTAAGATGGCTAATGCAACACAGGCAAAATGCAACTGGAAATAGGCTCGGCTATTCTAAGATGGCATATGAGATGTAACTTGATAACATACTGTTGAACGCGTATTCAAGTAAATGTATTAAAATATAATGTGGTTTGTATGATGCGCCGAACCAGGTGCGTGCAAGACAAATGAATGGATGCACGCATGCAAACATAAGGATGCTAATCAAAACATGACCTAGAACTAACCATCGTAAGCGTTTTAAGCAAAAGGGAGAAAGACATGGGGTTGGAAGACATTCACACACTCACGCACACTTATTACAAAATTCGCCCTCTCGACGGAGGGTCCGAATAAATAATGCAAGCTAGCTACGCTAAGCTATTCTAATTAATCTAATTATCTAATTAGACTAATTATTACATAGTCAAATTGAATATTAGCTAAGCTAAGCTAATTAAGAATTTACAACGATGAATTAAATTAGCTAATACGTTAACTAATTAATTACAAATTAGCTAACTATACAAAGCAGTTAAAATGGCCTCGAGAAGAGGGGCATATGCATGCTCGATCGACTTCGCTCGGAAATCCGTTGCCATGCCTCATGTTGCCTCTGTTTGCACTGTTCTGCACCTCTGAAAACTGTGCCAACCACCAAGATGATTCTGATCTGCCACAAGGACATTCTGAGAGGTGGTCGGCCAAGGGGAGTGGCCAACGGCCAGAATAAAATGATCATCGGCTAATTTTGTAGACGATTGGCAGACTTTTATGGTCAATCGGCAGCTCTGATGGTCGATCGGCCAATACTTCCTGCAAATTCTCTTTTTTGCTATAACAGAGCACAAACAAGGGCATGGCAGTGTATTTGCAAGGTATGTGTGCACAACCACCCTCCCTATCATTTCTCAAGCTCAAGGGAGTATGGTACCCGACTCTCGAGCCATCAATCACGCATCTCAATGCATGATGGCCAAAGAGTCAAGCTTGCACAAACTCAATAAATGCATGACAAACAAGACACTTAGACCATCACCTTATCATGGATAATCAAAGGCAATGAAGACAAAGGGGATTGGCCCATTTTTATCACTTCAAGTATGAAATGGACCAATTCACTTTGTGTTCAACATAACGTCCGGTTGAACACACTGCAACGCACACATGCAACATGCTTATCTTGGCACATTTTACATGATTGATTTTGTTTACACATTTTAACTTTACCAATCCATTCATTAATCAACTTGTCCAAATATGAGAGTCCTCTAATGAGAGAGAGGACTATCAAAGAGAATGGTTTAAGGCATGGGAGAGACCAATGCCTTTGCCTAGGAGTAACCCTCAAAAGAGGGTTGAAGCCATTTAAGCATAGGCGTTAATCCCAAGCATTAAACACAACTTCAAGGCTAACCAATCCTCAAAACAGATCAAAAATGAAGAAATTAGGGAGATAGGAGATTTTTCAGTGCTAAAATGGCATGATAAACAAGACTCTAACATGCAAACACTTCAAGTACAACATGTTAGTAGTCTTAAACATTGAAACTAGTGAAGAACACAACACTAGAACCATGCAATACAAGGCTCAATGGACTAAACCAGCTCTGGACAGAGCTTAATCACATCAAAATAATGGCCTAAACATGCTGGAATTGAAGCTCAAAAGGATAGACAAACATGCGCACAAATTGGCTCACAAGCAAGATATAAGGCATAACTCCCAAAAGCACTTAAAGAGCGATTTAAGTGGAAGCATGGCAAAGATATAAGCTCTGAAATTTCATACCAAATGATTCCATACCATGCATACATCACAAATATAGCATGCTAGTGCTCTCAAAACTCAAGACTACTCAAGGCATTTGCACTATAGCTATACAAAACATGAGTAATATGACCAAGGCTGCCCAGAATAGTCCTAAGACATGTCCAAATAATGCTAAAACATGTATGGAGGAGAGCCAAAATAAGCTAGCACGATTGGCCAAAACATCAAGCATGTTAGACTAGTAAGCATGGATTACACTACAAGTGTAAAAAGCATGAAAGAGGTGAGTCCACCAATCAAAATCAGAGTTATAACATGTCAAAATAACACCAAAAACATGCTTAAACTAAGCTAATTCAAACTACAAAAGCATGCTACTTTGAAAGGCTAACAAGGCTAGCAAAGAGGATTTACACTACAAGTGCACTAAGCATGCAAGAGGTGACCAAGACAGCCAAAAATAGAGTTATGGTAGGTCTGATAAGTCACAAAAATGAGCCTAAACAAAGCCACAAAGAAGTAAAAACACATGCTTATTTGGTTGGCCATCAACACTAGCAAGCAAGACAAGAGAAGAGGGGACCACCGTCTCCTATTTGGGCCCTCAAAATAGGGTTTTTACCACTAAAAATCCTCTGAATTGTAGTGGTTCAAAGACCACAAAAAAAATTTTTTTGAAAGGCCTTAGAAGATGGCTCAAAAGCTATACAAGCTAAGGAACAAAATGGAGAGACAACCCCCTAACAAAAAATAGGCCTAAACCAACATTTTTAGGCCTGAAAATAAAACCTTTCTTCAGTTCAAAACCAAGCCAAAAACAGTGTAGAAAGATGGCAAATCAATAGTGCAAGACAAGCTTAAACGGGCTAAGTTGTGGCACAACACACACTAGGCACAAAAGTGGCACTAAACCAAGCTTTAATCCTCCATTTAGAGCTCAAACAAGGCTCCAACTAAGCTTCAAGCAACCTTAACCCAGATATGGACCACTTTCATCAAGGATGTCTAGGCAAGAGATAGATATTTCTCTACTTCCATGCACAAAAGGCAAGAGAGAGGCAAAGGTTTTTTATCCAAAATTGTAAAGAGAGAGAGAGAGAGAGAGAGAGAGAGAGAGAGAGAGACTCCCCAAATGTTCTAACCCCTTGAATATGTGAGATATAGCTTTATATATAGAAATTCAAGAGCTTTTGGTCGAAATATCTCATTTGGAAATATCTGATGCAGTGCACAACAGCTGAAAAGGAAAATATCTATCAATTCTGGTCTTTCTGGACACTTTTGGCAGACCGGCTATCTTCGGTGCTGACTGGCCATCATTTTTGGCTGATAAGGTTCACTTTTGGCCGGCGTATAGCTGGTGAGGTTAAATTGCCGATGCAGTGCCATAGAGGCAGATGGGAAAAATCAGCCATAGTCCCCGACTTGAAGCAAGTCAAATTCCTTCATCTGGATGCATTTTTAGGTCATTCTTGAGCCTAAACTGTAGCCCCAGAAGTCTTCTTTCCAATTATACAAGCCTCACCTCAAAATTCCATGCGTGCTAAGAGATATCCCTATTTTAGTGAAGATTTCTCAGTTTCGGTCCAACCAGAATGATGCCCAACTTCAACCAATCATATCTCCCCCATCCGGACACAGATTTAGGAGATTCTTAAGTGAAAAATGAAGCCCCGGAAGTACGCTTTCCGACAGTGGTGGCCTCATAGTTGAAATCCCAATATACAAAAGGATAGGCCCGATTTAGCGAGGGCCACTCGACTCTCTCTTAGAGATTCCTGCCCATCTTCTTCTCCAACTTGGTTTCTTCCCTCTTCTCCTCTTTTCTTCAAATCCAAACCCCTAAACAAGGTGTTTTGAAAGATTTTTCAAAGATTTCATCTCTCTTTAATTCATTTCCACTTTGTCCTTGCTCGGTTTACCGAAAAGTAAAACATTTGACAAAATGCGAGCCTCGGAACATCGTAGGAATTCATTTTCAAAAATGTTTTCAAAGAGAGGGTTTAAAGTCTAAAAACCATCCAAAATAGCTTTGGTCTAGAATGGGGTGTGAGGTTAGGATTTGACTCTCCTCTTGCCGAAGAAATCGAAGCTTTGCCCTGCACATCTTTCATCACCAAGTAAATAATTAGTAGCGCCCAAGTCTTAAGGGCTGTCAAAAATGGGGTGTCTACAGTTGCCCCTCTTTGACAGAGCTCGGAAGTCATGAAATGACGTGAGTGAATGTCAAAGCCCAGAGACGACCCATTTTTTACAAGGCCGAAGACTTGGACAAACAAACAAAATACAAATAAATAAATGGTTGCGCCCGCAGGTTGCCTATGTATCCCTTTGCAAGAAATCAAACCAGCGTAGTTCAGGGGCAAGATGCAAATGATATGCAGGAAAATTTTGATAATTGGACTTATACGCTACGCGAAGCTGGTTTGAAAATTGGACTTATACGCCACGCAAATCCAGTTTGATAATTGGACTTATACGCTACGCGAAGCCGGTTTGAAAATTGGACTTATACGCTACGCGAAACCGGTTTGAAAATTGGACTTATACTCTATGCAAAGACGGTCTGATAATTCATGATTTATGCAATGCAATGTAATGAGACAATGCAAATGATATGCAATGTATTGAAATAATCAAACCACAAGCAGTGCAAAACCACACAAATATCATAAAGGGATGGAGATGCAAAATCAAACTACGTCTAATATAGAAAAGGTGACGGAGCGCTCTAACCACAACTCTCTTAGTGGAATAGGTGCATGCACAGACAGAACTATGTGTTTCACAGGGAGAATACAAGTAGTTGGGTGGGATGATATAAGCGAGGAATGATCTGCTGAGGAAAGATCATGATCCTACATGTTGAATGCAACGAAACAAAATACGATGCAATGGATGAAGTGAGTAAGGCACACAGCCAAACCACATTTCTACTTAGGAAAGGCATAGATACAAAATAGACCACGTCTAACACAGAAATGGTGCTGACACCCTTAGACCACAATTCTCTTAGTGGAATAGGCATGTACACATAATCACAGAACCATGCTTTAACACGAAAAGTATGGGCACATGCCAGGCTAAGCTTAACAAGGAAATGATGCAGGCAATACAATGGATAATGCAGTAAATGCATGAGATAGATGCTATGTACAATGCAGTGTAATAGCTAAAATGCAATGTAGCTGGGAAGTGAAAGTACCTTACAGGGGCAATTGGTGATGACTCACCTCATGCTACTGGGGTTCTTTTTCTTTTTCTTGGTTGAACCATCGGTACTACTTTTCTCTCTAGCCATGGTCGCAGCTTTCCCTATTCACCAATAGGGTGACATACTAGGTTGGTTCAATATCCAAAATTGAGATGCATACACATGCTATCTCAATCTATGGGACTGCCATACAGATTTCAAGCTGAGGATACACCCCTGGGTATTTAAACCAGACTTTAGTCTCAGAAATCTCGAACCTTTGCATTCTAGGCATGAGCCATTCGAACTCTAGTTTCCACCGTCTTAGTTGATCTCCTAGGAACTCACTGAAAACACAGGCAAGTGGCTATACTAGACCACCGGAAATCGTTTGGGCACGACAAACACCAAAGGAATTGCACCTTTAGAGGATTTAAGGTCTCCTAGACAGGCGAAAAACAGATATGATGCAACAGATAATAGATGCGATGTAACAGATAGTACAGTAGATGCAAAGGGTGAACACACTCCAACCACGCTGGAATCATGAGAGGAGGAAGAACAAAGAAAACTAATCAGGAGCGCGTTCCACGCAACCTGGGATGAATTCCAAACACGCTGAAATCGTGTGAGAAAGGTGACAACCTAACCACGCTGAAATCATGATAAGAGGTCCAAAAACTGCTTGGGCTCGTGCTTCACGCGTCCTGAGATGAAGCCCGCCCAGGGCCGCGCTTCACGCGTCCTGAGATACAACCTGCCCAGGGCCGCGCTTCACGCGTCTTGAGATAAAACCCGCCCAGGGTCGCGCTTCACGCGTCCTGAGATACAACCTGCCCAGGGTCGCACTACATGCGTCCTGAGATAAAAGAAATAGGTACGACACTGTACCAGGAATACACAATTGTAATGAAATTGTGTGCTAGATACACAAAGTGAATGAGTGTGATTGATGCAAGTGCGACGGTGCATAACAATGCACATGATACATGCATAGCAATGCAAGTGAAAATGTGCCTGACAATGCACGTGAGACTTACATAGCAATGCAAGTAAAGTGTGCATAACAATGCAACTGAAAGGGTGTATAACAATGCAACTGAAAGGGTGCATAACAACACAAGTGAAACGGTGTATCAGAATGCAAGTGGAGTGTGCATAACAATGCAAGTGAAGAGTGCATAACAATGCAGTTGGAATGGTGCATAACAATGCAAGTTGGAACGTGTGTAACAATGCAAGTGAAGAGTGCATAACAATGCAGTTGGAATAGTGCATAACAATGCAAGTTGGAACATGCGTGACAACGCATGTGAAGAGTGCATAACAATACGGGTGGAAGGGTGCATAACAATGCGAGCGGGACATGCGTGACAACGCAAGTGAAGTGGTATATAACAATGCAAATGAAGTGTGCATAACAATGCAGGTGAAGTGTGCATAACAATGCAACTAGAACGTACATAACAATGCAACTGAAACGTGCAAAACAATGCAAGTGAAGAGTGAATAACAATGCAAATGAAGGTGCGTGACAACGAAAGTAAAGTGTGCGTAACAATGCAAGTAAAGTGCATGACAACGCAAGTAAAGTATGCATAACAATGCGAATGAAATGGGTGCATAGCAATGCAAGTGGAACGGTGCATAACAATGCAGGTGGAGTGTGCATAGCAATGCGTGTAAGACACGCATAGCAAGGCAAGCGCAAGAAATGTATCCTCCATGCAACACTAAGACGCGCATTTCATGCCGGGGTGAGAAGTGCACATTCTATGCAAGCAAGGTTAAAACATGCTCCATGCAATGTACGTACTCTATGCAAAAGGATTAACGACGTACATCCAATGTAACGTGTATATTCTATGCGACAACAAGAATAAGTATAGTACAAGATGCATTTATGCAATATGTGTGATGATATGATACATGTTACAAGCAATGTAGAGCATGATGTCTAGTGAGTGCAATAAACCAACAAAGCGACGCTTTAGAAAGCACCTCATGGGGTGAGTGGCGATGAACCGCTCTACTCTGATGGGGATCTCCCCTTGTGTTCCTCGAACACTTACCTTTAACTCGCAATACAAAGGTCCGGAAATACTGACAAGGAGTAACCTCTACATGTAGGAGCCACGGATGCCATTTTCCTTCCTGATCACATTCACAACTTTCCCTATTCTCCAACGGGGTGACAGACTAGGTTGGTTCAGTATCCAGAATTGAGGCGCGCACACGCTACCTCAACCTATGGGGCTTTCATATAGATTTCAAGTCGGGGATACACCCATGGGTATTTAAACCAGACTTTAGTCTCAGAAATCACGAACCTTTGCGTTCTAGGCATCAGCCATTCGAACTCTAGTTTCCACCGTTGCAGTTAGTCTTCTAGGAACTCATTGCGAACACAGCCAAGATGCCTCTGGCAGGGAAAGGTACTCATGGAGAGCACTTCTAATGGCCATTTTGGCTTGAAGCAAACTTGATCTTGAGCTTGAGGTAGAGGCACACTCATGTTTCGGAGCATTGACCAGGCCTGAAGAGGTACACCCGGAATGCAATCTCGGGACTTTTTGAAAGTGAAACAAACTCAGATGCTCCAAATTTTCCCTCTTTTCTTTCACTTTGCAGTTTGGAACCTATATAGCTTCAGATAGGTCCTGGTTTTACTGTTCTCATATGACTTGGGTTGAACCCTACAGTTTTATGAAAGAACAAATCATGTTTTGCACAAATGTGGAGAATGGCACAACATTCCGAGCACAAAACGATTCTTTTTGAAATTTGAAGTTGAGAAATGAGTTCTTTAACCGGGTATTGAGTCTATGACTGATCACAGCAAAAATGACTCAATAAAGGAAAACAAAAGGTAAACAACCTAAACACATCGAGAAACACTCGAAACGACTCAAAACAAGAACCGAGACGAACAAAAACACACACACAACACTCAGATGTGTTACCAAGATGAGTGACCTCTCAGTTTGCGAGGAGCCAATTTCTTCTGGCATTGTTTCCCATCCTTTCTCATTTTGTGATTCTCACATCACTCTGGCACTCAATCTCTTGTTTTTCTGAAAAGCCCTTTTCTCACTTTTTCTCTCAACGCACATCTCTCTATTCTTCAATCTCTCTTCTTTTTTATCCCTCCTTTGGGTGGTTGATGGATAAACAGGAAGTTGTGGGCTTTTCCCCCTAGCATTCTTTTCGCTCACAACAGTGAGCTTTCCCACAGAGGGGTTGTGATGTGGCTGGATGTGCAGCAAATCTACAACTGACATCGATTGACAATGCTCTGCTGGGGAGTTTGGACGCGATCAGATCTGTCCAGATGAGGAAATGGAATATCTTGATCCATTCCAATTTGTAATGCCCTCAAAATAAGCCCATATTATCATACATTCACGACATCCATAAATGTAAGAAAAATAAACATATTTCTATTCATCAGAGTGTTTAATCCAACAGTATTACATGTTGACAACAAAAGTAAGGGCCCTCGGGCTTACAACTTTCTAAGCCAACACTTGGTTACAAAAAGAGAGTACTCACTCTACACAAAATAAGCCCTTGGCTTGATATACATGTAATACACAAAAATAAACAAAAGAGTCTTCAACTCCCACAACTATCCAAGCCATGACCTTGGAGGCGGCATACTACCTGAACTTGAAAATGATGCCCCATATAGGGTGAGCCAACGCCCAATGGAGATATGCTAAACGTAATATGAACAATAATTGAAACATCAGCATTTGATAAATGTTTAACTAACATAAATCAATTCATATCCCATTTAAATTACATGACAAATGTGTCCATGTTTCATTTCACTTTCCATTTCTTATCTAATTTCTCCATTCATAACTATGGCTCAAAACCTGGCCAAACAATTTAAATGATGTTACATCTCATATCAATAGTACTTCCATTTCAATTGAGATAACGACTCAAATTAAACACTTCCTACTTCACAGTAGATACACATAATTACTGTATCAATCTCAAACAAAACACTTCCGTACTTTGCATATGATACACAGGTTTGTTGTATCAATACTTCAATAGACACACATATTTGCTGTATCGATGGAGTCCATTCCCTATCTCCTCCCAAACAATATCCGGTTTAGGAGTCCATCCCCTATCTTTCCCTAAACCGTGGAGTACATCCCCTATCTCCTCCCACACCACACAATGTATATAACACATATCATATACATAATCAATCAATACTTAAATTTGATGTATTATTCCAACCGTCATATTCGATGACATATTCAATTGATTAGTTTTAGTTTGCCTAATCATCATGCATTGTCTACAACAATCAAGACTATTCTCCACCGATAGCCCAAATCAATTATTTCTAAACAAACAATAATTATATCAACAGATAATTTATCAACAATTTTCAAAGGTGAGTGATTAATAAATCCAACTCCACTATTCCATCTCGTATTATACCAATTTCATTATTTCCAACTCAATTTCATGATTCCATGATATATGTCATTAATTACACTAACGACCCAAATATGCCCAAACATGGCATTTTCCCCCTTTTTCCCAATATTGACCCAAGGTTCAAATATCATCAACAACATCAATAATCTCTTTTTAAGACCCAAAATATACATACATGAGTCAAAAAGACAAAACCCCTCTTTTCCATATAACACATCTCAAACCCTAACTTCCCAAATCAAACCATCTATACAAATAGCTCAACATCTATCTTAAAGCACATAAGAATGAGTAATTATCCCTACCTCAAATTCGGAGCTCAAAGGAAGAAGATGTAGAAATCTCGAAGTGCTCCAAATCAAGAAATTTTCGGATTGATAGGAAGCCCACACCAAGCTCTCCACTTTTTGCAAAGGCTCAAGGGTAGGAGATCACTCTAACTAGATCAAATCCTAGAGAGAAGGTGAGGTTTTAGAGAGAGAAGCTCTCCAATGGTGGTTTTCGAAAAGTAAGAAAAAGAAAGGATGTTGAAAAGTGATCCAAAAAGTCAAAACTCGAACTGATATAAAAGTCGCCTCGCTCGAGCGTCAGACACAGACTCACGCTCGAGCGTCGATTGCACACCTGCAGAAGTTTTGCAGACAAGGTCCCCGCTCGAGCGTCAAACTCCTCGCTCGAGCAGAGGGACAAAAATCAAAGGGTCACGCTCGAGTGTCAGAACTCCCACTCGAGTGTACGAAGACCTGCAGAGAAAAATACTGGGAGATGGAGATTTACGCTCAAGCGTCAAAACGCCTGCTTGAGCGGAGAAGAAACAACAAAGGGCTCGCTCGAGCGTGAAGGCCAAATTCTGCGAATCAACTTTTGGTTTCAAAGCACAACCAACCTGTTTCAAACCTGCCCAACACAACCCAAGACTCAAATACAAAGAGTAAAGGATGGAAATGAGAATGAGACAACAACACAACCGCGGAACCTAGTCCGGAATACAATACATAAAGGAAGGACAAACCGGGATCGCTATAACCTTCTCCCCTTAAAGAATTTCGTCTCCGAAATTAAGTACGAGTTTTTCAAAGGCGTGATTTTCTCAATTCTCAACAGTATTACAACTCAATATTCAACAGCTTGACCCATAACCGGTCATTCCATCTCTACTCAAGAGGCATTTCACAATATATACTCAATATGCATTATAAGCATGCTTTCCCTTGAAATTTACCAATTTCAACACATATTTTACAATTCTATATCATATTCAATGTTCAGGATATATTTCCATGTCTACAATACATTCAACCTATGCAGTGTTACATTAAACTTCCATAAATCAAAACATATACAATGTTTTACAACTCAAGACATGTTTAATGCTCTTAAAGTTCACCAATATTACAAAATTCCAATACATGGTTAAACATTTACAAACAAGTTCGGATATTTCTCACGGACATCCACCTCACGTTCCCAAGTGGTTTCTCCCACTCCGTGATGTTTCCACAAAACTTTCACCAAGGGAATGGTCTTGCCTCACAAGACTTGATCCCGTTTATCCAAGACCCGAACCGGTCTCTCCTCATACAAGATATCCTCGTCGACCTCCAAATCGGTCCAATCCAGCACATGGGACAGATCCAGCTCATAATTCCGAAGCATTCTAACATGAAACACATCATGCACTCCAGAAAACTGCGGCAACAAAGCCAAGCGATAGGCAACCTCACCAATCCTCTCAGGGATCTCAAAAGGACCAATAAAGTGAGGGGACAACTTCCCACTCTTCCTAAACCTCATCAAACCTCGCCTGGGTGATATTTTTAGAAAAACATGATCACCCGTCTCAAATGCTAAAGGCCTCCTCCTACGGTCGGCATAACTCTTTTAGCGACTCTAGGCTGTAACAAGCCTCTTACGGATAAGCTCAACTTTTTCCGTTGTTTCCCTCACCAATTCCGGGCCGAACAAAGGTGCATCACCCACCTCGGCCCAACAAACTGGAGACCTACACAGTCGGCCATACAAGGCCTCAAATGGTGCCATACCGATACTTGACTGAAAACTGTTGTTGTAGGCAAACTCCACCAAGGGCAAGTGCCTCTCCCACGTTGCACTAAAGTCAAGAACACAACCTCAAAGTATATCCTCAAGGATCTGAATACTACGCTCGGACTGCCCATCAGTCTGAGAATGGTAAGCCGTGCTAAAGGTCAACCTAATGCCCAAGGCACTCTGCAAACTCTGCCACAACCTAGCAGTAAAACAATGATCTCTATCTGAGACGATCGACACTGGACCCCATGCAACCTCACTATGTCCCGAATATACAAATCGGCAAGATGATCTACCGAATCTCTTACGTGCATAGGGATAAAGTGCGCCGACTTAGTCAACCGGTCTACTACCACCCAAATAGCATCACTACCCCACTGAGTCCTCGGAAGACCTACAACGAGTCCATAGTGACATGCTCCAACTTCCACTTGGCTATAGGCAAAGGCTGTAACAAACCCGCTGGCCTCTGATGTTCGGCCTTCACTTGTTGACAAGTAAGGCACTTCGATACGAAAACTGCCACATCTCTCTTCATTCCCCGCCACCAAAACTGGCGACCCAAATCACGATACATCTTAGTGCCTCCCGGATACACTGCAAGGCGTGAATGGCGAAACTCTCGGAGTACCTCCTCTCGGCAAGACTCCAGCACAAACAAGCGGTCTCGACATCTCACACTCAGGTCGGGATACACAGACAAACCCTTCTCAGCCTTCCCACTGGAGATCTTCTCTCGAAGGGATTCTACCTCAAGGTCACCCCTCTGTGCCACTAACACTCGATTCACAAGTGTAGGCTGCGCAACAATAGAAAATAAGGCCACAACCTCAACGGACTCACCCAGAAGCAAATCAAACTCGCCAAGTGCACCCAGCATCTCCCACTCCTGAATGGCTATAAAAGCGACATCACTAATGGATTTTCTACTAAGGGCATCGACCACAACATTGGCCTTTCTCGGGTGATAGTGCAACTCAAAGTCATAATCCTCTATGAACTCCATCCATCTTCTCTGCCTCAAATTTACGTCTCTCTGAGTAAACAGATACTTCAAACTCTTATGGTCTGAGAATACCTCGAACCTCTCACCATAAAGGTAGTGCCTCCAAATCTTCAAGGCAAAGATCACAGCTGCTAATTCTAGGTCATGTGTAAGGTAATTCCTCTCATGAATCTTTAACTGACGTGAGCCATAAGCTACCACAACCTAAACCCTCTCGTAAGGCATCGCAATAAACCGCATAACCCAAACCTCAATCCGGAATAATCAAAACCAGAACGGTGGTCAATCTAACTAGATCAAATCCTAGAGAGAAGGTGAGGTTTTAGAGAGAGAAGCTCTCCAATGGTGGTTTTCGAAAAGTAAGAGAGAGAAAGGATGTTGAAAAGTGATCCAAAAATTCAAAACTTGGACTGATATAAAAGTCACCTCGCTCGAGCGTCAGACACAGACTCACGCTCGAGCGTGAAAATCTCCGCTCGAGCGTCGATTGCACACCTGCAGAAGTTTTGCAGACAAGGTTCCCGCTTGAGCGTCAAACTCCCCGCTCGAGCGGAGGGACAAAAATCAAAGGGTCACGCTCGAGCATCAAAACTCTCGTTCGAGCGTATGAAGACCTACAGAGAAAAATACTGGGAGATGGAGATTTATGCTCAAGCGTCAAAACGCCTGCTCGAGCGGAGAAGCAACAACAAAGGGCCCGCTCGAGCGTGAAAATCCCCGCTCGAGCGTGAAGGCCAAATTCTGGGCATCAACTTTTGGTTTCAAAGCACAACCAACCTGTTTCAAACCTACCCAACGCAACCCAAGACTCAAATACAACGAGTAAAGGATGGAAATGAGAATGAGACAACAACACAACCGCGGAACCTAGTCCGGAATACAATAAATAAAGGAAGGACAAATCGGGATCACTATAATTCGTGCTTCACACTTAGCTTGATACCTCGCTGCTTAGAGGATGAGAGAGCTTTCGGTCCTTTGTTGTTAGCTTCAGTTGTGCCCTTTTTTGGCCGGTAGAGTGCCCTTTCTGGCAAGCAGAGTGCCCTTTCTGGCAAGTATGTTGACAAGGGGGAAAAGACAGAAAACCTGACTCAACTGTGCGCGGAGTTCATCATTTTGACCATTTTTTGTTTTTGAGCTTCTGCTAAAACAATTTTAATCAATATGAGAGTTAGATTAACATACTTGTTCAACTTTTTGATTTGAAATAATGCAAGTCAGGCTAGGAGCACTGAAACTTTTCCTTTTTTTTTGGGTCCAAGAAATGGTCCAGTTTTAGAAAAATTGAATAATTTTCGAGAGAATTAGTCAATCTCATTAAAAATAAATAAAAACTATTTTTGCAAATGGCCACTGCTCGACCAACACAGAATTTACTCTTGAGATGCACAACCTCATATCCAAAACAATGGAAAATTGCCCCTTGTCTGAATAGCACTACAGCGCACTGTATGGCAACGAAAAGTTGCCCCTTGTTTGAATAGCGTCGCAGCATACTGTAACCAGTCTTCATAATGACGATCACAACCGAACTCTCAAATACAGAGAAGACAAAGATGATAAAAACTATTATATGGACACAATCGGTTTGGAAGTGTTTATGGCTGGACTTCAGAATGAAGTTGCCTACGTATCCCAAAGATGGGAGTCAAGCCTTACGTAGTTCGGGGTTAAGGTACACTCGGGTATTAACCTCTCCTTTTATGCTCTAACTTTTGCCAAGGCCGCCCTTCCGAGTTTTCAACCTTGCGAGCTCTATTTTTCATTTCTTTTCATTTCTTTTCATCTTTTTTTTTCTTTTCTCTTTTCATTCTTTGTTCATTTCTTTTCAGAATTTTTTCATTTCTTTTTTGTTCTTTTTCTTCTTTTTTTCTTTTCATTTTTCTTCTTTTTCTTGCTCTAACTTTTGTCTAGGTCGCCCTTCCGGGTTTCGGCCCACCGAGCATCTCAAGGGTAAAAGTGTAACAAGTCCATGTTGAATGGTCATAGGATCTCGAATCCATCTGAATCCAAGAGAATGGTTACTGTTTGCTGATGATGTAGAAGTTCATCCAATAGGGGCTGAATTTGCCCCTAGTGTTGTGGATAGGAACTTGATTGTCCTTCAGTAAAACTTTCTTCTTTTCTCCATTCTGGGATTTGGCATTCTTGTCGATCTTCAACAGCTTGAGGAATGTCCCAATTTTTTACTCTTCGAGCACATCTGACACATTTTTTGTTTGTGCCCTTAGTTCGAGGGGTGATTCTGATCTAGCTTCACAAGCTTCCTTTGATAACATCTGATCTACTTGCCCCTAGTTCAAGGGTTGCTTCTGATCCGGCCATGCAAGCCTCACATAATGGTTGACCTTTGAACATTTTGAATCCAAGTTCAAGGTTTGAAAGCAAAAGGGGTTGAGTCTCGAGGCTGAGAGCAATCCTAAGCTGCACAATCCCAAGAGCGATTCCACACAGGTCTTCACAGGACCGCACAAAATATTTTTTGAAATCTTTTAAGAAAGCGACTAGTCACTCACGCTGAAGATAATGTAGAACCAACCTTGATCAAGCTAGGATCCTTCTCAGTACTCATTTAACAAACATGATTTCATTCATTAAGGGCTTAGCATGCCTCTCTTTCTCTCAGTTGATCAAATTTTTGTAAAACCCGAGGAATTCCTTCCTTTTTGTTTTCATCACAATGTTCAAAAAGTTTTGAAAAACTTAGGTCAATGCAATAATTTCAAGGCACAGAAAAGTAAGTGAAAGCACTGTCGTTTCAACAAATCTTCTGGTACAACTAGCTAAAGGCAAAAAAAAGCATAAAAGCATGAAAACCACTGCTGCTTCATTCAAAATCTGTTGGCACAACTGGCTCCCTGGCAGAAATAGACTCAAAAGAAAGAGAAAAGAAAAACACAAAACAAGCAAGTGATGTTCGGAGTAACACCCCCGAAATCACCTGACTCCTATACAACAGGACTGACTTGATACCACAAGACAGACCCCAAACAAAAAGACTGACTCAAAATAAAGAGACAGACTCAAAACAACATAACAGAACTAACTCAATACCTAAGCCAGAACGTAGAATAACTAGCATTCGCAAACGCTCAAAACAGTGCATGCCACACGCCACATCTAAAGTAAACTGAGCGCCGCCCACAGGTGGTTTATCCCCCGATCACATACTCGTACTATCCCCCAAGTTCACTGATCCAATGTCGATAGACTTTGCAGGACCCAGCGGGACGATGACATTGTTATCAATCAGATCTTGTATTTCGTGACGAAGACGAAAACAAAGGTCAGTGCCATGACCGATTTGTTGATGGTAGGCACAGTACTGGGCAGCATCAATAAGGATTTGAAAAGCCTTGGACAAAGGCTTATAGAGGGCATGGAAGACCCTCTGGCCTCGGGGTGGGTACTTCGAGGTTTGTGATTTTTCACTGGATACCCCAACAAAGAGATCGATAGGCGCCGACTGGGTTTGCTGATCTCTTCTGAGTGCAGGATTAGAGATGAAAGGAACGTTTCTGGTACAACGACCCTTCTCCTGGCTTGCCCCTTGATTCAAACTGTCCCCAACTTGAGTGGCAAAAGTGTCATCCACAGTTTTTGCAACAACTGCGAGAACTTGTTGTTTGTTCAACCCTTCTACTTTCAAAGCCTCCACAGCCCACAAAAGGTGTTCATGGGGATCAATGCCTGCTCCTACCTTGTTCTTACCACTTGCCTCAGCTAGGCCAAAGGATCGGGTGGCCATATCAGAGCGGAGCCCAGTTGTTGTCGACACGCCAACACCCAAATCTGAGATGGCTTTAGGTTGGCCCTTTTCAGTTACAGCTTGCCCCAAGATCGGAGAACTTCTTGGTGTGACATTTCTGGCATGTGATGTGGTCGATGACGGAGCCAAAATTCCAAAGGCTAAATCTGCCACAGTTCTTTGCAAATCTTCAATCATGCCCCCCAGCTCAGAAGTAGTGGGTTCACGGGTTTGAAATGATTGGGGTTCAAATGCATCTCTCGTGCTTAAGCCCATACTTTTTGAGATAAACACCTCGGGCTTGAGTATATGGGTCGGGGTGTATATACTGGGGTTGTAGGTGGGTGGCAGTGTATGGTCGAGGTTGAGATGTGGATGAGGCACTTGGTCCTTGGGGTTTTGACGTGGAACTATTGTCCGGTTGTCAATGAGATTCTGGATCTCATGACGAAGGTGGTAGCAACCATCGGTGCCATGGCCGTGCTGCTGATGATACACACAGTATTTCGTAGAGTTATGCCTGGCAGGGAGTGGGTTTGGCAGAGGTTGAGGATCAAGGGGTTTGAGATACCCTCCCTCCATCAAGACTTTCAATGCACTGGTTAGGCTCATATAGAGGGGGGTGAAAGTTCTGCCCTTAGCTCGGGCTGGGCTGGCTATTTGTAGACTGGCCTTGGCAAAAGGGTCGGCTATTAATCTAATAATCTAATTAGACTAATTATTACATAATCAAATTGAATATTAGCTAAGCTAAGCTAATTAAGAATTTACAACGATGAATTAAATTAGCTAATACGTTAACTAATTAATTACAAATTAGCTAACTATACAAAGCAGTTAAAATGGCCTCGAGAAGAGGGGCATATGCATGCTCGCTCGACTTCGCTCGAAAATCCGTTGCCATGCCTCATGTTGCCTCTGTTTGCACTGCTCTACACCTCTGAAAATTATGCCAACCTCCAAGATGATTCTGATCTGCCTCAAGGACATTCTGATAGGTGGTCGGCCAAGGGGAGTGACCATCGGCCAGAATAAAATGATCATCGGCCAATTTTGTAGACGATCGACAGACTTTTATGGTCGATCGGCAGCTCTGATGGTCGATCAGCCAATACTTCATGCAAATTCTCCTTTTTGCTGCAACAGAGCACAAACAAGGGCATGGCAGTGTATTTGCAAGCTATGTGTGCACAACCACCCTCCCTATCATTTCTCAAGCTCAATGTGATGTGGTCGATGACGGAGCTCGAGCTGGGCTGGCTATTTGTAGACTGGCCTTGGCAAAAGGGTCGGCTATAGCGACTGTATTGATTTTAGTGGGTTTGGGAACAGTGCTACTGGCATGGGTACTCCCGGAGAACACCCTCCTTATCGATTCACTTGTTCTGGGAATAATCCCTCTGTTGAACTCATTCTCGATCTAAATCCCCAGTTCATGTAAACTCTTGAAAGTGGATAGTGGAACGACTATCAACTTTTGCAGCATATCAAGCTCAAGATTCTACACCACTATCCGCACTTGATCCCTTTCAAAAGGGCGATCTGTCATCTGTGCTGCCTTTGCTCTCCACCTTGCAACAAATTCCACAAAAGGCTATGTTGGGTTCGGGCGGGTTACTTCATGCTCTTGCAAGGTCATTTTAACCTGGGTGTTATAAGAATATTGATCAACAAAGGCCTCAACCAATTTTTCACAATTTTGCTTCACTGTATCCTCCAATTCGGCATACCAAGTGGCGGCTACACTCGACAGGGTTCTGGCATACAGAGAGAGTTTCTGCGGCTTAGTCAGACCCATCGGTTTCAGGATATCCATGAAAAGCCCGGACATGTACCATAGGATCCCCAAACCCGTCGAAACAGTCAATGTGTGGCATTCTGAATTTATCTGGGAACCTTACGGCAACCTCGATATACCCATCCTCAATGTCATGAATGGAGTTAAGGCTCTATGCCATTTTGACCTGTTTCTCAAGGTTCACAATTTTCTCCAAGCTTGGATCAGGATCAATAGTATCAAGGGAATAAAGCCTCTCAGTAGACTACGCCAAGGGTCTGAAAACTCGGGCTTGAGCCAACCCTTCTCGAGGATCCGGGTCATGCGAATCTTCAGCTGGCGGCAGTGGGTCAAAGTTCGTTTGGGATCCCTAAGCTAGATGTGTAGTAGATGCCCCAGATGGGCGTTGCATTTCAGCATTGGCCTGACCCTACCTGGGGATTCCCTGGTTTAATGCCGCTGTCATGGCCACAATTTCTTCGAAACTCAGCATCATCACGAGTTTGCTCAATTGAACAGGGGTGATATGATTGGTGGCTGACGGATCAGATGAACCGGTGAGCCCTGACTGGCCTTTCTCTACCTTGCCTTAGTGAAGGAAAACATTGGCTACTCTAAACTGAATCAGTGACCTGACAAAGTCTATCAATAGTGGTTCAATGCACCCGGGGGATATCGGAGCCTTCTGAAGCTATAGTTCCACAACTACCTTGCAAAAGAAGAAAACAGACAGCATCTCAGCCTGATTTCACCCGAATAGATATGAGCACAGCTGAATGACAGCACTCTCTACTGAATTCTGCCCAAAATTCTACCTGTAAATTGATACCCTCAGGTAAAACTGATTCCTAAATACCGATGCCCTCAAGCTTGATACCCAGACTTGCAAACTGATGCGTGTATTCCTGTAGAGGCCAACTCTAAAAGCACATATCAAGCAAGTAAGAGCCAAAACACCCCTATGGAGGGGTAGGGTTTCCCTGTCCTATCTTATTAGGAGCTAGGGTTTAACTACGCACACAGTGGATTCAAACAACCTATAATCGGGTAAGCAACCTCTCCTAGCTTAGAATGGTCACTATGGATTCTGATATGCACTAGGTCGAATGGTCAAAAAGGGTGCCTCGGTAAAAACCGAGGTTTGTGTTCCGATCATGGCAGAGCCCGCAACCGGTTAGCCTTATGGCATGCTTCTCAAAGCAAGCCTCCAGAAAACCATTCAGGAATAGCATACGGCAAATACGATGTCTTAGGCGCACTAATGCAAATGCAATGCAAAGAGACACATAAGTGCAGTCAAAACAAGATATCATGAGTTCGAGTCAAGTTCTCTAAATCCCCAGCAGAGTCGTAAGAAACTGTAGACGCGCCCCGAGGAACTCCCGAGAAAATCTCGTTTTGTTCTCTAGCTACTACAGTGCGGACTCAAATGTCACGGTTCTGAATCTAATCTTGCAAAGTGCAATGCAAGACCGATAAATCACCAAAGAGTCCAAATCTGGCAAATTGTTTTGGAAAACTAATTTTTGTAAAGAAGTGCCAAACATGGATTGCTTTGCCAGATACAAAGTCGCCACCTAAATATTTTATTTTGGGGGAATTTAGGAAACCCTGACTTGTGCCTAAGGCCACGTGTCCATCATCACCAAAGTTGCCTCGGCTCGGGAACTTGGGTACGAGGGGGGAAGGTCATGCAATGAGCACTCCTGATCGCCCGATCAAAGATCAGCCTGTACTAAGCATGATATCTTGTTTTTGAAAACACATGCGTTCTTATTTCGGTTAATTAGCTAGAATTACTATGTGATGCGCAAAACACAGAAGTATAGACTAGATCGCGTAATTTGGAATAAAGCATCGCATATTTGTCGTTTGAAAAATGGTTTGAAGTTTGCTACTTGCAAGTAAGCTAAATCGAGGATTCAATGAATTGTTCCAATTCAAGCAATCCAACATTCACCCATAGGCATTCAGGCCGTTATATCACATAAGAAAATAGCCTCATGGCAAGTATGCTATCATGGTAATACTCACACACATGCAAGATGCTAAAGCGTAAACACTCACCGTGTACTCCGAGCCAAAACAAAGAACTAGTTAGTAATCAATGCATGATCCTAATTCATGTCAAGATGGCTAATACAACACATGCAAAATGCAACTAGAAATAGGCATGGCTATTCTAAAATGGCATATGAAATGCAACTTGATAATCATGTATTCAAGTAGGAATTGAAATACAATGCAGTTAGTATGATGCGCCGAGCCCGGTGCATGCAATACAGATGAATGATGCAAACTTGCATAGCATAAGGATGCTAATTGAAACATGACCTAAAACTAACCACTGAATGCAGGTAAGTAAAAAGGAGAGGCGTGGGGTTTGGAAGACATTCACACACTCACGCACACTTATTACAAAATCCGCCCTCTCGACGGAGGGTCCGAATAAATAATGCAAGCTAGCTACGCTAAACTATTCTAATTAATCTAATAATCTAATTAGACTAATTATTACATAATCAAATTGAATATTAGCTAAGCTAAGCTAATTAAGAATTTACAACGATGAATTAAATTAGCTAATACGTTAACTAATTAATTACAAATTAACTAACTATACAAAGCAGTTAAAATGGCCTCGAGAAGAGGGGCATATGCATGCTCGATCGACTTTGCTCGAAAATCCGTTGCCATGCCTCATGTTGCCTCTGTTTGCACTGCTCTACACCTCTGAAAATTATGCCAACCTCCAAGATGATTCTGATATGCCTCAAGGACATTCTGATAGGTGGTCGGCCAAGAGGAGTGACCATCGGCCAGAATAAAATGATCATCGGCTAATTTTGTAGACGATCGATAGACTTTTATGGTTGATTGGCAGCTCTGATGGTCGATCAGCCAATACTTCCTGCAAATTCTCCTTTTTGCTGCAACAGAGCACAAACAAGGGCATGGCAGTGTATTTGCAAGCTATGTGTGCACAACCACCCTCACTATCATTTCTCAAGCTCAAGGGAGTGTGGTACTCGACCCTCGAGCCATCAATCACGCATCTCAATGCATGATGGTCGAAGAGTCAAGCTTGCAAAAACTCAATAAATGCATGACAAACATGACACTTACACCATCACCTTATCATGGATAATCAAAGGCAATGGAGACAAAGGGGATTGGCCCATTTTCATCACTTCAAGTATGAAATGGACCAATTCACTTTGTGCTCAACATAATGTCTCGTTGAACACAGTGCAACGCACACATGCAACATGCTTATCTTGGCACATTTTACTTGATTGATTTTGTTTACACATTTTAACATTACCAATCCATTCATTAATCAACTTGTCCAAATATGAAAGTCCTCTAATGAGAGAGAGGTCTATCAAAGAGAATGGTTTAAGGCATCAGACAGACCAATGCCTTTGACTAGGAGTAGCCCTCAAAAGAGAGTTGAAGCCATTTAAGCATAGGCCTCAATCCCAAGCATTAAACACAACCTTAAGGCTAAGCAATCCTCAAAACAGATCAAAAATGAAGAAATGAGAGAGATGGCAGATTTCTCAGTGCTAAAATGGCATGATAAACAAGACTCAAACATGCAAACACTTCAACTACAACATGCTAGTAGTCTTAAACATTGAAACTAGTGAAGAACACAACACTAGAACCATGCAATACAAGGCTCAATGGACTAAACCAGCTCTGGATAGAGCTTAATCACATCAAAATAATGGCCTAAACATGCTGGAATTAAAGCTCAAAAGGCTAGACAAACATGTGCACAAATTGGCTCACAAGCAAGATATAAGGCATAACTCCCAAAAACACTTAAAGAGTGATTTAAGTGGAAGCATGGAAAAGATATAAGCTCTGAAATTTTATACCAAATGATTCCATATCATGCATGCATCACAAATATAGCATGCTAGTGGTCTCAAAACTCAAGACTACTCAAGGCATTTGCACTATAGCTATACAAAACATGAGTAATATGACCAAGGTAGCCCAAAACAGTCCTAAGGCATGTCAAAATAATGCTAAAACATGTATGGAGTAGAGCCAAAATAAGCTAGCATGATTGGCCAAAACATCAAGCATCTTAGACTAGTAAGCATGGATTACACTATAAGTGTGAAAAGCATGAAAGAGGTGAGTCCACCAATCAAAATTAGAGTTATAACATGTCAAAATAACACCAAAAATATGCTTGAACTAAGCTAATTCAAACTACAAAAGCATGCTACTTTGTAAGGCTAACAAGGCTAGCAAAGAGGATTTACACTACAAGTGCACTAAGCATGCAAGAGGTGACCAAGACAGCCAAAAATAGAGTTATGGCAGGTCTGATAAGTTACAAAAATGAGCCTAAACAAAGCCACAAAGAAGTAAAAACACATGCTCATTTGGTTGGCCATCAATACTAGCAAGCAAGACAAGAGGAGAGGGGACCACCCTCTCCTATTTGGGCCTCAAAGTAGGGTTTTTACCACTAAAAATCCTCTGAATTTCAGTGGTTCAAAGGACACTAAAAGTTGTTTTGAAAGGCCTTAGAAGATGGCTCAAAAGCTATACAAGCTAAGGAACAAAAGGGAGAGACAATCCCCTAACACAAAATAGGCCTAAACCAACATTTTTAGGACTGAAAATCAGACCTTTCTTCAATTCAAAACCAAGCCAAAAAAAGTGTAGAAGATGGCAAATCAATAGTGCAAGACAAGCTTAAATGGAGTAAGTTGTATACCTTTGAAGCAAAGCACACACTAGGCACAAAAGAGGCACTAAGCCAAGCTTTAATCCTCCTTTTAGAGTTCAAAAAAGGCTCCAAGTAAGCTTCAAGCAACCTTAACCTAGAGATGGACCACTTTCATCAAGGATGTCTAGGCAAGAGATAGGTATTTCTCTACTTGCATGCACAAAAGTCAAGAGAGAGGCAAAGATTTTTGATCCAAAATTGTAGAGAGAGAGAGAGAGAGAGAGTTTTTAGAGAGAGAGACTCCCCAAATGTTCTAACCCCTTGAATATATGAGACATAGCTTTATATATAGCAATTCAAGAGATTTTGGTCGAAATATCTCATTTGGAAATATCTGATGCAGTGCACAATAGCTGGAAAGGAAAATATCTATCAATTTTGGGCTTTCTGGACACTTTTGGCCGACCAGCCATCTTTGGCGCTGACCGGCCATCATTTTTGGCCGATAAGGTTCACTTTTGGCCGACATATAGCTGCTGAGGTCAAATTGTGGCCGATGCAGTGCCATAGAGGCCGATGGAAAAAATCTGCCCTAGTCCCTGACTTGAAGCAGGCCTAATTCCTTCATCTGGATTCATTTTAAGGTCATTCTTGAGCCTAAACTGTAGCCCCGGAAGTCTTGTTTCCAATTATGCAAGCCTCACTTCAAAATTCCATGTGTGTTAAGAAATATCCCTCTTTTAGTGAAGGTTGCTCAGTTTCAGTCCAACCAGAATGATGCCCAACTTCAACCAATCATATCTCCCCCATCCGGACACGAATTTAGGAGATTCTTAAGTGAAAAATGAATCCTCAGAAGTAAGCTTTCCAGCGGTGGTGGCCTCATAGTTGAAATCTAAATATACAAAAGGATAGGCCCGATCGACCTCTCTTAGCGATTCTTGCCCATCTTCTTCTCCAACTTGGTTTCTTCCCTCTTCTCCTCTTTTCTTCAACTCCAAACCCCTAGACAATGTGTTTTAAAAGATTTTTCAAAGAGTTCATCTCTCTTTCATTCATTTCCACTTTGTCCTTGCTCGGTTTACCAAAAAGTGCAACATTTGACAAAATGCGAGCCTCAGAACATCGTAGGAATTCGTTTTTAAAAATGTTTTGAAAGTGAGGGTTTTAAAGTCTAAAAACCATCCAAAATAGCTTGGGTCCGAAATGGGGTGTGAGGTTAGGATTCGACTCTCCTCTTGCTGAAGAAATTGAACCTTTTCCCTGCACATCTTTCATCACCAAGTAAACAATTAGTAGCGCCCAAATCTTAAGGACGGTCAAAAATGGGGTGTCTACATCATCATGCTCAGAATAACCCTAGGCTCCTTCATGACCGAAGCGCTTGCCAAAATCAGAGCACCTTTGATTTTGTGCAATATCTAGGACAACGTCGTCAAATCGAGACTATATGCAACTCTAGCTCTTTTTTTACCAGGCTGCTCCATTAACTATGAAGATTCGACAAAGCAAATAGAGCTAACCAAGTCGCTGGCTTCTACCGACCCGATGGGACCTCAGCAAACGCGCCGACGGTAGTGGTTACGTTGATATTTCGATTACTGCTTGTTCAGCGGTCTCTTCCGTTTGAACAGCCAGAGTATCAACTACTCAGTTAATATCAGCAACTGCCTTCTTCGACTTTACTTGTTTAGCGTTCCTCTTTTCTGGTGAATTGGGCAAAGCAAAAGGATTTACCTACAATCTCTTCCCATTAGGAACCAGGAAAATCTCCCAAATCGATGAACATATCCTCCTCTTGAATACTCTCAAGATCTATTCAGACGAGAGAAGCTGAAAGCTCTAGGTTGCTGATTCCTTCTCTAGAGCCAATTTGGTCAAAAGCTATCTTAAGCTCCTTGTCCAAGTCTTGCTCTTCTGCTTGACGGGTGTCCTGGTTGCCGGTGACTGTCACGACCTATACCCGTCCCTATAGGTTTACCGTTATAACCGACCAGTAATCCATGATTACCAAATGCCTACTTAACAATAATGACAAGAACATAATAAAAGGGGCTGGTGAAAGCTAGTCAATAATAGAAAATAATGTTCAACGAGCTGTGAGGACTTAAATGTACAAAACAACTTTGAAATATTTATATATGTAGATAAACACTTAAGTCCATAAAACACTTATATACAGAATAAAACACAAGTTCGGGAATTAAATCCCATAATCAAAAGAGTATAAACAAAAGTCATAGACCATTATCGCCACTTGATTGATCTCAAAAGGGTGAGTCTGAACCACCCAATAAGCCTTGACACGTGTTGGCTTGGAACCTCGCGGTAAGGCGCAATAGTTGGCTTGACGAAAAATAGGGTTCGGGTCGACGCCACTAACTCTGATCTGGTGCCCAATCACCTACATACATATAATAAACAGTGAGCTAGAGCCCAATGAATAACAACTGTGTAAAGGAGTTATGAACGATGTCCTTACAATTATTAAAACAAGCAATTCATCAATAAATCAATTTCTCAATCAATGTTTCATATCATATCAATCATTTTGATTCCTAATGGTCATACGTGGTACATCCAACAGTAGAACAATCGATAGGTATTAAAGACCGAACAATCATTTGATGGCCATCAATGCAATAGCAATAGTTCCAAGAATTGGAACTGACAGAGATCTCTGTAACAATAACAATAACAATAGCAATAACAATATACTATAGATGCCACGAGTACAGTTTAGAATATAAGACAATCATTCATCAATAAACATTATCATTTTAGAAAACAATACATTTAATCGATTAGAAAATAATTATAGCTAAATATAGCTTTACAACATTGTTACTCACAGTGGGCTCTCTAAATTTCGTGCTTAAGATATGGCGTCCGACCTAAACAAACAAATTCTAGCACAACAACCTAATACACAAGTCATTCATTCACTTGGTTTCTATTTAGTTCGTTGTTCACTTGATTGGTTTCTATTCAATGTTCACTCGTTCAATTTGTATTTCATTCTATATTTCATTTGTGTTCATGAGATGCAAATGCACATCAATAACACTTTAAAACCATACAAATAAAGGCCTGAAAGGTAGAAAAATTGAACAAAAACAAAATCGAGTCTGCCTTGTTGGCCGCACATGCGTTGGCCACGGCCGCTTGTGCGGTGGCTACAGCCGCTCATGCATGCAGAATGCATGTCGTAAGGAAGGATTGGCTGCTCATGTGACGATCCAAGCCACTCGAGCGCACAAAATACATGTTCCATAAGGGAGCTGGCCGCTCGAGCAGTAGCCTAGGCCACTCGAGCGGTTTGGGCTGTGTAGCTCGACTTTTCGTGATCCTTTTGGAAGATGATAAGCCCTACAGTTCGGACTCCTGCAGTTCTGAATATGATCTCACTAGTGCAATGTGAAATAGATAAACACCAAACAGTCCAAATCTGGAAAATCTTTTGAAAAATCGATTTTGAATCAAAATGCCAAAAATGGACTGCTTTGCCAGATACAGAGTCGCCACCTAAATATTTTTAAAAAAGTTTAGAAAACTCATGGCTCATGCCAAAGGCCGCATGCCTGTCATCACCAAGATTGTCTCAACTCAGGAACTTAGGTACTAGAGGGAAAGGTCATGAATTGAGCACCCCTGCTCGTCCGATCAAAGATCAGCCTCTACTAATCATAATATGATTCTTATTTACATTATATACTCTTGTTCTGATTTATTAGACTAACGTGCTATGTGATGCACACACAAGTATAGACTATTTTACCAAAGTTGAAACATTTTATTTCATGTTTGTTTTTTAAAAGAGTTTATGAATGTGCCACTTGAAAAAGTGGGCTCAAATGTACATTAATCAAACTATCCCAATTCAAGCAACTAGTCTTCATCCATAGGCATTCAAACAGTTTATCACTTAAGCACTTAGCCTCATGGCAAGCATGCTAAACATGGCAGCAATCACATTTGTTCAATAAACTAAAGCACAAAAGAGCTCACCTAGTACTCCGAAGTGAGCCAAAAGAAACCAAGAGTTAGAAAACATGCATGTTCCTAACTAATGCAACATGACTAATGCTACACATACGATATGCAATTTACTAGACTCGGCTACTAATATGGCGTATAAATCAATTTGATAGCATGCGGTCTAAGCACGTATTCAAAGAAGTATTAACTATCAATGTAAGTTAGAATGACCGAGCTCAATGCATGCAAGACAATGGATGCAAGGCATGAGAGATGCTAAATGAAATATGATGCCATAAACTGACCATCATAAGCAGGTAAATAAAAGGGAGAAAGACGTGGGCTTGGAAGACATACACATTATTACAAGCTTGCCCTTGCACAAAAGGGTCCAAATAAACTACCTAGCTAAGTTAATTAACTATCTATTAAAAAACGAATTAACTAATTATTACAAACCAAATAAACTAACTATGCTAGCTAGTTACTAATTAATTAATTAACTATTCTATGGAACTAACTAATTTGTGGGGGAGTGATTTGGAAATACTCTTTTGATCTAATGGGAGGCTCGAGATCCTCAGCTAGTAACCTGAAAAAGAATGAACACTCCGGTCGGGGGTGTCGAAATTAGTACTTCGATGGATAAGTCAGTGTATACTCTCTTAGTTCTCACATACCTGTCTTTGGTTGTTGTTCTTCTATTTATATATGCTCTTAGTCCTCAGGATAGGGCCCACTATTAATCCATCGTGTGATTGCTCGCTCGACCCTTTTTTCATCGTATTCCAACTGCCAATCGGCCCCTTATTCAACTGGCTTTATGGTCGACTAATTTATTCGACATCCAAAACGTACAAGATGGGGGCGAGTATAATATGTACCGATTGTTTAAATGAGTACTCAGCCTATCTGCGTCCCCTTTTATCCGGCTCCTACAATTGCCTCCCAAACACCCCACTAGCACTAGTTAGTCGACGTGTTTCAAACTCGGAAAGTCAAAAATTCGGTGGTTAACCTCATTCCAACGTGTGTTAGAACGCACATGTTTTCTGGTCATCATTGCAAATTCCCACCTCTTCATACATGTCCTCCATTTAATGTGATTTAAAACTTTGTCTCTTCGAAAGTATACCCTGAATACTCAAAGTTTCTGGCTCGCCTTCTAGTTTAACTCCTTTACTTCGCGACCTCTTCAATTTCCCCTTGTCTCTCATTATACCTTCTACTTCCTGTAAGTTTTCTTCTCCTTCACTCCAAATACCATTTCCTTGTTTACTTTCAGTTTTGCATAATCCTTAGGCTGGCCGTGATGGCAAAAAATTTGAAAGAGCTCATTTCTGTGGATCGAATTTCTGGCTTCCAATGGCATTATTCCATCCCTAACGACGTCCATCTGTCACTCGTGCCAGAAAGCACCACTGATATGGACAGGACCGATGAGAGTACAATCATCTTTCCTCTCCTATCAATTGCGGATGGCGGAGTTCGTTTTCCCCTTCAACCATTTTTAAGAGTCGTCCTTCGATACTGGGGTCTAATTCCTTCCTAGCCTAACGTGAAATTTTTTCGCATCATAATGGGGATTACAGAGTTAAACCATCATCTTAGGATTAACTTTGGAATGCCTGTAATTCGGCACTGTTATGCCTTAGCCAAGTCCACTGGCCGGCTAGGACACTATTTTCTCAGGGCCAAAGATACTGATCATCACCTAGTGACTATGCTTGTCAGCTCTGGCAAGCGTGTTGACGACGTGATGGTCGTTGTCTGAGGCAACTAGGAATTCGGTGAGGGTGAAGATCGCCTAGATCCTGTGCCAAGGTGAAAAGGTGAACTAGGTGGCCGTATAGCTCACTCTAGTTTCTCTGATTACCTTATCTGTATTTGGATTTCCTTCCATGTGTTTATCGTTTTGTTTATGCAAGTAGCAATTCAAAGAAAGTGTTGTTTCAGCCGACAACGCCGTACTTGTAGACATTAAAGTCGCTCTACAGTTCATTGGTCGTCCAAACCTGCAGAAACAAGGGAGGGCGGCCCACATTGTTTTGCGATACGCGCTGTCTTACTCTATGTTTTCGGCGGCAGAACACATTCCAATTCCGAGTGATGAAGATCATCTTACCGCCCTTATCTTCCCCAGCTTCAAAAACATAAAGGAGGTTGGTTTAGAAGCCTCTGATTCTGAACAAGGGGAAGAACAAGTAGCCGATCCGATCGCCGAGGACCTGAACCAATCGGAAGCTGAAATAGACGAAGCACTTAATTCGACTTTTGAGGAAGCCAGATTCAATTCGTCTGACCCTTCACCCGCCTCAGGCCAAGGGGACTTTTTCGAAGACTTTTTTACAAACTTAGGGGACTTACCCAGCTCTTACCCTGACAACATGGCCGACGAGTCGCTCACCCAATTGGCCAAATAGAGAAACGCCGAGATGATGGCTACCCGAAGAAGAGCTGAAGCCGAGGGAAACCAACCTCCGCTCCCTCCACCTGACGTCAGGGAAGAAACTCTACTCGTTCCTGTTGAAGAGGTGGTTTAGAATGAAATGGCCAAAATGGAAACTATTGTCGATCAACAGGAGGGTCAAGTGACGGAGTACAGGGGTAAAAAATGCCCAGCTGATCACAAAATTGTTTGTTCGGAAGACCCAGTGGACAAACGACCACACTTGGAAGAATCGGACTTGGTTGTGCCGTTCATAATGCAACCAAAGATAAAAAAACATGCCGGTTGGATCCGATTCATCAGCTATAAGAGACCCAGCTATGGCCTTGAGCCTGGCTTCCTCCATTTCTCTGGTGGCTGACAGTGCAACTTTTAGGGCGGAGGCCGATCTACTGGCTATCGCGTTAGCCGCTCAGTCGGCGATATTGGTACATAGTCCTTTACAGCTTTGCAAGGCTAAATAGGAGTTTCTATATTAGCTTAATGGTCCTTTCTTTTGTAAGCGACGGAGAGAATAGCCGAGATTAGACGTCGCCAACACAACGCAATCGAACAGATCGGCTTTCTTATAACCAAATTAGAAAAAGAGAAGGGAAGAACAGCTGAGGCCTCTCTTCGACCCGAGTCTGAGGCTGCGAAAGCGGCAGAAGAAAGAGCTAGGGCCGATGCAGAAGCAAATGAGGCCAGGACTGCTGTCGCACTGAAAGTGGTCACTGAGGAAAAGACGAAAGCAGATGAAGAAGCGCTCAGACTGGGCAACGAGATGATTGCTAAGCTGGAGGCCAACCTAGAAGAGTCGAGGCGAGCGAAGGCAAATGCCAAGTTTGCGTTTTTCGAGTCGTTCCAAGCTGGCAAGAATGCGGCCTTGACGGACTACGTCGAAGAAGTGCCGAAATTCGAAAATAAGGAGTTCAAACACGGCTGGCTTAAAGCCTTGGCTGCAGCTAACATGATATCGGAACAGCCGATTCCGTACGAGCAAGAAGATGTTGAGCCACTAGAGTCTGACCCCGAAGATAGTTGAATATTTTTCATTTTGCTTTTGGTATTAAGCGTATGTAGATTTTGCTGTATGTATTAGGTTTTTGCTTTTGATTGTTCATTTTTGTGAGAAGCTGATATAGGGTAGTTTTCATTTGTAAAATGAATTCTATTTGTGCTCAATTTACGAATGAAAATTATTTTTTCTATTTGTGCACCGCTTATGATTGGAAATTATTTTTGCCTTTTGTGCTCAATGAATGTGCTTGTTACCAGCCAAGTAAGATGTAAAATCATGAAATGAATAAAACAAGCTGCCGAATTAAAAACAACTGTAAAGTGCTGCAGGTTAGCCGAATATATTAGTGAATATGACCTTGCTGCAACAGGTTAATGAACCAGTCGGACTAATGAACCAGTCGGACTAATGAACCAAGACAGTCTGAAAACGGCAGTTCGGGAATTTTCTAGGGCACAATGGTAATTTGGCTGAGCTCTGATAGTTACGCTGAATAGATTGATGAATCTGCCCTTACCATAGCAAGTTGATGAACCAAGATAGACTAAACACGGCAGTTCAGGAATTTCTAGGGCACAATGGTAATTTGGCCGAGCCTTGATAGTTATGCCGAATAGATTGATAAATCTGCCCTTGCCCCAGCAAGTCCATGAATCCAGACAGACTGAACACGGCAGTTTAGGAATTTGTTGGGGCACATTGGTAACTTGGCTGAGCTCTGATAGTTATGCTGAATAGATTGATGAATCTGCCACTACCCCAGCAAGTTGATGAACCAAGACAGACTGAACACGGCAATTCAGGAATTTGCTAGGGCACAATGGTAATTCGACTGAGCTCTGATAGTTACACCGAATAGATTGATGAATCTGCCCTTGCCCCAGCAAGTTAATGAACCAAGACAGACTGAGCACGACAGTTCAAGAATTTACTCGGGCACAATCGTAATTCGACTGAGCTCTGATAGTTATACCGAATAGATTGATGAATCTGACCTTGCCCCAACAAGTTAATGAACCCAGACAGACTGAACACGGCAGTTCAAGAATTTGTTGGGGCACAGTGGTAACTCGGCTGAGCTCTGATAGTTATGCCGAATAGATTGATGAATCTGCCCTTGCCCCAGCAAGTTGATGAACCAAGACAGATTGAACAGGACAGTTTAGGAATTTGCTGGGGCACAATCATAATTCGGCTAAGCTCTGATAGTTACGCCAAATAGATTGATGAATTTGCCCTTGCCCCAATAAGTTAATGAACCCAGACTGACTGAACACTGCAGTTCAGGAATTTGCTGGGGGACAACGGTAACTCGGCTGAGCTCTGATAGTTATGCCGAATAGATTGATGAATCTGCCCTTGCCCCAGCAAGTTGATGAACCAAGATAGACTGAATACGACAGTTCAGGAATTTGCTAGGGCACAATGGTAATTCGACTGAGCTCTGATAGTTATGCCAAATGGATTGATGAATCTACCCTTGCCCCAGTAAGTTAATGAACCCAGCAGACTAAACACAGTAGTTCAGGAATTTGCTGAGGCACAATAGTAACTCGGCTAAGCTCTAATAGTTACGCCGAGTAGATTGATGAATCTTCCCTTCCCCAGCAAGCACTTTGAACTGGGATGCCGAAAATAGTTAGTTTGTGGCGTGAGGCTTTTGAAGTTTAGCATTAATGATATCACCTTGAGGGTGCTGCCCCTATAAGGAATAAATGGGGCGAGTGCTTCGTGCACGTAGGTCCTATTAATGTGCTCAGACTCAACAACTCAGTCCAGTCTGTTGAGGAAGGTTAGACAAGTGCAAATGTCAAATAGACTATTCTTTAATAGCAGAGGAAAGGAGAAGATATTGGCTGAGATGGAAGGAGAGATAAATCGAAGTGGCGAACCTATGCGCACGGGAAGTAGGACTTCTAGGGAGCGGGAGAGACGCCAGTCCCCTCGTCGTCGAAGTTGGTCGCCCAAGAGGGAAAAGCAGCAACGGGGCAAGTCCCCTCAACCCCGCTCCGGAAGAGAATCTGATGTGACACTGCGCCCGTTGAGTTTTGTGGTCTTTGTGGGGAATAGACCAATGATAGAAGCCGATTCAATCGTTCGTGACCCAAATGTGGCAGTTGAGTTCGCTCGACAGATTTTTCCACCTGAAGTCCAACAGTCGATGGTTGGTCGATAGGATTTCGAAGTGTTTCGGGAAGGTGTCCATGGGGCGGTGAAGGGCTGTACACCACCAATGAAATCGGCATGCGTCTTCATGCCGCACAGCGGGATATAGAGCAAAGAGACGAACACATTCGAAGCTTAGAAGCTCGTGCAGAGAAGGCTAAGAGCGAACTAAGAAAGGTCAAGACTGCCGAGTAACAATCGGCCGGCCAACCTAACCCGGTCATGGAGGAAAGGGTGACCCAACGGCTAATAAGTCATGCGATTGACGATCAAGATACAGCTAGCATGTTTGCAATTGAGACTGCTAAGTCTAGGGCCTATGAAAAAGGCTTTCATGACGGTCAAAAGGTCGGGATAGACAAGACCAAGGAAAAACTTGCCGAGGAGGTCTATCGATGTGAAAATCGTGGATTTAAACACGGTTGGATCAAGGCACTTCAAGCCGCAAATGCTCTCCGGGCAGTAGGCGTTGATTTGGCGTCACCCCTGTATCAAGGTCATAATTTTCCCTTTTTTCGCCTTCGAAGTCGAGAAGAGTGATGATGAGGGAGATGATGAATAAAAGTAGACATTGTAATGCTCAAATGCAGATTGAGTGCAAATTATGTATTTATTGGTTAATTTAATAAAACACTTTGTTTTAACTGTTTGCATGTTTCAACTTATGTTCATACACTTTGTGCCAGTCGATCAATTTTAATGAAACATTTCATTTTGAATGATTGCATGTTTTAATTTCCGCCGTGTATCGTGATAGCCACGCAAGATGCTCCGAATCCAGAGCCCAGGCGTGACCTGCTCTGATGGGGCTCCGAATTCGGAGGCTTTATTCAGCCCAAACGTGACCTGCACGCATGGGGCTTCGAATTCGGAGGCTCTTTTTTTTTTCTTTGTCTTGGCCGATCATGAGATCCACGAAGGGCGCTCCGAATCCGGAGTCTTTATTGGGCCCAAATGTGACCTGCACGGATGGGGCTCCGAATTCGGAGACTTTTTTATCTTGGCCAATCGTGAGATCCACGAAAGGCGCTCCAACTCTGAAGTCTTTATTCAGCCCAAACGTGACCTGCACAGATGGGGCTCTGAATTTGGAGGATTTTTTTTTTATCTAGGCCAATCGTGAGATCCACGAAGGGCGCTCCGAATTCGGAGTCTTTATACGGCCTGAACGTGACCTATACAGATGGGGCTCCGAACTCGAAGGCTTTTTTATCTTAGCCAATCGTGAGATTGTAGACACCCCATTTTTGACCGACCTTAAAACTCAGACGTCGCCAGTTGAGCACTTGGTGATATTGCATAATGTGCTCGTTCAGAAGGTTCGGAGCCGCGGCCGTGAGTCCTGCCTCCGGATTTTCGAACCCTCTTCTATGCCTTGCCTCGGTTTGCGAACCAGACTCGGTATTTAGGTGGCGACTCTGTATCTGGCAAAGCAGTCCATGTTTGGCACTTCTTTCAAAAAAATCTGTTTTCTCAAAAACGATTTGCCGGATTTGGACTCTTTGGTTCAGATTTAGAACCGTGACTACAAATCGAGTCTGAGCTGTAGCGAGGTCCCCCGCAGGCTTGTTACAGAGATCCACAAAGGGCGCTCCGAATCCGGAGTCTTTATTCGGCCCACATGTGACCTGCATAGATGGGGCTCCGAACTCAGAGGCTTTTGATCTAATGGGACGCTCAAGATCCATAGCTAGTAACCTAAAAAAGAATGAACACTTTGGTCGGCAGTGCCGGAATTAGCACTCTGATGGATAAGTCAGTGTATACTCTCTTGGTTACTTGTACCTTAAGTTAAGCGTACTAGTTCTCACATACCTGTCTTTGGTTGTTGTTCTTCTATTTATATATGCTCCTAGTCCTCAGGATAGGGCCCACTATTAATCCGTCGTGTGATTGCTCGCTTGGCCCTTCTTTCGTCGTATTCTAACTGCCAATCGGCCCCTTGTTCAACTGGCTTTATGGCCGACTAATTTATTTGGCATCCAGAACGTACAAGACGGGGCTAGTATAATATCTACCGATTGTCTAAATGAGTACTCAGCCTATCTGCATCCCCTTTTATCCGGTTTCCACATAATTAATTACACTAATTAATTAATTATAAATTAGAATTAACTAAATAATTACAACATGAATACAACATGAAAGAAGTAACTAAGCTAACTAATCAGCCCCGAGAAGTGAGGAATGCTCATGCATGCGTGAATTTCCACCCGAAAAGCCCACTGTTCTGCTGGTAGAATGCCTCTGTTGCATAGTAGAACATCTTTTCACCTCAGTCTCTGCTCTGTTCTGTTCCAAAAAATTGCTGCTCAATTTGACAAAAGTGGCCAGCAGGCCAGAAGTAGTTGTTGACCAGCCACAAATGGTAGCCTACCGTCCAAAAGAAATGGCCTGCCAACTAGAAAAAGTGGTCAGCCAGCCATTGAAGCTTAGTTCCTCCTGTTGCAACAAAAGACAAACAGAGCACAAACAGAGCATCCTCAAGGGATGTTTGTACACCTTACCCCTCCTAATCATCAAATAGCTCAAAGGAGTGACAAGATCAATTCACAAGCCATTAATCGATGTAATTTCATTGCATGATGGCCTATGAACCAAGGTGTACAATTTCAATAAATGCACAAAAAATAAATAAATAAAAATAAATGACTCTCAAATCTCCTTCCTATCATGGATTGATCAAGGAAAGTGGTTGACCTTGGAAACTTGAACCATTTCATCACTAGCAAGTATGAAATGCCTTAAGTTTCCATGTGTTCAATTAACATCCGATTGAACACCCAATTACTTATTATCTTGCATCATTTTTAGTTCCCATTTTATTACTTCGTTTTAATTACCAACCATTCTTTAACTAATTGAGTCCAAAAGTGATCTTTAAGCCCTCTAATGGAAAGAAATACAAAACCAAGTGTTGTTTTAGGCATGAGAGAAGTGTCATGTCGTTGGTAATGAACCCCCGAGGTGATTAGAGGTGATTACAAGTATGAAAAAAAGGAAATAAACGTTATCAACTCAAATAGGTTGGTGGCTAAGGCCTAAACCACAAAGCCTATGAGGACAATTACACTACAAGCATGCAATATAAGACTCAAATGCAATGAACAACCAAAAACAGTCCTAAAACAGTCCTAAAACATGCTGGAATTAAGACAAAAATAGCTAAAAAAATAAGCTACAACATGGAGCAAGTTAAGCTAGTAAACAAGCACAAGGAGGGGAGGCTACCCCTCCACTTTTGGGACTTCAAATCAAGGTTTTAGCCACTGAAAAAACTCTGAGATTTAGTATTAAAAAGCTCATAAAAAGATAACAGAAAGGTGGGAAACACAAGGGCAAAGGCTTGAGAAGTGAGGTGCAAAGAAGGGTGATCCACCCCTCTATCCCTAATGGCCTTAAACCTTAAGTTTTAGCCCAAAAATATAGAGTATAAACAGTCCAAAAATAGTAGAAAAAATAACAAATAAAGCAAATAAATAAGCAAGGACTTATACCTCTTGAAGAGGAAAACCCCTATTTCTAAGTGACAAATCAACACTTACACACCCTCAAGAGCTCAAAGTAAGCTCAAAAGTGCCTCAGTTCAAATACCACAAGGTTTGGTTTAGAGTGTATAGGTTTAACTAATTGAGTCCAAAAGTGATCTTTAAGCCCTCTAATGGAAAGAAATACAAAACCAAGTGTTGTTTTAGGCATGAGAGAAGTGTCATGTCATTGGTAATGAACCCCCGAGGTGATTAGAGGTGATTACAAGTATGAAAAAAAAGGAAATAAACGTTATCAACTCAAATAGGTTGGTGGCTAAGGCCTAAACCACAAAGCCTATGAGGACAATTACACTACAAGCATGCAATATAAGACTCAAATGCAATGAACAACCAAAAACAGTCCTAAAACATGCTGGAATTAAGACAAAAATAGCTAAAACAATAAGCTACAACATGGAGCAAGTTAAGCTAGTAAACAAGCACAAGGAGGGGAGGCTACCCCCTCCACTTTTGGGACTTCAAATCAAGGTTTTAGCCACTGAAAAAACTCTGAGATTTAGTATTAAAAAGCTCATAAAAAGATAATAGAAAGATGGGAAACACAAGGGCAAAGGCTTGAGAAGTGAGGTGCAAAGAAAGGTGATCCACCCCTCTATCCCTAATGGCCTTAAACCTTAAGTTTTAGCCCAAAAATATAGAGTATAAACAGTCCAAAAATAGTAGAAAAAATAACAAATAAAGCAAATAAATAAGCCAAGACTTATACCTCTTGAAGAGGAAAACCCCTATTTCTAAGTGACAAATCAACACTTACACACCCTCAAGAGCTCAAAGTAAGCTCAAAAGTACCTCAGTTCAAATACCACAAGGTTTGGTTTAGAGTGTATAGGGAAAGGCTTAAGAATTTGCAAGAGAGAGAGGGAATTGTAGAGAGAGAGAGATATATTTTTGCTCCAAAATTTCCAACCATCAAAAATGGAAAGGGAGGTCTATGCGTCTATGGAAACAGCTGGCACAACTGGCCAAAATATCTGCAAAAACACACAAGTGGTTAGCAGGCCACTAATGTTGGCCAACAGGCCACACAAATGGGCGGCAGCCTACGTTGGTGGTTGGCAGGTCCTACGGTTTTTAGGCTTGAAAAAATGTGGTTTTGGTCCAAAACAAGGCAACAGGTGTGTAGGGTTTGAAGGCTCAAAGCTATGGCATTCTGCTGAAGACTTTGAGCACTTGACAAGCATGTACAAATTCATCATTGGGTGCGCAGGGGGTGACGTCCAAGTCGTAAAGCCGGTCAAAATTGGGGTGTCTACAGGCTGATATATAGGCCGAAAGCTACTCTTTATTTTGTAATGCATTCTTGTGCAAAACTAACTTCAATTTCATGCATTTCACTCCCAAAAACTCATGTAAACATGCTAGAATTTGCGTCTTAAACATCAAATAAAAATCAAACTTGTAAATAAATTCCAAATTACCAATTTGAGAGATCATAGACTCCAATTAAATTACAAAAGTATAAACCATGTGGTTTAAGGCTTTAATCTCAAAATGCATGAAGAAATTCCCTTGAAAACTTTAGAATTCAAAAGGCTCATGCAAGAAATGACATGTAGAATCAACAATAAAATCATGCATATCCATAATTTAAACTAAGTCTTCCCATTTAGTTGATCAAAGCCTCCAAGAAGTTATAAAAGCATGATCCATGTGTTTCAACAATCTTAATTTCAAACTTTATGAGGAAAGCTCTTTGAAACTTGTAGAATTCATGAAGATTATGCAAGAAAATATGTGTATAAATCAAAATGTCATGAATTCATGCCATGCATGTTGAATTTAAGGCCAATTTCCTTCAACTCTTTTCTAACTTAGCTTGCATGTTCTAATTTGTCAATTACCACAATAAAGCTCCCAATTGACCATGAATTCATCTTAATTAACATTATATCTTAGAAGATGATTAGTGTAGGAGTCTCAATTTCAAGAAATTGAATGAAAGTCTTACCTTAAATTGATGAAATTGTGAAGAGCGAAATTAACTTTAATGTTCTTCATCTCCCTTTTCTTTTCTTCTCTTCTTTCTCTTTGTTAAGCTCTCACTCTCAAAGTCTCTCCCTCTCCCTCTCTCTACATGTATATCTCTAGGCCACCATGGTCCACCACATCTCTTCTATATTCAATTGATGAATAGAAATTAATTAGGTTAATAAATTAATTAAAATCAAATTCACTCAAATTAAATTAATCCTCAGCATTTATGACTTACATCAAACTAATTTTAATTATACTAATGTGAATTATACTCTAATTGCCTATCCCAATATTTAACTCTACCTTGTTAAAATTACTGAATTAGATAGGTTTATTTCATCTCATTACATGTCTGTTCACAATAACACTACAATACAAGTCGATTCAATGCATAAAGCACAAGGCACATAATTCACAATTAGCACATTAGCACATAATCACATAATTAACACTAAACACACAATTAATATAATTAATTTACTTAATTAAGGAGGCAATTGTCACAGTGACGTTCAACTCTACTTACTCGGCTTGCTCTTGCTCAACTTGCTCTAAAAATCCAGCGACTTGCGGCATCCTGACGATTCCCATCGCCTTGTCCACTGGCTGATGATTTTCCAACCCCAATATCTCTCAAGTTGACAAAGCTAGGGAATACGAGAACTGAAATTTGTTCCTCACCTCTGGGAATTGAGATATGGTTGGTTGTTGTGAAAGATTAGAAGGCCAGATCGTATCTCAAAAGAATGTGGGCAGCGCGTCCTTGTCCTTGAAGATTCGAACGCCTAGCGTAATCGAGAACGGCCTTCACTTGAGCAAGAATGGCCTTCACTTGAGCGAGGGACTTTTTAAAATCATTGCCTACAAGAGAACAATGGTTAGCCTACGGATACGCCGATTAATAAAGAACTAACAATAACTATCAAGAGAACCACTCGACTACCTAGTTCACCCTTCTGCCTAGGTACAGGGTTTAGGTGATCTTCTCTTTCGCTAAATTCCCAGTTTTCTCGAACGACAACTATCACATCATCCACCCTTTTGCTAGAGCTTGCAAGTATGGTTACTAGGTGGTGGTCGTTGTCCTTGGCCCTTAAGAAGAAGCGCCCTTGCCGACTAGACGATTTGGCAAGAGCGTAGCAATGCCGAATGACAGGAATTCCTAAGTTCAGATAGAGTCTACGATTCAACTCTACTATGCCCATTATTATTTGGTAAAAGTTTATATTGGGTTGAGAAGGAATAAGCCCCCAATAACGGAGAATAGTCCTAAGTAAAGAGTGGAGGGAAAAACGAACTCCACCCTCAGCAATCGCCAGTAGATGGAAGACAATAATATTAATGTCAGCCCTCTCCATGTCAACCTTTTCATCCAAACAAGGGTCAATTGAACATTGCCAGGGATCGAGAAGTGACGACAGAAGACGATGATCCTGTCCTTGGATAGTAGGGCTTTTAGGTGGTTGGCTATAGGAGCGAAGTAGATTGCGAAAAGAAAAACAAAAGGGAGAAGTAACAGAAGAAGGACATATCGAAACTTCGAGAAAAAAGCAATGAAATAAATAGTTAGGCTAAGAGGACTTACAGGTTAAAGCAAAGAACTCACAAACAATAGAGAGAGAACAGAGGGAGCAGAGTAGTCAGAAGTGAGAAATTGAAGATGGAAGGTTGTGAGGATGCAAGCATAAAAACTTTTCAGAAACAGAAGGGCAAAAGGTTTTCAAATCGCATTAAATGAATGGAAATCAATAAGAGAAGGAAAACTACAATCATTTCACATCGCATCCCATCTGACATGTCAATAATGAAATAGCATGTCCATCACGCACACAAATTTCTAGGCGCAAAGTACAACTAATTTTGACGTCTGCAAATACGGCCTATAGACACCCCATTTTTGACCGCCCTTAAGACTTGGACGCTTTATTTCAAACACTAGATGATGAAAGTTATACTGTGCAATTTTTTAAATTCTCAGTAAGGAAATTTGGATTCAAGCTCTAATCCCAAACCTTACACCCAATTTTGGCCAAACTATTTTAGACCTCAAAACCCTCTTTTTCAAAATATTTTTTCAAATGTTTCTACGATGTTCCAAGGCTTGCATTTCGATTTAAATATTGCACCTTTCGGTAAACCGAGTAAGGATAAAGTGGAAATACATGGAAGGGAGGTGAACTCTTGAAAAATCTTTAAAAACATCTTGTTTATAGGTTTGGAGTTAAAGGAAATAGGAGAGGAGGGAAGACTGAATCAGCTTTCACTAAATCAGGCATATCTCTTTGTACACTGAGAATTTATATGTGAGGCCACCACCATTGGAAAGTAGACTTCCGAAGCTTCACTTTAGACTCAAAAATCACCAAAAACCAAGTCGGATGAGGGAGATATGCCCATTTGAAGTTGGGCCTGAAATGTAGATTTTTGAACCTGGCTAGGTCCATTTAGAACCGGCCGTGCCTCATTGAAAACTTTTCCAGACTTGCTTTTTAGGCCCTACCGTGCATTCTTGGGTCCGGCCGTGGGTTTTGGGGCCCGGCCGGGTCTTAATGGCGCCAAATAGACAACTCGTGAGAATTGAACAAATATCTTTGTTTGAAGACATTTTAGACCATTTTGACTCAAATTCTACAAATAGAGCCTCTTCCTTCAGAATTCAAGGTTAGCAAAATTTTCAAAAGTTTTGAAGAGCTAAATAGACCTCCTTCCATCTTCCTTCCTCCTTTGACCCTCAAACCTTCTTTAGCTATACATACACAATACATACACCATTAGAGCTTGTTCTTGAAGCTTTTATTGAAGATTCAAACCATATTTTATAAAACTTGAGGGTGTTGGAATAAAGTTTGTTTAACTACAAGCATCCTCTCTTTCAAGAGGTATAACTTTTGCATCTTCTTCCTTATTTCTCGTTTAGTCTTTTCCTCTCTTTTACATGCTTTGTACACTATTTTGGGACTATTTTGTGGGCTGAAATTTGTGATTTAAGAGCTACCAAAGGTGGAGGGGTTAACCACCATTCCTTGAACCTTATTCCAAGCTTATATCCTTGTGTTTCCCACTCATTTCTCTGATTTTAGCCATTGTTTTGGGGCTATTTTTGGACTATTTTCAAAGGCTAAAATATGGTTTAGAAGTCCCAAAAGTGGAGGGGTGGCTTAGCTTTGCTTACTAGTTTTGTATCTCTTTGTTTTTGCCTATCTTTTTGTGCTCTTTTAACATGATTTTAACCATTGTTTTTTACACTTTAGAGGCTTTTTTAGGGCTGTTTTAATTTATTTAAATAGTTTATGCTTTGAATATTATGATTGTTGTGTTGTAAATTCTCATGGCTTTGGTTGTCTAGGCCTCAGACACCAAGTCATTTGAGTTGATAGCTCTTTCTTACTTAATTCCATGTAAAGAGTCTCACTTGTGTAGTAAATCAACCTTGGATAATGATTTCTACAACCTTTCTTCTTTCTTGGTTTTTCTTTTCTTTTTGAGATCTATTTCAACCGAATGTTGTTTAAACATGAGAAAGATACATACAATGCCAAATGGTTTAATCTCTTCGAAGGTTCATTTTCAGGGTATTACGTCTCTCTAATGTCGAAAACAACTTCTCGTTTGGCGCTTCTCTCCTTTTAGTGGACGCAACTCTCATTATTGGACAAATTGATTAAGTAAAGAAGAGGTAAATTAAAAAAGGATTAATAAAATTGGCTTAAAAGCAAGTCAACCGACATAAGGAAGATAGATAAAATTGGTTGGATTCTGCCAGACATTATGCCGAATCCATCGTGTCATGAGTCTTCACATGTCAATTCATGATGTTATGATGGATCTTGGAGCGTGTCTACTTCCCTCTTTGAGTTTTACTCCATGATAGGGGGGAGGGTGGTTTTTGATTCATTGCATTCATTGATTTTTGTCCAAAATCATGCCCTAACTCATCAAGCAATCAGTTTGCTCATTGATGGTTTTGAAAATGACTTCGTTCTTCTCTTGAGGCTTACCATGAGAGAGAAGAGTAGAATAGACAAACAGAGTTTACAATAACTCTGTCTGAACTGTTTTCACTTCAGAGCATAAAATTAAGGCACATCCGACCTTATTTAGGTCCGGGCGGGTTTCATTGGGGGCCGGCCGGCCATCAATGTTTGGTCAGCAGTGTGTTTTGTAGAAAACAGAGGGCAGTAGCTAAAGGTAAAACAGGACAGATTCCAAGAAAGGCAGACAGTGTTACTTCTGAAACCGCTACGAGCATGCCATCATTGTGCTTCCATTGTAAATTGTAAATTAATGATTTCAATATTGTTGTAATTATCATCATTGCTTGTTGTAATTATCATCATCGTAATTAATATTGTTGTAGTAATGATTCGGTAGATAGTTAGCTTATTTTGTTGTAACAAATTAGCTAGTTATTTAATTATAGTTTAGCTAGTTAGTTATTTATTCATTTACTTGGGTTTGTAAAGAGTTTAAAGCCAGACATTCGGACACTCATTCGGGCCCTCTTGTGCGAGGGCCAATATGTAATAACGTGTATGTCTTCCAACCCCACGTCTTTCTCCCTTTTACTTTTTTGCTTAAGATGGTTAGTATAGAACATCATTTTTTAAATTAGCATCTTTACGCTTTACAACCGTTGTCTTGCATGCATCCAAGGTTCGGCTCATCATACAAACCAAATGTTTAAATTCATTGCTTGAATACGTGATTTATCACATGTCTTAAATTGGATCATATACCATGTTCATAGTCGAGTCTATTAAAAATTGCATAAATGCGTGTGTTGCCTTAGTCACATTGCATTGTTTAGGAACATGCATATTTTCTATTTATTTTGCTTTGTTTGGCTTGCCTTGGAGTACTAGGTGAGCGTTTATTGCTTTAGTATCTTGCATTGCGTGTGATTATTGCCATGCCAAGCATGATTCCATGAAGCTAAGTGCTTAAGTGATATATCTATTTGAATGCCGGTGGATGAAAGGTAATTGCTTAAATTGGGACAAATTGATTAATTTACAAACTCACCTTTTAAGTGACGAGTATCAAAAAACAATTTCAAACAAACATGAAATCAAAATGTTCCAATATTTACAAATTAGTCTATACTTATGTGCGTCACATAGTACTGTTAGTTTAATAATCGAAACAAGAGCATATAACGTAAATAAGAATTACATCATAATTAGTAGATGCCAATCTTTGATCGAGCAAGTGGGGTGCTCAATTCATGACCTTCCCCTCTCGTACCTAAGTTCCCGAACTGAGACACTTTGGTGATGACGGATAAGTGCCCTTTGGCACGAGTCTCGGGTTTCCTAAATTTTTCAAAATATTTAGGTAGCGACTCTGAAATCTGGCAAAGCAATCCATTTTTGACATTTGATTCAAACATCGATTGTCCAAAATAATTGCCAGATTTAGACTCTTTTGTGCTTTCACTATTTCACATTGCACTTTGTGAAATCATATTCAAAACCACAAGAGTCCGAACTATAGGGCTAGTCGTATCCAAAAGGAGCACGAAAAGTCAAGCTACAGTTTCTGGAAACTCTGCTGGGGATTTAGAAAACTTGACTTAAAACTCATGATGTGAAATTTTATCTACCTATATATGTTCTTTGTATTGCATTTGTATTGTTACTTTAAGTCGTTGTGTATTCCATCTGCTATTCCTGGACGGTTTGCCGAAGGCTTGCCCAAAAGCTTGCTAGAAGGCTGACCGGTCATGGGCTCTGCCATGTTGGAAACACAACCCTTAGATCTGGATTATCATTGTACCGCTTGATCCTCCTTTCACTTCTCGGTGTTAGGTGTGAGAGGTATATTAGATAGTCTTGCTAAGGTACCCCTTTTGACCAATTGGCCTAACTGCATATAGTCAGCCTTTGTGACTTTGTATTGCATTTGTATTGTTACTTTAAGTCGTTGTGTTTTCCATCTGCTATTCCTGGACAGTTTGCCGAAAGCTTGCCCAAAAGCTTGCTAGAAGGCTGACCGGTCATGGGCTCTGCCATGTTGGAAACACAACCCTTAGATCTGGATTATCATTGTACCGCTTGATCCTCCTTTCACTTCTCGGTGTTAGGTATGAGAGGTATATTAGGTAGTCTTGCTAAGGTACCCCTTTTGACCAATTGGCCTAACTGTATATAGTCAGCCTTTGTGACTTTTCAAACATAGGACAGGATGCCCTCCTATTTACTAGCCTATTGTGATACCGCTTGTTTGAGTAGTAAAGCTGTAGATCACTTCCAAGCTAGGACAGGGACCTTAACTTCTCATAGGGGTGTTTTGAATGCTTTTGTGCAAAATGTGAAATATTTGGAAGTGTAGCGTGCAATCCTTGGAGAGTCTTAATCTTGAGGAAATTCTTTTCAGAAGGTCATATCAGAATTAGAATTTGGGTCAAAATTCAAGGGTTTGTGTTTGATATGGTGGAAACATACTGGAACTAGAACCAGGACCAAAAATTGTATCTTGCTTTGTTTTAACTAACATACCTAGTATCCCGATTTGATGGAGCATTTGTTTTTAATGCTAGGTTTGTCTGAGCCAGAAAAGAAATAGTACCTGCCTTAACCCATCACAGTCCATCTAATCCCATAAAAAACCCCACTCAGCAAAGGTCCAGTCCATCTGATCCCCAAAGGCCAACTCAGAAAAGATCCAGCCAATGCCAAAAGACCCACTCTAAAAAATCCCAACCCAGTCAAACCCATCTAAACTAATCCAGTTCAGATACATCAAGTATAACCGGGTCAAAAATCCTTGTTAGTCAGCTCTCAAATTACACCCATCCATTTCCCCAATTGCCAACTCAGCAAACCTATGATGGCACAGAGTCCAAAAGAAGTTGTGACCATGATAACAGCCCTAAACCAGGGAATTGCCATGCAAGATGAGACCATTGCTAAGACATAACGCCTGTCTGGGGCATCTACCACACATCTAGCCTTGGACCCCCAACCGAACTTTGACCCACCTCCACTAGCTGAAGATTCGCAGGGTTTAGATCCTAGAGAAGGGATGGCTCAAGCTCGAGTTTTAAGACCCCTGGTGTAGCCTAATGAGGAGCTTTCTCCCCTTGATATTAATGAGCTCGACCCGACTGTAGACACCCCATTTTTGACCGTCCTCAAGACTTGGACGTCATTGTTTGAACACTCGATGATCATCCATGTTTGTGTTCGTTCTGAGTTCCCGGAGGTCTCGGTTGCGCGCCTTGCCTTAGGATCTCTCAACTTGACTGTTTTGTGCTTGGCTGGACCAAGGACTTGTGGTTTTTGCATCTGAGGGTAGGAAGTGGCTTGTTGGCCACCCCCCTTAACCCACCGGCCATGGCCTGAGGCCATCGGCCTTTCTTTCTTGCCACCGGCCAAGTGTATTGGCCGATCGGCACTTTATTTAGTTGGCCTGCCATGGTGTTGGTCGATCGGCCATTTTTTGCTAGCCGAACCCTGTTCATCTGCTTTATGCAGATATTTTGTGCCAGCTGGCACAGACCCTATCCTCCATACACGTGTATGGAGGATGG
>NW_021025681.1:915218-960314 GCF_004153795.1 Camellia sinensis | reverse complement strand
GTCTCGGCTGCGCGCCTTGCCTTAGGATCTCTCAACTTGACTGTTTTGTGCTTGGCTGGACCAAGGACTTGTGGTTTTTGCACCTGAGGGTAGGAAGTGGCTTGTTGGCCACCCCCCTTAACCCACCGGCCATGGCCTGAGGCCATCGGCCTTGCTTTTTTGCCACCGGCCAAGTGTATTGGCCGATCAGCACTTTATTTAGTTGGCCTGCCATGGTGTTGGTCGATCGGCCATTTTTTGCTAGCCGAACCCTGTTCATCTGCTTTATGCAGATATTTTGTGCCAGCTGGCACAGACCCTATCCTCCATACACGTGTATAGAGGATTTTGAACCTTTGTTTTAGCTTCTTGAGGAAGCTTGAACCTTTTGAACCTTTGTTTTGCTTCTTGAGGAAGCTTGAACCTTTTGAACCCTTGCTCTAGCTTCTCCAAGAAGCTTGAACCTTTTGCTCTAGCTTCTCCTAGAAGCTTGAACCTTTGAGGGCCTCCCTCTCCTTTAGAGAGGTTGAAAAATTTGTCTAAGGCACAAGAGATATATCTCTCTCTATATCTCTATATTTTGGGTTCAAAAGAGTGAGATTCTTGGCCCCTTTGCACACCACCTCACAACCACACACCTCCACCATTCATATAAGGTTCTTGGAGGGTATTTTCAGATGTTAAAGAGCTAGTTTTTGGTCCAAGAACCTGCTGATTTTGCTGAGCTACAAGGGTAACTCCTTTTCCCTCTTTATTCCCCATTTTTGCACAAGATTTTAGCCTATCTTGCATGCTATTTTGAGCTTAGTGTATAACTGATAAAAGTTCTATTTTTCATGATTTTAATCTTTGTTTAAGATCACTTTTGTATTTGGGTTTGTTTACGCCCTCTTAGGCCTTGTTTGGCCTCATTTTTGTGCCTTTTTTGTGAGCTTCGGGACCACCTTGTATTGGCCTTCTCACCACAATGGTGGGGATGGTGTTTTGAGGTCCTAAGAAGGAGAGGGCCACCCCCTCTCCTTTATTGTCTTGTTTACTAGCATATTTGGCCTATCAAAGGAGCATATGTTTATATCATTTGGAGTCCTATTTCAGGCACTTTTTGCTGACTTTTGGGACCTGCCTAGCCTCTGTCCATGGCTGGTTTGGTCCCCTTTTGTTTGCCTCTTACATGTATAGAGTAATCCCTTTCATAGCTTATCAAAGTAGCACATCATTCTTGCATGTATTGGCCATGTTTTAGTGGGTTTTTCGCCATCATTTGGCATGCCATGAATCTGTTTTGGCTGGTTTGGTGGCTCCTCACATGCTCCATAGGCTTGTAGTGTAAATCATGCTTACTAGCTCACATTGCATGTTGTTTTGGCCCTCTATTCTAGCACCTTTTGGCCACACTCCAAACATGTTGTGTTTATATTTTGGGCTGCCTTAGCTCTATTTTTAGGCCTCTTGGTCGATTGGTGCTTGCCATGCATGGTTGTAGTGTAATAGCCTTGCTTACCTTTGAGTTTTGGGGTCCCTTGCATGTGTTGCTTAAGGCATTTTAGTGTTTTGGCATCATTGAATGTGATATTTCAGAGTTTATAGGTGTGCCATATTCTCATGTTTATCATGCCTTCAATGTGTTTGAGAGTTGTGCTTTTATACCCCATTTGTGAGCCATTGCATGAGCTTCATTTTTGTGCACTTCAAGGCATCATCTTAGTCCATTTTGCCACTATTTTGGGCCTGCATAGGGACTATTTGGGGTTGGTTTGGTCATTCGAGCATCGTTTTGCATACCTCTAGTGTAATATGCTTTACTAGTTTTGGTATTTGATCCTTCCTACATGCATTGTGTGAGTCGTTTGCATGACTCGGAACCATTTTGTATGTCATTTCAGAGCTGGAATATATGCCATTATATGCCATACTTCATCTTTTCAATGCACTAGGAGAGTTGCATCTTGTGCTATGAGTTAGAGCCCTTGTACCTTGCATGTTTGCATGTGTTTTGTTACCTCATTGCCATCATGTTTGGCCACTGATTTTGGCATGCTTGAGAGCTACCCATGTTAGTGTAAGTCCATCTCACCATGTTGTTGCATGCTTGTTTCATTTTGCATGTTGTTGCATGCTATACATGTTCACATATTTAGGTTGTATGCCTATTGCCTATTCCCTATTGCCTATTGCATGCTTGTGTTGCTTTGTTAAGTTCATCATGCATGTATTACATTGGTCTAAGTATACTTACCTTTGCATGTTATTAAATGTTAGCCTATTGACATGTTGTTGCATGTTCATCCATCTTGCATACTTGTTAAGTTACATGCTTGTTTGCATGCTTGTCTTAGCATATTGTTATATGCTAGTTGCCTTGTATAGCATTGTTGCTTGCATGCTCATGTTGTATTAGTTTGCTTGCATGCTTAGGTTGCATAGCATTGTGTGCGCATCCCTTGCCTCTTGAATCAATCATGATAGAGGTTGGGGCCCTTATGTGTTTTTGTGCATTTCATTTGATATCAAATTGCACACTTGGCGCCTTTGGCCATCATGCATTGAAATGCGTAGTTGGTGGCCCAAGGGTTGAGAACCAAACCCCCTTGAGTTCATAGCATGATAGGGAGGGTGGTCATGCATACATTGTCTTGTAAATTCCTTGCCATGCACTGTCTATCCTCTGCTGCAGCAAAAACAGAGTTCTGCAGGAACAGATGGCCGGTCGGCCCTCTTCAGTGCCGGCCGGCTACCAAAGTCCAGCCGATGGCCCCACTTTTGGTCGATGACCACTTCCTAATGGCCGGTGGTCCTATCTTTTGGCCGATGACATCCCACAATGCTCAAGGAGTATTTCGGAGACATTTCAAGGATTTTCACAGTTCTCAGAGGTGCAGAACAGTGCAAATAGAGGCAACATGTGGCATGTCAACGGGCTTTCGAGCGAGGCGAATCGAGCATGCATGCATTTGACCCTCTTTCCGAGGCAGTTTTACTACTTTAATAGCTTAATTAATTTGTTAATTAATTAAGGTTTTGTAATATTTAATTAACTAGAGTAGTTAATTATTTATTTGGTTTGTATTATTCTTTTGGCCCCTCCGAGAGAGGGCGAATTTGTAATAAGCATGCGTGTGTGTGATGCATGTCTTCCAACCCCACGTCTTTCTCCCTTTGACTTACCTGCTTTCAATGGTTAGTCTTAGGGCACGTTTCAATTAGCATACTTATGATAACATGTTTGCATACATTCATTCGTATTACACGCACCGGGCTCGGCGCATCATACTAATTGCATAGTATTTCAATTCCAACTTCAATACGTGTATCGAGTTGTTGCATTTCACATGCCATTCTTAGGGTAGCCGAGCCTATCTTAGTTGCATTTTGCAAGCGTTGCATTAGCCATTGCTAACATGAACTAGGATCATGCATGATTACTAACCAGTTTCTTGTTTTGGCTCGGAGTACACTGTGAGTGTTTATGCTTTAGCATCTTGCATGTATGCGAATGTTAACATGACAGCAAGCTTGTCATGAGGCTAATTGCTTATGTGATATAACTGCCTGAATGCCTGTGGGTGAAGGTTGGTTGCTTGAATTGGAACAATTCATTAGAATCCATGTTTTAGCCTACTTGCGAGAAGCAAACTTCAAACCATTTCCAAACAAACGGATATGCAATGCTTTGTCCCAAATTAGGCGATCTAGTCTATACTTGTTTTGTTGTGCGCATCACGTAGTAAAGATTAGCTAATTAACCGGAATAAGAGCGCATGTGTTTTCAAAAAACAAGATATCATGTTCATGAGGCTAATTGCTTATGTGATATAACCGCCTGAATGCCTGTGGGTGAAGGTTGGATTGCTTGAATTGGAACAATTCATTGGAATCCATGTTTTAGCCTACTTGCGAGAAGCAAACTTCAAACCATTTCCAAACAAACGGATATGCAATGCTTTATCCCAAATTAGGCGATCTAGTCTATACTTGTTTTGTTGTGCGCATCACGTAGTAAAGATTAGCTAATTAACCGGAATAAGAGCGCATGTGTTTTCAAAAAACAAGATATCATGTTTAGTAGTGGCCGATCTTTGATCGGGCGAGTGGGGGTTCTCATAGCTAACCTTCCCCAATTGTACCCAAGTTCCCGAGCTAAGGCAACTTTGGTGATGACAGACACATGGCCTTAAGCAACGAGTCAGGGTTTCCTAAATTTCTCCAAAATAAAATATTTAGGTGGCGACTTTGTATTTGGCAAAGCAGTCCATGCTTGGCACTTCTTTCTAAAAATCAGTTTTTCAAAACGATTTGCCGGATTTGGACTCTTTGGTGATTTATCAGTCTCACATTGCACATTGCGGGATCAGATTAAGAACCGTAACATTTGAGTCTGAATGTAGTAAGCTCAAATGAACAAAGCAGGATTCTTCCCAGGACGTTTAGGGACGTCTACACCGACCTTGTTAAAAATTACTAACCTTAAGAAACAATTTAAAAAGGCACAGGGACTTAACTCCATTCCCGACATTGAGGATGGGTACATTGAGGTTGCCGTAAGACTTTCAAACAGATTCAAAATGCCACACATTGACCGTTTCAACGAGTCTGAAGATCCTATGGTACATATCTGGTTTTCTTGGATGTCCTAAAACTGATGGGTCTGACCAAGCCTCAGAAACTTTCTATGTGTAGAAAGACCTTATCGGGTATAGTGGCCACTTGGTACGCCAAGTTGGAGGATAAAGGGAAGTAGAACTGGGAAGATTTGACTGAAGCGTTTGTCAATCAGTATTCTTACAATACCCAAATTGAAATGACCACCCAAGAGCTTGAAGCAACCCACCAGAACCCTAAAGAACCTTTTGTGGAATTTTGTTGCAAGGTGGAGAGCAAAGGCCGCAAAAATGACAGATCGACCTTCTGAGAGGGACCAAATGTGGATAGTGGTGCAGAACCTTGAGCCTGATATGTTACAAAAGTTAATAGTCGCTCCACTATTCACTTTCAAAACTTTGCATGAATTAGGGGTTTAGATTGAGAATAAAGGGATTAATCCTAGAACAAGCAAACCAACAAGGAAGGTGTTTTTCGGGAGTACCAATGCTAGCAGTAACACTATTCCCAAACCCACTGAAATTAATACCTTTGCCACTCCTAAAACTATCGATCCTTTTGCCAATACCAACCCACAAATAGCCAGCCTAACCCGAGCTCAAGGTAGAACTTTCACCCCCCTCCATATGAGCCTAACCAGTGCACTAAAAGTCCTGGTGGAAAGAGGGTATCTCAAACCCCTTTATCCCCAACCTCTTCCTGACCCATTCCCTACTAGACATAACCCCACCAAATATTGTCTGTATCATCAGCAGCGTGGTCATGGTATTGATCGTTGTTACCGCCTTCGTTATGAGGTTCAGAATCTTATTGGTAACTAGACAGTAGCTCCACCTCAAGAACCCAATGTTACCACTAACCCACTTCTTACCCACAACCAAGTCCCTTCTCCTCACCTTATTCTCATCCATAGACTACCTCTTACCTTCAATCCCAGTGTATATATCACTCCATCCCATCTGCCCAAGCTAAAGGTGGTCATTGTTGAAAATACCGATTTGTGCATGATGAATACACCCACTCTGATTCGAAAACCCCAAGAGCACCAAATGGCTGAACCCACTTACTGTTGAGATGTTGAGAATGATTGAAGACCTTCAAGAAACGGTGGCAGATTTAACCTTTGGGGTTTTGACCCTGTCAAAAGATTCTCTGATCTTAGGATAAGCTAAAAGTGGAATGGGCCAATTAAAAGCAAACAGGCCTTGCCCAGATATAGCTGTCCGGTTTTGTGACAAAGCTGAAGCAAGTTTCAAGAACAAGGTCGAGGCAAGTATTGATCCTAATGCACATCTTCGGTGGGCTGTTGAGACTTTGAAGGCTAAAGGGTTAAACAACCAGCAAGTGCTCGCAGTCATTGCAAAGACTGTAGATGACACTTTTATCACTCGGGTTGGAAGCATTTTGAATCAGTGGGCAAGCAATGAAAAAGGATACTTTACTAGAAACACTCATCCTGATTCCCGTCCCAAGCCCATTAATACCCAGCCAACACCTGCCAACCTATTTGCCAATATTTCTAAACCTGATGTTTTCTCCTCTCAAAAAAGAACTTTTGCCTATCTCCATATGAGCCCAACCCTTGCCTTGTAGGTACTGATGGAGAAAAGGTATCTCAAACTGCTCAATCCTTAACCTCTCCCTAATCCTCTCCTACCTAGACAAGACCTACCCAATATTGCACATTCCATCAGCAGTGCGGTCGCCATACCGACCGTTGCTTTCGTCTTCGCCATGAAATTCAAGACTTGATTAACAATAAGGTCATCACCCCACCAAATCCCAAAGTTGTTAATAAATCTCTCCCTGACTGTAACAGATTGCCACCCCATAATACAAATCCCATCCATGGTTTGCCAACAACCAACATTGACCCCAGCCAGCACGGCCAATGAGATGTGTGGAGACAACTGGGGTAATTGTGAGGCTTAATCGGTGAGACTCAGCTTGGAAGTTTGAAATCAATCCTGCTGGGTGTGGATGGTAGTATTGCTTAATGGAAGGCTAGTTTGAACCCTCCCGTGGGCTACTTGAAGTTGTTTTTGAATTCTGCAGATAGACTTGGAGAGTGAAAACCCCTTTCGTCTCCAAAGTACTTATTTTGTTTTGAGTTGTGTCTTGTACGTAGTTGAGTTGTGTATGGAGTTATGAGTTTTATTTTTTCTGTCTTTTTTTGCATTGTTGTGTCAATTGAGTCTTTTCCTTTGAGTTGCTCTCGTGTACCCTCAGGTCTTCATCTTTATAAGAAAGTGGGAGTCAAGTTTTTGATCATTTTGTTGTGCCTATAGGACTGCATGTGTGACCTTTTAAAAATAGAAAAGCTTTAAATTTATTTTTTGAATGAGATTCCGTTAATAAGAGTGAGTATTGAGAAGGATACCCCAAATGGTTTGAGTGAATTCTGACATATCGGCACAAAGTCCTTCATGATCTCAAAAGTTTAATGTCATGACCCGAACCCGCCCCTATGGGTTAAGGATATAACCGGCCAGCAATCTTGAGATTACCTACGGCCTCATACCAAAACAGACATAACTTGTCAGAGTAAAGGGGCCAAACGGAAGCAATAAATAAAAAGTTTGTCCATAGAGCCGTGCTTATATGCACATTAACAGACCATATTCAGTTACGTTAATAACCCACATCAAAAGTACAGTTCCACAAAATTCATTACAGACAGGATCACCCAAAACGAGTCAACCTATGACAGACTATTTACAGATATACATAAAGTCCTTGCCGGCAAGACAAAATATAATTACATAGCAAAAAGGCAAGGGTAGGTCTCAAGAGTGAGACACAAGGTTGACTTCCGCAAAACTCGGATGTTTTCCTAGCAGACTTCACTGGGGCTGGGTTTGGACTTCCCTTGGCTCACCTACAAATACATGAATGAGCGTGAGCGATAGCCCAGTGAATAATATCAAAAATGACAGTTACATAACAATGTAGAACAACATGTTCCAAACGGCCTTTGGACCAATTCACATTTCTACTTAACATGTATATTATATATATACTTATACAAAATTTAAATCAAGTGACTGTAGTTCCAACGTGCTGGCCTTTGGCCCATTCAGGTTTCTGTTCTTGTCAAAACGGCCTCCGGCCCATTCATTTATGTCAAACGGCCTTCGGCCCATCCATTTATGTCAAAACGGCTTTTAGCCCATTCATTTACGTCAAAACGGCCTTCGGCCCACTCATTCATGACAGAACGACCTTCGGTCCATTCATATTCATCTAAACGACCTTTGGTCCATTCATATACATCAAAACAACCTTCGGTCCATTCATTCTTATCAAAACCACCTTCGGTCCATTCATATTCATCTAAACGACCTTTGGTCCATTCATATACATCAAAACGACCTTCGGTCCACTCATTCTTATCAAAACGACCTTTGGTCCATTCATATACATCAAAACGACCTTCGGTCCATTCATTCTTATCAAAACGACCTTCGGTCCATTCATTCTTATCAAAACGACCTTTGGTCCATTCATTGATCCCTGTCAAACTTTTGTCCACAATCCCAATTAACAACCCATAAAGTTTATAAGGGAATAACAATTGGACATTGACAAGCTTTCAAATATTGATATTACTCACAGTGATCGGCTTGTGGATTCGCCCTGGAGCTTGACCCTACACATTCCATGCACACAAAACGGTCATTAACCATTCAATCCGTCCCTTAATTCACATATTCCTCTTTAGGCTTTATTCTTATCTCATTAACTCATATATAATGTTTAACACACGCCGAAGAGTGATTACAAGTGAAAGAGAATGGAAAACGAAACACAGAACGCATGAACAAAATTCCAGAAATTAGGGTCCCCGCTCGAGCGTCAATTTACCCGCTCGAGCGGACCCTCAAGGCCTGCAAAAGTACTGGGTGCATGAAAAATACGCTCGAGCGTTAAATAGGGCGCTCGAGCGGAAGGCCTGACAAAATAGCTCCCACGCTCGAGCGTCAACTTCCCGCTCGAGCGGGAACCATGTCTGCAAAAACTGCTGGGAGCTCGATTTCTCCGCTCGAGCGTCACTTCACCCGCTCGAGCGGACATCGAAAATCTGTGTTTTCCAGATTGAGTTCTTGAGCTTCATCTTGACATTCAAAGGCTCTAAATGCATGATTTCGGTCCAAACTTCATATAATCATATACTAACATGGTACAAACATAGAATTACAACATATTGAAGCTCAATTTCATAATTTATCTACATGCATGTCCCAAAACATGTCAAACTCAATCATTAACATAACCAATTCATGCATTCAAACTCATGTCTTCTCAACTTAGATAACACAAATGGTGATCAAAACATGAGTTTCCTTTTAACATTTCACATGGGTTATACACATTTGTGCTTAAACATGCAAATTTCAAGGTATTTCTTACATGCATGCACATATTAAGCCTCAATCCAACAAACACAACTCAACTTCATCACAATCTTGTTCTTGATCACCAAGATAGCTTGGACATGCACAAAATTACAATTATAATCCAAGAATCACTCACCTAGGAGCTTGATTCTCACAATCTATGATCAAATCTTGACTTAGGCTTCCAATCTCCAAGTTTCAAGACCAAAGTTGCACAATCCCTCTTTCTCCCTCCCTATAGTCGGCTCTCCCTCTCAAATTGAGTTCAAGAATCAGCCAAAATAAGCTAAGGGAGAGAAATAAGGTGTAGTGCTCAAATATGGCAAGTCGCACTAAGTCAATATAATATTAGTAAATAATTGGGCACCAATTTACCAATTTAATCAACTTAATCTGGTCCGAATCAATTTTTCAATTAAATTTCACCGTAGGCTCTAAAAATTATGCCAATCACAATGGCGTAATCAATTTCGGGTTTTGTGGCCGATAAGGCCCTCGATTAAATTTCCAAAGTGGATTAGTCAAACAGATATTCCTACGGTGAACAGATAAAACTTCAAAATCACATATATTCACATAATGGCACATAAAATCATGATAAACACATAATCCTACTCAATTTAAGGACCAATTAGCATACTACGGAACAGGGGTATCACATTTAAGCTATTTCTTTAGTTGTTTCTTCTACAAAACTTGTGATGATTTTTTTTGCATTGTTGTGTCAATTGAGTCTTTTCCTTTGAGTTGCTCTCGTGTACCCTCAGGTCTTCATCTTTATAAGAAAGTGGGAGTCAAGTTTTTGATCATTTTGTTGTGCCTATAGGACTGCATGTGTGACCTTTTAAAAATAGAAAAGCTTTAAATTTATTTTTTGAATGAGATTCCGTTAATAAGAGTGAGTGTTGAGAAGGATACCCCAAATGATTTGAGTGAATTCTGACTTATCGACACAAAGTCCTTCATGATCTCAAAAGTTTAAGCTATTTCTTTAGTTGTTTCTTCTACAAAACTTGTGAAGATAGATTCAGAATTGTGTATGGTATTCTACATTGTCCTAGGGACACTTTTCACCTTTAGGCGATCATTTTGGCAAGCACAAGACAACTTTCAGACCTCACAATCATAGAATTTCTCCCCCTGGTGTTTTCATTATTTCAGAAAGAAATGGATAAGCAAAGCAAAATAAAAGAAGAAAAAGAAAAAGAAGAAAAAGAAAAAAGAAAAAAAAAAGATATCAAAAGAAAAAGAAAAGAAGGGAAAGAAAGAAAAAAGAAAAGAAAAAAGAAAAGGGAAAAGAAGTCAACCATCAAGCCAGGGGTATTCATTGGAACGAAGTCTAATCAACTGTGGGGAAGGAAACTGTTGTCTGAATTCAGGGAAGCTAATGCGAGGAAGTAACATATTGCGAGAAAAACAAACTTTCAAAATAGAGCGAAAAAAAGAAAGAAGACATGCATAAGGGAATGGAGAACCGAGCTCAAATCAAAACGAAGCCAGTTCCAGTGTTAAGGTAAGGTTGATTATTGATCAAATTCACCACAAGTGTTGTAACGCTATCCTTGAGAGGCTCGCTAGGCCAAAAAACCGAAAGAGTGACCTAGGCAAAAGTTAGAGCACGAAAAATGAGAAATCAAATAAATAGAGCTCGCAAGGTTGAAAACCCTGAAGGGGCGACTTTGGCAAAAGTTAGAGCACAAAAAGAGAGTGTCAAAACCCGAATGAACCTTAGCCATGAACTACGTTGACCTGATTTTCATTCTTGGGATACGTAGGCAGCTTTATCTTGAAGTTCGGTCTCAACGATATCCATCTCATCCATCTCGACTCAATCACCTTGCCCAATTCACGTCATCAGCTTCGCATCAATCCATGAGCTACACCAACTGTTGTGCATATCATACTTGCATTGGGTAAGAAAGAACTAGCTTGAATCAACAGGTGTAGCAATTTTCAATACTTGAACTTATCAGTAGAATCTCTAACTTAAGCAACAAAAAGGAAACGAAACTCGGATTTTGCGAAATTGAGTTTAAAGGGAACATAAGTAATACTAGGGGCTCTATGAATGATCACCTTGAGTCCTTTTTTTCGTTCTCTCTGGCATTGAACGCCTTGGAAATCTCGGAGTCGGCGAGTTCTTTTACCTTCTTTGATTCTTCCAAATCGGCCTCTAGTTTTGCGATCGCCTCTTTGGCCAACTTGAGCTCAGCGTCACTCATATTTGCCCTTTCCTCGGAACACAGCCTTGTCCATTGGCAAGGAAATCAACGAAGCCACGCTTAGGGCGACGACGGGATCTTTCATAGCTGAAGCATCGGCATAAGTCGTCGTATTCTTCATTCTAGGTTGAATGATAAACGGCACCACCAAGTGTGATATCCCTGTTCCGTAATATGTTAAATGATTCTTAATATGAGTATGATTATGTGTTTAATATGATTGTGTGTGCCATTATGTGCAAATATGTGGTTTCGAATTTCTATCTGTTCACCATAGGAATATCTGTTTAATTGTCTGCTATGGAAATTAAATTGAAGGCCTTATTGGCCACAGAACCCGGAATTGATTGCACCATTATGATTGGCATAATTTTTAGAGTCTACGGTGAAGTTTAATTGAAAAATTGATTCAAACCAAATTAAGTTGATTAAATTGGCGAATTAGTGCCCAATTATTTCTTATGATTAAATTGTGGCTAGTGGGAATTTATGTAAAAGGGCACTATACACTCAACTTCCTCCTTTTATCTTCATTTGGGCTGATCAACTCTCTAGAAAGAGAGAAGGCCGGCTGTTAGAGAGAGAAAGGAAGAGACTTGTGCAATTTTGGCTCAAGCTTCGGGATTTGAAGATTTAACTCAAGAATTGACTAGAGCTTGGGTGTTTGAAGCTCCTAGGTGAGTGAATTTGTGTATATTAAGTTGTGATTTTGTGAATTTAAATTGGAGTAATGGTCAAGAACATGAATTTGATTGAGCATGATGTAATTGAATTGGTTTTGTTGAATTGAGGGCCAATATGTGCATGTATGTAAGAAATTGTTTTGAATTTGCATGTTTGAGCTTGAAATACATGATTCATGTAGAGTTTTGGTTAAAGCTCATGTTATGATCACCATTTGTATCATCTAAGTTGAGAATGAGAGTAATACATCACATGCATGTACAATTTATGAGGATAGGAGCTTTGAATACATGAATGTGTTATGATGAAAATGAGTTTGTTGTAATTTGAGCCATGCATGTGATTATTTTGTGAAATTGAGCTCCATTATGTTGTAATTTAGTGTTTGTACCATGTTAGTACATGAATATGTGAAGTTTGAGCTGAGATTATGAGTTTGGAACCTTTTGAGGTCGTTTTGAGCTCAAGAACACATTCTGGAAAACCCAGAAATTTGATGTCCGCTTGAGTGGGAAAACCACCGCTTGAGCGTAAATTTCGTGCTCCCAATATTTTCTGCAGACCGTGATGTCCACTCGAGCGGGGAAGTCCACGCTCGAGCAGGGAGCTATGTAGGATGGACTTCCGCTCGAGCGCCAGAATGCACGCTCGAGCATAAAAATGACACAACCAGTACTTTTGCAGGCCTCATGGGCCCGCTCGAGCGGGGAAGTCCACACTCGAGCGGGGACTCTGTTTTCTGAAATTTTGTTTATGCATTCTGAGTTTCATTCTCCATCCTCATTCACTTGTAAGTACTCTTAGGCATGCATTGTAATTGAGTTAAAGAGATAAGAATAAAGCCTAAAGGGGAAATGTGAATTTAAGAACGGATTGAATTGTTGGTGACCCTTTTGTGTTCATGGACTGTGTAGAGTCGAGCTCCAGGGCAAATCAACCAACCGATCACTGTAAGTAATATCGATATTTGGAAGCTTGTCATTTGTCCAATTGCTTATTTTCTTATAAGCCTTATGCCTCATGATTTGCTAGTTTGAATTGTGGACAAATGTCTAACATGAATGAATGGGCCAGAGGCCGTTTTGACAAGAAAGAATGAATGGGCCAGAGGTCGTTTTGACAAGAAAGAATGAATAGGCCAAAGGCCGTTTTGACATGAATGGATGGGCCGAAGGCCGTTTTGACATGAATGGATGGGCCGAATGCCGTTTTAACATGAATGGATGGGCCAAGGGCTGTTTTGACATGAATGGGTGGGCCAGAGGCCGTTTTGACATGAATGGGTGGGCCAGAGGCCGTTTTGACATGAATGGATGGGCCAGAGGCCGTTTTGACATAAATGAGTGGGCCAGAGGCCGTTTTGACAGGAATGAAAGATAAATGGGTCAAAGGCCAATATATTTAAAACCACAGTCACTTGAATTAAATTATGTATATAAATGCTAAATAAAAATGTGAATTGGGCCCAAGGCCGTTCGGAGTATGTTGTTCTACATATCGTTTGTATCTTCTTATTTGATATTATTCATTGGGCTATCGCCCACGCTCATTCATGTGTTTGTAAGTGAGCCAAGAGAAGTCCAGACCCAACCCCAGTGAAGTCTGTGTGGAACAACCGAGTTTTGGGGAGTCAGCCCTAGTGTCTCACGCACGAGACTCGTCTTCGCCTTTCCGCTATGCTATGTCATTTTTGTCATGTTGGCGAGGACTTTGTATATGTCTGTATATAGTTTTCATGGGTTAACTTAGTTTTTAGATGATCCTGTTTGTACAGAACTTATGCTACTGTATTTCTGTTGTGCGTTATTAATGTATATATGTTTGGTTGTTTGGATGTGCCATGTAAGCACAGCTCTATGGACAAAGTTTTGAACTGCTTCCGTTTGGCCCCCATTAACTCTGTTAAAATACATTTGTTTTGGTTTGACGCCGTAGGTAATCTCATGATTACTGGCCGGTTATGTCCTTAACCAACGGGGGAGGGTTCGGGTCATGACAGCCAAGTCTTGGGACTTTTCTATTCGAAGCCATTTATCTGTTAACTCTTTAGAAGACTCGGCCTCTATCTTAGCGGGGCGTTTCACTCCCCTTTGTTCGGCACCTAAATTGTCTGATTATTTTTTAACGACCGAGTCGGCCGCAACAGTTTCTCATCCACTTTCTCAATAGGAACACACGGTTGGGGTACTGATCTAGCGGTTTCGGCCCTCCTTTCAGACTGCCATCCTTTCAGCATTTTTCCTTCTGGCCATTTGTGCGAGCGATTCTCCAGTCATGTTCTGAGGATCTGTGCTAGGTAAGTCTCCCAGATCGGTAAAAATGTCGTCTTCTAAAGAAAATGTTTCAATTTGGCCTGAGGTAGATTGGAGGTCAAAGCCGACTGCTTCAAAGGCCAAATTAAAAGCTATATCAACTTCCCCCCTAAGCGACCCTCAGTCCCATTTGAGTTAGACTGGCTTGGTTGCTCAACGACCCAATCACCGACTTCACCGCCTGGGTCTGCAGCGTTGTTGGCAGAAATAAGTACTTTCTTCAAATCGTTACCTGCACAAATGAAACGATAAGTACAAGTCGAATAAACATATAAGAAATATGCAAAGAAATGGGACTGTACGACCACCTGGTTCACCTTTTTGTCTAGGCACAGGATCTCGTTGACCTTCGCCTTCGCCGAATTCCTAATTGCCTTGGACAACGACCATGACGTCGTCAATATGCTTACCAGAGCTAGCAAGCATAGTCACCAAATGGTGATCTATGTCCTTGGCCTTGAGAAAGTAGCGTCCCTATCGACCGGAATATTTCACCAAGGCATAACAGTGCCAAATAGCAGGGATTCCTACGTTAATCCTAAGTTGGCGATTTAATTCTATTACGCCCATTGTAATTCGGTAAAAATTTACGTTTGAAGAGAGTAGACCCCAATAGCAAAGAATGGCCCTCAAAAATGAATGAAGGAAAAATGAACTTCGCCCTTAGCGATTGACAAGAGGGAAAAAATGATCGTACTCGCATCAGTCCTCTCCATGTCAACTACACTATCCGCCATGAGTGATAGATGGACTTCATCTGGAATTGAGAAATGGTGACGAAAGGCAAAAATACGGCCCGCAGAAAGGAGAGATTTCAAGTGTTTCGCCATTAAATCAGAATAGAAAATATGCTAACTAAAAACGAACAAGAAAATGAGAGCTGGAATGAGGAAGAAATACAAAGAGAAGATGAATTTACAGGTCAGAGAGAGAAGGACAGTAGGGGGCAGGCAGAAATCGTAGAGGTCATGGAGAATAAATAATATTGTGAGACAACCAGAAATCCTTGTACATTCAAAAAATATTCGAAGGGACAACACGGTTTCAAATCACATTGAATGAACAACGCGTACGAAGGGGTGGGAAGTTATAATGATGTCTAAATCGTGTTCATTCTGACACTTCGGTATTGGAAGAAGTGCGAACGCCATTGTAGACCGTCCGAACTCCGCTCCGCACACGAGGGCGCGAATTGTGGTTCATAGCTACTACAGTTCGGACTCATGTCACGGTTCTGAATCTAATTTCACAAAGTGCAATGTAAGACTGATAAATCACCAAAGAGTCCAAATCGGACAATCGTTTTGTAAAATCGATTTTAATCAAAAAACGCTAAACATAGACTGCTTTGCCAGATTTCAGGGTCGCCACCTAAATATTTTGTTTTGGGGAAATTTAGGAAATCCTGACTCGTGCCTAAGGCCACGTGTTCGTCATCACCAAAGTTGCCTCGGGTCGGGAACTTGGGTACGAGAGGGGAAGGTCATGCAATGAGCACCCTCGCTCGCCCAATCAAAGGATCGGTCTTTACTAACATTATATGTTGTTTTTGAAAACATATGTGCTCTTATTCTAGTTTATTAGCCTAATTTACTATGTGATGCGCACAGCATACAAGTATAGACTAGATCGCTCAAGTTGGAACAAAACATCTCATGCTTGCTTGTTTGAAAATGGTTTGAAGGTGCTACTCGCAAGTAGGCTAAGACTCCGATTTTGTCACCCTCAAGTGGGCTTAGAAAACATGGTGATTTTCTTCAAGTGGGCTTAAAACTCGTATTTTGATGAATTGTCCCAATTCAAGCAATCCATCCTTCATGCACAGGCATTCATGCAGTTAAACACTTAAGCAGTTAGCCTCATGGCAAGCATGCTAAACATGGAAACACTTACACGCATGCAAGGATGCTAAAGCATAAACACTCACAGTGTACACCGAGCCAAAAAAGGAGCTAGTTAGTAATCATGCATGATCCTAGCTATGTTAAGAATGCCTAATGCAACACATGCAAAAATGAAGCTAAGATAGGCTCGGTTATTCTAAGATGTCATGTGAATGCAACTTGATAACATGTATTCAATTTGGAATTGAAATACAATGCAGTTTGTATGATGCGCCGAGCCCGGTGCATGCAAAACAGATGAATGATGCACACATGCAAGCATAAGGTATGCTAATTAAAATATGCCCTAAAACTAACCACTGAAAGCGGATCAGTAAAAGGGAGAAAGAAATGGGAGTTGGAAGACATGCATCACACACATGCACGCTTATTACAACAGTTGTGCCCTCTCGACGGAGGGTCCAAATAATAAGCTAACTAGCTAATCTAAGCTAATTAAACTAATTATTACAAAACAAAGCTAATTAACTAACAAGTTAACTAATTACTACAAAACGAGGCTAATTAACTAACAAGTTAACTAACTAGTTAAATAAATGCAAATAAGCAACTTAAATGCATTAACTACTTAAGTGCAAAACCAAAGCGTAAGATAGCTAAGTAAAGAAGCTATGTAAAGAAAAAAAATAGGAGCCTCGAGGCGAGAAGTGTATGCATGCTCAGTCGCCTCGTTCGGAAATCCATCGCGATGCCCCAACTTGCCTCTGTTTTCAATTGTTCTCAGAACACTGAACCAAGCTCCAGATAGCTTCTAACTCACCTTGGGGACCCTCAGGAGGGCTGCCGACCAGTTATTGGTGTTGCCAACCACCTGCCGACCACCTATCTTTGCTGCAGACTAGAAAAAGTGGTCGGCCAGCCATTTTTACTGGTCTGCCGACCACTTTTTGCTGCACTTCTCTAGTTTGCTACAACACAGAACAAAAAGGGGCATGGCAATGTATTTGCAAGATATGTGTGCACAACCACCCTCCCTATCATTTCTTAAGCTCAAGGGAGTGTAGTTCTCGACCCTCGGGCCATCAATCACGCATCTCGATGCATGATGGTCAAAGAGGCAAGATTGCACATTTCAATGTAAATGAATGCACAAATAACACATAAATGCATTAACCTCTATCATGCACGATCAAGAGGGTCGGTGACCGAGAGATGAGGCACGTTTCATCACTTCGAGTATGAAACGTCCCTCGTTTCTCGTGTTTGGACTAACACCCTATCCAAACACAATGCAATGCAAGTATGCCAAATACAATGCAATGCATGCAAGCAAACAACAATGCAATGAAACAACATAATGCAAACCTAATGCAATGCTAATGGCATGCAAACATGAGGCTATGTAACATAAGCATGCAAACACAAGGTAATGCAACCAATGCTCAACCTAGCAATGCTAATGGCATGCAAACACAATGCTATGCAACATAAGCATGCAACAACAATGCAATGCAACCAATGCTAGAATGGCATACACAAAATTCTAAACACAATGTAATGCATGCATACACAATGCAATGCAATGGAACAAGCATGCAAACAACATGCAAAGGACAAGCTTGCATACATAATATAATGCAACAAGCATGCAAACAACATGTTGGATGGACTTAAACCGAATATGGACAAACCTCAGTCATGCCCAAAACAGTGGCCATAACACTAAAACCAAGGCACCAAAAGGCAAGACATGCATCCACATGCATTGGCTCATCAAGTAAGCCTAAGAACACAACTCTCAAGCATGATGAAGAAGTGATAAACATGGAAGTGTGACAACACTATATGCTCTCAAATTAGGTATGAAATGATGCCAAATCACTCAAACAATACAAGCATAGCATGCTAGGGTCCTTAAAGCATTAAAGCTAGCAAAGAGGACTACTCTAGAGACATGCAATACATGGCACAAATGCATGAACCAACCATGGACAGAGCTCAAATAGGTCAAGGCAATGACCAAAGCATGCTAAGATGTGAGCTCAAAGGCCTAGGCATGCATGCAGACAAGCTAAGCCACAAATAAGGCAACAATGCACAACCCTTAGAGGCGCTCAAAGGGTGAAAGAAGTGGGAACATCGCAATTCTATATGCTCTGAAATGACATGATAAATGATGCCAAATCATGTACATGATACAAATGAAGCATGCTATGGTGCCCAAAACTCAAAACTAGCATAGGCACTTACACTATAGCTATGCAATACATGAAGCATGTGGCCAATGCAACCCAAAACAGTCCTAGAGCATGTCAAAATGATACTAAAACATGTATGGAAGGAAGCCAAAATGAGTTAGCATGGTGAGCATGAAGCATGAAATATGCAAGGCCAAAATGGAGGATTACACTACACCTACTAAGACCAAGCATGAGATGGCTTCACCAACAAAAATCAGAGTTTTATCATGGAAAAATAACCCCAAAAACATACTGAAATGATAGCTCGCAAGCTTAGGCATGGAGGCAAACACAATGGCTCGTGTTTAAGGCATAAAGCACAAATTCTTCAAAGCGTTGAAAGAGCGACAGATGCGAGTGTATGACCACACTACATACACTGAAATCACATAGCATATGATGCCAAATCATGAAAATAGTCCAAGCTATGCATGCTAGTGGACTCACTACACAAAGCTAGTAAGCAAGATTGAACCATGGCTATACAAAACAATGCATGTATGACCAAAACAACACAAATCAGACCTTAAGCATGGTAAAAAATGGCCAAAATCTTCTTGAAATTGAGTCAAAAGCATGCTAGAATGATGATCAAAAGCATGATACACATTAGGCCAGTGAATGGAAATGCACTACAAGTGGGAGGAGCATGCATGGGGCTATCAAACCAAGCCAAAAAAGATCTAAGGCATGTTAAAAGAACACCAAAAACCTACTAAGATGGACTCAAAACATGCTAGAAAGACATGCTACTTCATGAGGCACACAAAGCTAGTTTGTAAGGATTACACTACAAGTGTAAATAGCATGCATGGGGTGACAAAACCAAGTCAAAACAGTGGTATGCCATGTCAAAATAACCCCAAAAACAAGTCGAGAATAAGCGAACGCAAGCTTAACAAACATGCTCAAACAAGAGGCAAATAAGGCAAGGATATTTAAGACCTCAAAACACAAGTTTTACCACTGAAAATCCACTGGATTTTAGTGGTTAAAAGGCCAAGAGAAAGTGATCTCAAGGGCCTAAAGTGATGGTGTAAAACATAGCCAAACAAGGCACAAGAGGGGGTAGACCACCCCCAACACAAAACAGACCTTAAACGAACATTACAAGCAAGAAAAATCAGAACTTTATTGCAGTAGAAAGTCAAGCCAAAATAAGCATGCAAATAGGGCCAAAAGCTTAATAAAAAATAAGGGTTCAAGAGGTTAGAAGCTCACCCTTGTAGAACAACTTTAGAGCAACAACTCCAGCAGCTCTTTTGGATCAAAACCAGTCCAAGAGCACAAAAACCAACTTCAAAGTTCCTCAGCAACAAAAGGGTGGTGTTTCACTATGTGTTTGTGTGCAAAAGTGTGATGAAAATGCACTTTAAGGCACAAACACAAGAGAGGAATGGAGGATTATAGATATAAATGATATGTATAGCTCAAGCAAGATTTTCTAAACCTAAAGCAAGAGGGGGGAGGTTCTCTTTTATAGAGAACCAAAGTTCAAACTTGTTGAACAAGCTTAAGGTCTAAAGCCATCCCTCCATACACGTGTATAAAGGATGGTTTTTGTGCCCTCCAGCTATTACAACTGGCACCAAAAGATCTCCAAAAAGGTGCTGGAAAGCAAGTGGTCGGCCAGCTACTTGTAGTGGTCTGCAAGGGAAGAAAGTGGTCGGCAGGTGGGGGGAGGTGGTCTACACAATGAAAGCAAGCTAATGGTGTGGTGGCCGACCACTTTTGATGGTCCAAAGACCAAGAAGACTAGTTGGCCGACCAGAAAACTGGCTGACGGGAAGAAAAGTGGTTTTCAGGGTGAGAAATTGGTCTCCCACCCTTATTCCACCATCCAAGCAAGGAAAACAAGGTTTGTGCCAAAAACAAACCAAAAAGGATGCAAGACAACAGTCCGGGGGTCATGGTGCGCAGCCGGAAGCCCCAAAAACTAGTCTACGAGTGCCAAAAGCAGTCTACAAGGGAAAAAGTAGTCTACGACTACAAAAGCGGTCTACAAGACCACAGTGTCCCTCTAGGCAAGGTCAACAAGGCATGGTTCAAAAACCAAGCCAAACGGAGAACATTAAACGGTCCCGAGACAAGGCGCGCGGCCGAAGGCTCCGAAAACTGGAAACTAGTCTCCAAGAAGAAAAAGTGGTCTACGACCACAAAAAGGTGGTCTGCAAGACCTCTCTCTCCCTCCAAGGAAGAGAAAACAAGGTTCGGTTCGAAACCAAACCAAAAGGGAAGCAAGACAAGGCGTTCGGCCAAAGGCTCCGGAAACCAGAAACTGGCCTACCAGAGGGAAAAGTGGTCTACAAGACCTCTCTCTCCCTCCAGGGAAGAGAAACAAGGCTTGGTCCACAAACCAAGCCGAAGCACAAAGAGTTCAGAGGCCTGGAGGCAAGGCACTCAGCCGAAAACTCCAGAAACTCGAAACGAACACAACATGCACTATCATTGAGTGCTCAATCGATGACATCTGAGTCTTAAGGTCAGTCAAAAATGGGGTGTCTACAGCTGTATTTTTTACTTTCGATACACAAAACCAAACATGCTGACTGTAGCTCGGCTTTTTCGCGCCCCCTTTTGGAAGGTCGAAAGAAGCCCTACAGTTCGGATTCCCGTGGTTCTGAATCTAATCTCACAAGTGCAATGTGAAATTGATAAATAACAAGGAGTCCAAATCTGGCAAATCTTTTGGAAAATTGATTTTTGAATAAAAAATGCCAAAATTGGACTACTTTGCCAGATACAAAGTCGCCACCTAAATATTTTATTTTGAGAAAATTTAGGAAACCCATGACTCATGCCAAAAGCCATGTGTCCGTCATCACCAAAGTTTCCTCGGCTCTGGAATTTGGGTACAAGAGGGGAAGGTCATGAATTGAGCACCCCCGCTCGGCCGATCAAAGATCGGCCTCTACTAATTATGATATGATTTTTTATTTACATTATGTGCTCTTATTTTGGTTATTAGGCTAGCTTTACTATATGATGTGCACAAGCAAGTATAGACTAGTTTGCTCAAGTTGGAACAATTCAATTTCATGTTTGTTTTGGAAAAGGGTTTGAATTTTCCACCTCAAGTGGGCTTAAAGTTTGCGAATTTGCCACTCAACAAAGTAGGCTTAAAACTATGGATTTGCCACTAGACATAGTGGGCTTAAAACGTATATTTATTGAATCGTTCCAATTCAAGCAGCAAGCCTTTATCCACAGGCATTCAAGCACTTTAGCAAATAAGCAGTTAGTCTCATGGCAAGCATGCTAGTCATGGCAATCACTCACACTCATGCAAGTATGCTAAAGCACTAAAATCTCACCTAGTACTCCAATCTAAGATAAAACAAAAGAGTTAGAAAAATGCATGTTTCTAACTATACAAGATGTCTAATGCAACAAATACAATAATGCAATTAATAGGCTCGACTACTAATATGGCATATAGAGCAATTAAATAACATACGGTTAAACACGTATTCAAAAAATATTGAAACTAACAATGCAGTTTGAATGATGCTAGAGCCTCAGTGCATGCAATACGAATGAATGGATGCAAGTATGAGGTATGCTAATTGAAACATGTCTCTAATCTAACCATCAAAAGCGGATAAATAAAAGAGAGAAAGATGTGGGGTTTTAAGACATACACATTATTACATTACGCTCTCACGAAGTAGAGTTTGAATGAATAAAAGCTAACTAGCTAGCAACTAATTAGGTTAAGCTAATTAGGCTAATTAGGCTAATTATTACAAACCAAAATAAAATAAATAGCTAAACTAATTAACTAATTATTAAAACAATTGAATGAACTAACTAGTAAGCTAACTAATTAAGTTACAACACAAATGTGAGCAAACTAAGTAATTAAAGTCTCTAACTACACTGCCACTACTTCGCTTCAGGAAATAGAAGATGCACATGCTTGGATATCACCCGAAAAGACCTCCATTTTGCTCTCGAAAGCCTCTGTTTGCAGTGTTGAACACTTCTAGAACCATTTTGCACCACCTTACCAACATTCTGCTGAGGTTTGCATCAGTGGCCAGCCGGCCACTGGTAAAAACTATCAGCCATGGAAATGGCCTGCCGGCCATTGATGGTGCTCTGTTGGCCATGGATGGTGGCCTACCGACCGTTGATGCACTGGTTCCACTTGCTGTAATAAAGAACAAACTAAGCAAAAGAGGGTATTCCCACAGATTGTTTGCACAACTCACCGCTCTTTTTCATGAACAAATCCAAGGAGTCGTCAACTTAAGCCACAAACCACCAACTCAAGTAATTTCATTGCGTGATGGCTTGTGATTCAAAAAGTGCAACTTCAATAAATGCAAAATGAGACACAAACCTCCTCCCTTTCATGAAAGATCAAGGAAAGAAGTTAACCTTGGAGACTTGGATCATTTCATCACTAACAAGTATGAAATGGTCCAAGTTTCATGTGTTCAATTAACATCTGATTGAACACACAACACACAAGTTGTTATCTTGCTCAATTTTAGTCCCAAGTTGTTAGTTACTCATTTTAACTTTACCAAGCATTACTTAGTCAATTAAGTCCATTGGTGAGAGTTTTCTAAAGAGAAGGAAGTGTCAACCAAGGGGTGGTTTAAGGCATGAGAGAAGCTTCATGCCGTTGGTAATGAACCCTCAAAAGAGGATTAAACCATCAAGCATGAACCTCAATCTCAAGCTTAAAGAATCCCAAGTTTAAAACAACCCTTAAAGCAAATTTAAAAAGTCAAGAAATGAGGGAGGTTACAGAGCTTTAGGTCCTGAAATGAAGTGCAAAAACAATACCAAAACATGCAATCAACTCAAACAAGGGGGTGTCTAATGGCCTAAAACACCGAGCTTGTGAGGACCTTTACACTACAACCATACCAGACAAGACTTAACTAACCCAAACAGCCCAAAATAGAGCTAAAACAGTCTAAAACAAAGGCAAAAACATGCTGAAATAGAGCTACAAAAGCTAGAAAATGATGCTAACATATAGAATTAACTAGTCTAGCAAACAAGACACAAGGAGGGGAGGGTAACCCCTCCAATTTTGAACTTCAAAACATGTTTTTTTCCACTAAAAATACTCTAAAATTCAGTGGTTAAAAGCCCAAAAATAGTTTGTTTGGAAGTGGAAAACAAAGGTGCAAAAGCCTTTCAAATAAAAAAGAAAGAAGGGTGAAACACCCCCTAACTTTAAATAGTCTCAAACCATCACTTTTAGTCCACCAAAATAAGTTTTTTATAGTTCAAAAGTATCCCAAAAATAGTGAGAAAAGATAGCAAAATGAGCATGCAAAACAAAGTGTACAAGACAAGTGCTATACCTCTTGAAGGAAATAGTAATTCTAGGCAACAAACCAAGAAAATACCACCTTCTAGAGCTCAAACCAAGCCCAAGAACACCTTAGCTCAGAGATTAGGGGATTTGGTTAAGGGTGTATAGGCGAGAGTGTAGGAATTGTAGGCAAAAGTATAGGAAATTGTATAGAGAGAGAGGGGGGGAAAATTTTGAGTCTAAAATTTTCTAACCTGAAAACATGAGAGGGGGGTCCCTATATATAGAAAACATGAAATCTATACAAGGACATCCAGCCCTCCACGTGTGGACAGATGTAAGCATCTGTGCAAACAGTTGGCACAGTTGGCATAAAATATCTACAGAAAACACTGGTGGCCAGTCGGCCATCAGTGATGGCCGGCAAGGCATCATTAAGGCACATCAATGGCCGGTAGACAAGAAGTGATGGCCAGTAGCCTCCAGGGATGGCCGGCAGGCCACCAGAGATTGCAGGATGAAAAGACCAAGGCATGGTCCAAAAATAAGACAAAATGGATGCAGGGTTTGAAAAGCTCAAAGTCGTGGCGTTCCGCTGAGGACTTTGAGCGCTCGGCGAGCAAACAAACTCATTATCGGATGTACCTACAAGAATATCCAAGTCTTGAAGGGCCATCAAAAAAAGGGTGTCTACACTGACTAACTGGTAGTAGTCGGATGTTCGGGGAGGCAATTATCGAGGCTGAATTTAATCAATAAGGAAGAAAGACCGAGCAGTCTGGTTGAGACATCAGGTTGAAGACAATTTGGCCCTAACTAGAGGCCCATGAAGCCAAGTATACGAATCGGCCATACAAGGAGCCGAACGGGAGCCAACATTCAACTAGAAGGCCGACTAGATAATTATATGCAAGGTCAATAGTGGGCCCGACCCTTGGGCCCAGACGTAGTATAAAAAGGGAAGAACGTCAGCCAAAGAGAGGTATGTGAAAAAAAAAAGAGAGATAACTTCTTGTAATAAAAGCAAGATTTGAGAGAATACTGATTGGTCGGTCAAATTTCGACACCCCCGACCGGAGTGTTCATTCCTTTTTCAGATAGCAACCAGAGGATCAAGAGCGTCTACCCAGATCAAAGAGTATTTCCAAACCTCCTTTTCCACATATGGATATGCCACACAAATATCTAATAGTTTAATGCTCTCAATGTTCAAGATTCATAAATAAATGCAAAAAAAGAACAAAGCAAATAGGTACACAATAATAAGATAATTCCCTTTCTTTTAAACCACAAAAAACAGAGCATTCCCAACCCTTTATGTATTTGTTTTTTTATATGGTACATGATATGATATTATATACTTTCTTTGATTTTTTAATAATTATCTCTAAATAAGATATATCATATGATGATTCATATAAACAGTAAAATTAATAACATTTAACATTGCTAGCATACTTCAATGACCAAAAAAAAACACATCATCATCGTGTCCAGTTTTTTGCCATACATTTTACATAGTATACATGGCCATTCTCTTGATGTTAATCACTGAGTTTCTGCTGATCAACTAATACAGAGGAAAACTAAAATTACCCAATCTCATATACTACCTAAATTCTTACATAGCTATAAACTGGAAAAGTTGAAAGGTTACAAAATGGGTGTTTGAATTGGGCTTTGTTTTCATTCTTGCAATATGGAATTGTGTTTGGACTTTCCATGATTTTAAATAAAAATCCAAATCTTCATTCGATCTGAGGAAATGACACACAAATCACCAGAATCGAAACCCTAGTTTATAAATCTAATGGCTACCCACATACATTAACTACAGGAAAAAAAACCCAAAAAATATATAAAACTTGAAAATTCAGATAATAAATCAAAGCTTTTAAATCGCTCAATAAAGAAGGCAATCAAAATTTATTTACCATATCAACAATAATGCCCCATAAAAATTCTAAAATAACTCAACGAAATCAAAGCAATATAAGCTTAAATGAAAGAAAAAAGAACCTGGGTTTGATGTAGAGAGTGGAGCCCTATTTATACAAGTCTAAAGTAGAGAGAGAACAATATATACACTTGCTCGGAGATGCAATGTCGGCGGCGATATTGAACAATGAGAAGGGGCGACGGCAACGGGGAGTAGCAAGGACAGAGAGGAGGAAGGAGAGCTCTCAAAAAAAAAAAAAAAAAAAAAGCAAGTTGACCCACCTACCCACCCCACGCCCATACCAAACCATCAATTATAATGTGACTAAAATATTTTATTTAATCAACCATGATTAAAAATAAGATTCCATCTTCAAATCTTGATTTCATACCAATCAACAAAAGTTCGCCTTCTAAACTAATCACATCCAAACTACCTCAAAAAAATTAGCATAGTAAGCAATGAAATTCAAGTAGAAATATCATCAATCAATTTGACTTTCACAACTTTCAATAATTAAAACCCAAAATAAAATAAAATAAAAACGAACTCAACTCAGTGATGCATATTTTGAACTTAAGGCGGTTTTGATGAGTTCATTGGAGTAAGATCCAGCACGGACGACGGAGACAAGAGGAGAGGCGAATCAGTAGGAAGATCAAGGCCGTTGATTGAAGGATTACTGACCAATCCACTAAGAAGACGATGCGTTTAACTTCACCAAGCTCGTACACGCCATGGCTAATTAAAAAACTATGGATCGATCGAGCTCTCTCTCTCTTTCTCTCTCTCTCTCTCTCTCTCTCTCAAAGTAAAGGAATTTGGAGAGAGAGGAAGACTGCTAGACAAAAGCGGGGGGAAAATTAATAGCCTATTTGTTTTTATTTGCCACTCAATTATCCCTCCAAAATTGATAAATTATTTCCCCACCAAAAGATCTCAAAAGACTAAAAAGTTATTGCCCACAAAAATATTTTTCTCACTAAATGATATCAAAATATTAAAAGTTATTGATGACGAAAATATATTTATCATTAATAATTTTATAATTGGTGACCAATTTTTTTCTCATCAAAAGTTTTAAAATTTTGGCGCCACCCAAAAAAATTAGCGGAAAAATCTTTGGTGACAAAAATTAATTTTTCCTCACCTAAAAATAAGTATTTATTGACAGAAATAAATTTCGTCACCTATTATTTTTATTTTTTTAATTATATGTGACAAAATTTTATAATTCGTCACGGATTATTCTTATTTAATGACGAAATTTATTTTATTCACTAATTTTCGTCACCATAGGTTACTTTTGTTGTAGTGATACCTATCACATTAATAAAATGGTATGACTGTCCACCAAAACACTACCAAGATAAAAAAAATAGGACCATATGGAAAGAAACTCACCACTAATAGGACTTAACAGATCAATAGAAAAGACTTAGGACTAATCGAAGTGCTTGTTTGTGAGATGGGATTTATTGGTAAATATCCCTTGAAAATTTGATTTTATATATATATATATAGTTTGTTTGATGGTTGCGAGAGAATAAGTAAATGATTATAGGTAAGATGTGACATTTTATCTTATTGACTATTTTAACATATTTTATATTTTAGTGGGCTATTTTAGCCCAACCATCTTCGCTAAAATACGGGTTTTAGGAATTATTTTTTTTTCCTTAAAAATAAAAATTTTGTTGCAAAAATTATTAGGAAACCAATTCCAACAACAAAATTTTAAAATGTCCCAAATAAATTCAGTTTTACAAAGCAAACCAATTCATGCCAAAAAAGTTTATCTTTTGAGATCTACTCAAAAAAATTAGCATAGTAAGCAATGAAATTCAAGTAGAAATATCATCAATCAATTTGACTTTCACAACTTTCAATAATTAAAACCCAAAATAAAATAAAATAAAAACGAACTCAACTCAGTGATGCATATTTTGAACTTAAGGCGGTTTTGATGAGTTCATTGGAGTAAGATCCAGCACGGACGACGGAGACAAGAGGAGAGGCGAATCGGTAGGAAGATCATGGCCGTTGATTGAAGGATTACTGACCAATCCACTAAGAAGACGATGCGTTTAACTTCACCAAGCTCGTTCACGCTATGGCTAATTCAAAAACTATGGATCGATCGAGCTCTCTCTCTCTTTCTCTCTCTCTCTCTCTCTCTCTCTCTCTCTCAAAGTAAAGGAATTTGGAGAGAGAGGAAGACTGCTAGACAAAAGCGGGGGAAAATTAATAGCCTATTTGTTTTTCTTTGCCACTCAATTATCCCTCCAAAATTGATAAATTATTTCCCCGCCAAAAGATCTCAAAAGACTAAAAAGTTATTGCCCACAAAAATATTTTTCTCACTAAATGATATCAAAATATTAAAAGTTATTGATGACGAAAATATATTTATCATTAATAATTTTATAATTGGTGACCAATTTTTTTCTCATCAAAAGTTTTAAAATTTTGGCGCCACCCAAAAAAATTAGCGGAAAAATCTTTGGTGACAAAAATTAATTTTTCCTCACCTAAAAATAAGTATTTATTGACAGAAATAAATTTCGTCACCTATTATTTTTATTTTTTTAATTATATGTGACAAAATTTTATAATTCGTCACGGATTATTCTTATTTAATGACGAAATTTATTTTATTCACTAATTTTCGTCACCATAGGTTACTTTTGTTGTAGTGATACCTATCACATTAATAAAATGGTATGACTGTCCACCAAAACACTACCAAGATAAAAAAAAAATAGGACCATATGGAAAGAAACTCTCCACTAATAGGACTTAACAGATCAATAGAAAAGACTTAGGACTAATCGGAGTGCTTGTTTGTGAGATGGGATTTATTGGTAAATATCCCTTGAAAATTTGATTTTATATATATATATAGTTGATTTGATGGTTACGAGAGAATAAGTAAATGATTATAGGTAAGATGTGACATTTTATCTTATTGACTATTTTAACATATTTTATATTTTAATGGGCTATTTTAGCCCAACCATCTTCTCTAAAATACGGGTTTTAGGAATTATTTTTTTTTCCTTAAAAATAAAAATTTTGTTGCAAAAATTATTAGGAAACCAATTCCAACAACAAAATTTTAAAATGTCCCAAATAAATTCAGTTTTACAAAGCAAACCAATTCATGCCAAAAAAGTTTATCTTTTGAGATCTAAAAAAGATAATCACTCATGACTAATGTCTAATTCCGTCCCAAAAAACATAATAATGATAATTTTGTCTACTAAAATATTTCATCGCTAAAAATTGAAGAAATTCTATTTCCACACCTATTTATCTCTGTGTACACACTTAATAAAATATTATTTTAATGACAATTTTATCCTAAAGTAAAATTACCATAATGGATATCAAAACACACCATTAACATTAAATTAAAGTTTTTTTTTTTTTTGTACACCATTTAGAAACAAAAAAATCTTAGTGCACATCTTTCAAGTAGAAAAAACTAAACCCTAGTTTCTTCATTGTTTCTCACTTCCTCCATTGTTGTTCACTTATTCAATTGACCATTGTTTGCTATGCACTCTATAGTCATCTGTTGCTTGCAAAGTAATATTCTTATATTGCTTTACCGTCTAAGTTTATACTCCATTGATTATATCACTTTGTCATTAGAATACACTATAATTCTTGATTTTTGTGATGAAAAAGTTGCAAATTCAATGGAGTTTACTATTTTAGGGATTTTATTTGGTTTCTGGGATTTTCTGCTTCACTCCTTTGAAATCTCTCCACAACTCTACTATTGATCTGCAAGTCGTAATGAACATAAGTTGCATTCAAGGGCAAACAGTTAGAAAAGATACAGTATAAACTGAAGTTGATGGATTTCTAGGCCTACAGTACATCATAAATACTGGGTTCTGCAACATTTTGATTTTTGGGTATTGGATAGTTGAAGCCAAGCTCGCTATGTTGCTTGCTCTTCTTCTGAATTGGGTTTGTTTAATGTCAGTTTTCTTATGAGAAGGAAGTCTTTCGCAGTTTTTAGGCACTGGAAATCGATGTTGATACAAGTTGATACAAATTAATGACTTTTTTGATATTAACTAGATTGTTGATTGAAAGAATCAGTTTGATGATATAACTGGAAATCAAAGGAGATAGTTTGTTGTATAATCTAAAAATTCATGGAGCGATTTACTAAAGAATTTCTTGTGAAAGATGTTGCTATGTTTTCAAGATAGGTGGAATAAAAAATGAGTCTACACCATTGATTCTCTATGGAACAAATGGTTGAAATGGTGTGTGCACATAGATGTTAGTTTAGAGTATAATTGGAATATGTAAGGTGTGGACTGAGAACAAAAACATAAAACTAATTTCGTAACGGTGTGCATTGAGAAATTTTGTACACAGAGATAAAAGAGAGTGTGGAATTAGAATTTCCCTAAAAATTGATTTCATCCCTAAATTTTTGGAGTTCAGATTTGCTAAAGTTGAACATTTCAATTTCACAATAAAGTTGACCCATTATGAGACTAACTTAGATCCATTTCAGTAATCTAAACCATTAATCTCGGGAAATTCTATTTTCACACACTTATTTACCTCAGTGCACATCATTTTTCAGTACACACACTTATAAATTTGATTAGATATTATTTGTCTCATTCCACACACCAAATATTCCAATTATAACCCTTAACACTTTTCACCCAAACACACACCCACACTAGGAATGGCAATGGGCCGAGGATCACACTCTTCGTCCCCGATCCCCGATGGTAAAAATTTTCCCGTTCGTCCCTGGCCCTGATCCCCGACGGGGAACCTATCACCGTCCCCATCTCTACCCCTTAACGGAGATCGGGTTTCCACGACCCCGAAAATTTCCCGGACCAAAAAAAAACAAACAAACAAACAAACAGCAGCAACATCATCATCAACAACAACATCATCAACATCACACACACACACAGAGATCTGAGTAGAGAGAGAGAGAGATCTGTTAAGATTTGTCGTGGCGGAGGAAACCGACATTGGAGTATTAAGGTTCGACGACTCTGGCATCCCGGCAGTAACGGTAAGGCGACGGTGTTCTCTCTGATTCGGCGATGATGTTCTCACTAATTCGATGCTCTCTCTCTCTCTCTTTGCTCTCTTTGCTCCTTCTCTCTCTCACTGTTTTCTCTTTGCTTTCTCTCTCTCTCTCTCTCTCTCTCTGTGTTTTGCTTTTTATTTTATTGTCTGACGGTGGATTGAGAGAGCAGGAGCAATAACTATAAGAGAGGCGATCCACCATAAGAGACGATGTCAACCCGATGAGAGAGTCTAGAGAAGGGAGACGCCGACGGTGAGGGAGGAGTGACTAAGCAACAGTGGCAGCAGCTGTGTGACGTGAGTAGAGAGAGAGTGCAATGTGTGTGTCTCAATGTCTCTATGTGAACCCCTAACCCTAAAATGAGAAAAGAAATAGAGAAAACATATATATATATAGACAGGGGTACAATGTTAATTTCTTATCGGGGGGAACCGGTGTAGAGAAGTGGTTTGGAAATACTCTTCTGATCCTAGGGGACGCTCGTGATCCGCTGATAGTCACCTAAAAAGGAATAAACACTCCGGTTGGGGGTGCCAGAATTAGCACTCCGACGGACAAGTCAGTCTCAGCACTCAAGATTACTTATATTCTAAATTAAGCACAACAATTCTCACATACCTTTCTTCGTCTGTTGTTCCTTTATTTATACTCGTTTCCTGGGCCTCGGGGCCAAGTCCACTTTTCACTCATTATCCTTTTACTTACTTGGCTCCATAGTTCGATATCTACTCAGCTTATCGGTTTTATTCGGCTTCCTGATCGTGCAGGAAAGAGCCGAGTAATATCTGTCTTCTAGAGTACGCTTCTGATTCTTCCAATTATCCGGCCCCCACAATTGGCCCCCAAACACCCCTACTAGCACCAGCTAGTCGGCGTGTTTGGTTTCTAGTCTGGGAAGTCAAAAATTCGGCGGTTAATCCTCTCCCCGATGCGTGTCAGAATGCGTACATGCCTTTTGGTCATTGTAACGCTTTCCCACCTCATTCGTGCTTCTCTCGTATTTATCAGGATTTGAAACGTCAGTCCCTTCAAATACATGCTTTTTTGAATATTTGAGCCTCCTAGATTGCCATTCGGTATCTCTTCTCTGACTCACGTTTTCTACAACTCCTCTCTGTCTCTTCTTGTCTCCTTTGCTTTTCGTAAGTTTTCTTCTCTTTTCTTTGTAATCCTACTTTCCGTATTTATTTTTAATTTAGAATATCCTTGGGTCCTTACGAGAATGGCTAAACATTTGAAAGACCTCCTTTCCGAGGGTCCAATTTCTGGGTTCCGACGACATTTCTCTATCCCTAACGATGTCCATCTATATCTAGTAACGGACAATACCCTTGGGCCCCGTTTGTTTGGGGTTATAGGAAGGGGATTGGGACTACTAATACCTTGTTTGTTTTGAGAGATGGCCTTGGTATTACTAATACCCTTGGAAGGGAGATTCATAGTGAGGAGATAGAGATGGTATTAGAAAAATATTGAGGGGATTAGAAATTTTTTTATTTTTTTATTTTTTATATATTGGGAATTTTTTTAAAAATATTAATGTTTAATTTTTATATTTTTTATTTGTTTTATTATTTTATATAAAAATAATTTAACAATTTCTCACTATTAATCCCCTCACTATCAATCCCCTCACTAACAATCCCCTCCATTCTATCTCTAAAACACAAACGGGGCCTTGATATGAAGAGGGAAGACCAACATATCATTGTTTTTCCTCTCCTTTCCATTGCGGAGGGCGGGGTTCGTTTTCCCCTTCATCCATTTCTTAGTGCCGTCCTCCGCCATTGGGGTATGATTCCTTCCCAACCCAATGTGAACTTCTTTCAAATCATAATGGGAATCGTAGCGTTGAACCGACGCCTTAGGATCAACCTTGGCATTTCAGCGATTCGGCATTGCTACGCCTTAGCCAAATCCTTCGGTCAGCTCGGGCGCTATTTTCTCAGGGCCAAGGACACCGACCATCACTTGGTTACCATGCTTGTCAGCTCTGGCAAATGAGTTGACGATGTAATGGTCAATGTCCGTGGCAACTAGGAATTCGGCGAGGGCGAAGATCGCCTAGACCCTATTCCCAGAAAGAGGAGCGAACCAGGTTACCGTGCAACCCCTTGTGTCTATTAATCTTTCTTTTATTCGGCTTTTTCTTCAACTCTAATTCTTTGTTTTTGCAGGCAGTAAGTTGAAGAGGATTTTGACCTCGGCTGACGACGCAGTCCTTGCGGAAATTATGACTGCACTAAAGTATTTTGGCCCCAAACGTACAGAATCAAAGGAGATCCGCCCATATACTCTTGCGGTACAAGCCTACTTATACTGCGTTCTCGGCTGCGGACAACATTCCGATCCCGACCGGCGAACATCACCTTATGGCTCTAATCTTCCCTAGCTTCATGACCCTTAGGCAAATTGGTCTCGAAGCTTCCGATTCGGAACAAGATGTAATGCCGATGGTCGAGGTAGTTGTCGCACCAACGAGAGAGTTTGCTGCGGAGGCCGAAGAGGTCGACAAAGCTCTAAACTCAGCATTCGAGGCAGCCGGTCTTAACCAGCCTAACTCGCCGTCCACTTCGGGTCGAGCGGAATTTTCTTTCAGAGATATTTTTATAAATTTGGAAGACCTACCCGGCTCTTTTTCTGAAGGTATCGCCAGGGAAAATCTTACGCAGATGGCGCGAAAGAGAAATGCCAAACGAGTGGCACCCCGAAAGAAAGCCGAGGTCACCCGTTCTGAACCTACCCCAATTGAGTCTTCGCAAACCATTATTGGAGGAGAGACGGCCCAAGTTATTGTGGCCGAGACGGAGAAGGAAGTCGACCAGCAGTTTACAGAAAAATGGCTGATTCCAAAAGAGCGGGGAGAAAAATGTACCGTTGAGGGAGAAGTCAGCTCGGAGGATAGCCCTGCTGGTAAACGGCCTCGATTAGAGGAATCAGACGTGGTTCCTTTCATTGTTCAGCCAAAGATCAAAAACACGCCAATCTTCTCTGACGCATCTGCCATGAAGGATCCAGCCGTAGCATTGAGCTTGGCTGCCTCAGTTTCTCTGCCAGCTGACAAGACCACCTTTCGAGGAGAGTCAGGAGATATTTTTATAAATTTGGAAGACCTACCCGGCTCTTTTTCTGAAGGTATCGCCAGGGAAAATCTTGCGCAGATGGCGCGAAAGAGAAATGCCAAACGAGTGGCACCCCGAAAGAAAGCCGAGGTCACCCGTTCTGAACCTGCCCTAATTGAGTCTTCGCAAACCATTATTGGAGGAGAGACGGCTCAAGTTATTGTGGCCGAGACGGAGAAGGAAGTCGACCAGATGTTTACAGAAAAACGGTTGATTCCAAAAGGGCGGGGCAAAAAATGTACCGTTGAGGGAGAAGTCGGCTCGGAGGATAGCCCTGCTGGTAAATGGCCTCGATTAGAGGAATCAGACGTGGTTCCTTTCGTTGTTCAGCCAAAGATCAAAAACACGCCAATCTTCTCTGACGCATCCGCCATGAAGGATCCAGCCGTAGCGTTGAGCTTGGCCGCCTCAGTTTCTCTGCCAGCTGACAAGACCACCTTTCGAGGAGAGTCAGATTTCGTAGCTATAGCGTTAGCTGCCCAGTCAGCCTTTCTGGTATGTGTCTTTTTCTTGTTTGGTTTGGTTTTCGTATGATATTTCTTGGTATGTGCTGATCCCAACTCCTTGTTTTGCAGACGGTTGGTAGGATAGTCGAACTAGGCCGCTGGCATCACGATGTCATTGAAAGAATTGGTAGCTTAAAGTCTGAAGCTGAAGGTGAGAGGAGTAGGGCCGAGTTCGAGGCGATGAGGGCCGCAATGGAAAGTGCTCGAGCTGCAGTTGAGAAGGAGAGGGCTCGGATTGCTGAGCAACTCAAATCCGAAGTCGAGGGTAGAACGAACACAAGCGAGGAATCGCTCAAGTTAGTCAAGAAGGCGCTTGCCAAGGTGGAGGCTGAGTTAGAAGAGTTGAAGAAGGCCAAGGAAAGAGCCGACTCTAAGGCTTCTGCAGCGTTCGAGGCTAGAAAGAGGGCCACCATTAAAGATTACGTAGAAGAAGTCCCCAAATTCGAGAATCGGGGATTCAAACATGGGTGGCTCAAGGCTCTTGCGGCCGGTGGAGTTACATTGGCCTTGCCAATTCCATACGAGCAAGTGGACGTTGAGCCGCTTGAGTCTGATCCCGAGAATTGATCTAGGAGACACTCTAGTTTTATTAATTATTTTCAATTTCAATGTATGTTTTTGTTTAGTGGATTTATGTTAGTGCAAGGTAATTTTCATGTATAAATTAGTTACTTCTGTGCTCAATTTATTAATGAAATTTCCTTTCCATTTCACTATTACTTGTACACAGTTTTTGATATTAATGAAGAGCTTTGCCTTTCATTACTGTGGCGCCGAGTAGGATTAGTTCATGGGCATTCTATTAGTAAATCGACTCATGGGTCTGCTGGGGCACTCAAGCCGAATAGATTAATGAATCTATCCTTGCCCCAGCTGGTTCATGAACATTAAATGCCGAATAACACAAGCTTATGAATATTGAGTTGCTTCATGAGGCGGCTGGGGCACTCAAGCCGAATAGATTAATGAATCTGCCCTTACCCCCATGAGACGGCGAACTTAAAAACCGATTTAAATTTATGGACCTGATCTACTTAAAATGAATTCATGAGGTGCCGAATGTTGTACTGATAAATCAATTCGTGGAACGGCTGGGGCACCCAAGCCGAATAGATTATGAATCTGCCCTTGCCCCAGCTGGTTCATGAACATCAAATGCCGAATAACACGAGCTTATGAATATTGAGATGCTTCACGAGGCGACTGGGGCACTCAGGCTGAATAGATTGATGAATCTGCCCTTATCCCAGCTGGTTCATGAACATCAAACGCCGAATAACACGAGCTTATGAATATTAATAACAGTGTTTGATGGGGGTACATGACTCGATCGACGACAGGCTGTTGAGGTTTTCAATATTAATGAGATCGCCTCGGAGGTGCTACCCTCGTGGGGAATAAATGAATGGACGTCCTATTTATGTGCTCAGTGAACAACTCAGTCCAGCTCTTTAAGGAAAATTAAAAAAGTGCGAATTTCAAATAGACTCTTTTTTAACAGCAAAGGGGAAGCGAGGACGCTAGCTGAGTTAGGAGGAGATATGGATCGAAGCGGCGAACCTTCGCACGCGGGAGGTAGGATTTCAAGGGATCGGGAAAGACGCCAATCTCCTCATCATCGAAGTAGGTCACCTAGGAGGGACAAGGAGCCACATGGCAAATCCTTGCAACCCTGTTCTGGAAGGGAGCCCGACGCGAAACCACGCCCATTGAGTTTTGCAGTCTTCGTGGGGAGTGGAACCATGACAGAGGCGGACTTGATCATTCGAGATCCAAATGTGGCAGTCAAGTTTGCTCGATAGATTTTTCAACCCGAGGTCCAGCAGTCGATGGTAGGTTGGTAGGACTTCGAAGTGTTTCGTGAAGGCATTCATGGTGCGGTTAAGGGGCTCTACCCCGCCTACAAAATAGGCATGCGTCTCCGTGCTGCCCGCCGAGAAATAAAGAAGAAGGATGAACGCATTCGAAGCTTGAAGGATCGCGCGGAAGCGGCCGAGCGTGAGCTAAGGAAGGTCAAGGTCGTTCAGACACAACCCGCCGGACAAGCTAACCAAATTGTGGACGAAAGGGTTACCCAGCGGCTCATCAGTACCGCGCTTTCCGACCGTGATACGGTGAGCATGTTCGCAATTGAGTCCACGAAAGGGAGGGCCTATGAAAAAGGCTTTCATGAAGGCCGGAAAGTAAGGATACAGAAAACCAAGGAAAAGCTTGCTGAGGAAGTTTGGCGATGTGAAAATCGTGGATTTAAGCACGGTTGGATCAAGGCGCTTCAGGCTGAGGAAGCTCTCTGAGCAGCGGGCGTCGATTCGGCATTGCACTCTACCAATGTAACCATTTTCCATTTTCCGCCTTTAAAGTCAAGCAGAGTAAGGATGAGGGCAATGCCGTATAAAAACATATTGTAACGTTTGAACGCAGAGCGCGTTCAAAACTATGTAATTATTGCTTGATTGAATAAAATGTTTTATTCTAATTTTCATTCAGCACTCCCATGTTTGTATTTTTGTGTTTCATTGCATAAATTTTTGAATAAATGTATAAACATTGAATATTTATTCGACATACACGTATTTCGTGTTTCATTGTATATTTCATTTTTTGGCTTTTCATGAGTTCTTCATCAAACATGGTTCCGAATTCGGAGCATTTTATCAATTCAAAGTTGTAATGTGCCGACGAGGCTCCGTATAGGGAGACCTTATCGCCCAATCGTGATATCCATGAAGGGCGCTCCGAATGTGGAGGCTTAATCGGCCAATCCTGATATCCACGAAGGGCGCTCCGAATCCGGAGGCTTTGTCAGCCCAAGAATGTCGTGCGCCAATGGGGCTCTGAATCCGGAGACTTGCATCGGCTAATCGTGATATCCACGAAGGGCGTTCTGAATCTAGGGGTTTAATCGGCCAATCATGATATCCACGAAGGGCGCACCAAATCCGAAGGCTTTGTCGGCCCAAAGACGTCATGCGCCAAAGGGGCTCCGAATCCGGAGACTTGCATCGGCCAATCGTGATATCCACGAAGGGCGCTCCAAATCCGGAGGCTTTAATCGACCAATCGTGATATCCACGAAGGGCGCTCCGAATCTGGAGGCTTAATCGGCCAATCGTGATAACCATGAAGGGCGCTCCGAATGTGGAGGCTTAATCGGCCAATCGTGATATCCACGAAGGGCGCTCCGAATCCGGAGGCTTTGTCGGCCCAAGGACGTCGTGCGCCAATGGAGCTCCGAATCTGGAGACTTACATCGGCCAATCGTGATATCCACGAAGGGCGTTCCGAATCTGGAGGTTTAATCGACCAATTGAGATATCCACAAAGGGCACTTCGAATCCGAAGGCTTTGTCGGCCCAAAGAGCTCGTGAACTGAATCGCGTGATTAAGAAATAAGAAACTTCGCATTGCAGAAGTGAAATTTGTACAAATATCAAGTCCCACAAGTCGAGTCAATGATAGAATTTACGTAAATGCGTTGAATTCCAGGGCCGTGGGAGATTCCTTCCTTACATATCTTTCAGCCGGTATGCCCCCACTCCCACAATCGAATCAATCTGGTAGGGGCCATCCCAGTTTGGACCCAATTTTCCATCGGTCGGTTTCCTGTCGGTTGGAAGCACCTTCTTCAAGACCAACTCTCCTGGTATGTAGCGGCACAGCTAAACGTGTTGATTATATGACTTTGCCAGCTGCTGCTGGTACCGTGCCATGGACGCAAGGGCTCGGTCTCTTCGTTCTTCGATTAGAATCAAATCCAAAGCCAGCATCATGTCATTTCGGCCCGTATCAAAAACTTGCGACTTGAGGTTCGGGTGGCCAATCTCCGGGGTAAGATCGTATGGGTTCCAAACCATAAGGCAAACAGCATTTCTCCGGTTGATCTTCTCGGCGTAGTTCGATGGGCCCACAATACACTCGGCAATTCTTTGACCCATTTGCCTTTGGCTTTCTCCAGCCTCTTCTTGATGCCGTCCAAGATGGATTTGTTAGATTTGTTAGAGGCTTTGGCTTGACCATTGCTATAGGGATAAGCCGGTGTAGAAAAGTAGGGCCGAATACTATATTTGCTGCATAGCTCACGGTATACGCCATAATCGAACTGGGTGCCATTGTCTAAGATAAGAGCCCTTGGAATGCTGAATCACGTTATGATGTTTCTCCATACAAAGCGTTTAATATCGGAATCTCGAATGTGTGTTAATGCCTCCGCTTCGACCCATTTTGTGAAGTAATCTGTTGCGACGATCAAGTATCGCTTGTTCCCTAGGGCCCTCGGCAATGGTCCTATGATATCAAGCCCCCACTGGGCGAACAGCCAGGGACTGGTGATAGAGTTCAACTCTTCAGCAGGCAAATGGTTTAATAGGGAGAACTTCTGGCACTGTTCACACTTTTTTGCGTAACATTCGGCGTCCGCTCTCATTGTCGGCCAATAATACCCCTGCATTATAACTCGATGGGCCAAAGAGCGTCCGCCAGAATGGGCACCACAACTGCCTTCGTGTATCTCAGTCAGAAGCTCCTCGACTTTGTCCAGGTGCACGCATTCCAAATATGGACCAGAGAGGGATTTTTTATAAAACCTTCCTTGCGGATCCAAGTAATATCGCATGGCTTTATTTCGCAGCTTGTGTGCGTCTTTCTTGTCCTCTAGGAGTTGTTCAGAAGATAGGAATGCAACAATGGGATCCATCCAACTTGGTGCAGATTCTATAACATTGATCTGGACTTCCTCCAAAGGGTCAATGCTTGGCTCCGGGATGAAACCTACTTCGATGGTCCGTTTAATCTCTGAGTTGATTGCGGAGGCTAGGCAAGCCAACGCATCTACATGGGTGTTCTAATCACATGTTATCTGGTTCAACTCATGATGGTCAAATTTTGCCAACAAGGAGTTGGCCGTTTTCATGTAGGCCGCCATACGGTCGTTTCTTGCCGCGTACTCCCCCTTTAGCTGATTGATCACCAGTTTTGAGTCACAAAACACAAGCAAACGCCGAGCACCCAGGTGTAACACGTTGGCGAGGGACCCCGCTACAATTCGGACTCGATTTTGTATCACGGTTCTTAATCTGGAACCAAAGAGTCCAAATCCGGCAAATTATTTTGAGAAAACAGATTTTTGAAAAAGAAGTGCCAAACATGGACTGCTTTGCCAGATACAGAGTCGCCACCTAAATATTTTAAAATGGGGAATTTAGGTAACCCTGACTCAGTGCCGAAGGCCACATGTCCGTCATCACCAGAGTTGCCTCGGCTCGAGAGCAAGGGTACGATTGGGGAAGGTCAGCTATGAGCACCCCCTCTCGCCCGATCCGAAGATCGGCCTCTACTAACCATGATATCCGTTTTTGAAAACATTAGGTGTTCTTATTCCATTTATTAGCTTAGAATTACTATGTTATGCGCACAGCAAACAAGTACAGACCAGATCGCCTAACTTGGAAATAAGCATTGCATATCCGTTTGTTTTAGAAAAATGTTTTGGAATTTGCTACTCGCAAGTAGGCTAAAATACGGATTTCAACGAGTGTTTCCAACTCAGACAATCCAACCTTCACCCATAGGAATTCAAACAGTTTATAACACATAAGCATCTAGCCACATGGTAAGCATGCTATCATGATAGCATTTACACACATGCGATATGCTAAAACATGAAAATACTTACATAGTACTCCAAAGCTAAAACAGGGAACTCGTTAGTAATCAATGCATGATCCAAGTCCATGTTCAAATGCCTAATGCAACGCATACAGAATGTAATTAGAATAGGCTCGGCTAACCTAAACATGTCATGTGAAATGCAATCAATTGGTGCACGTATTCAATTTGGAATTTGAAATACAAATGCAGTTAGCATGATGTACCGAGCCCGGTGCATGCGAGACAAATGTATGAATGCACGCATGCATTGCATAAGGTATGCTAAATTAAATATGCCCTTTTAAACATGCCCTAATCTACCATCATAAGCAGGTAAATAAAAGGGAAGAAAGAAGTGGGGGTTGGAAGACATGCACACACTCACCCACACTTATTACAAGTTTACCCTCGCTCGGAGGAACCAAAAGAATAATACAGATTAAATAACGAATTAACTAACCTAGCTAATTAATTATTACAAATTACCTAATTAGTTAACAAACTAACTAAGCTAGTAAAAACAGTAAACCGCCTCGGGAAGAGAGTTCGATACACGCATGCTCGGGTCTTGCTCGGAAGTGCACTGCCATGCATAGGTTGCCTCTGTTTTCCATGCTATGCTCCTCTGAAGACTGCCAAAGTCTCAGGATTGCTTCCCTGAACATTGGGAGACACCACCGGCTGAGTAAAATGCCCACCGGCAGTGGCCTGTGATCACCGGCAGTTTATGCATCCATCGGCCATGGAAAGATTGCCGGTCGGCATTGGACACTGCCGGTCGGCAGAAGGTTCCTGCAGAATCTGCATTTGACAGCAACAGAGCGCAAGGCAGAGCATGGCAATACAATTCAAGGCATATATGCACCAATCATGTCCCTTATCATGTTAGTGACTCAAAAGGACATGCTCCTTGATTCTCGGACCACCAATCGCGCATTTCAATTCGTGATGGCCCAAGAGACCAAGTTATGCATTTCCATGTCAAATGCAATGCAAACAATCAAACCAATGGGGAATTAGCCTCTATCATGGATAGTCAAGAGGTCAAGCATGCATGCCAATGCAATGCAACCTAAGCATGTTAACTAGGCATGCAATACGACAATGCAAATGAGCAAGCAATGACCAAGCATGCAAGCTTGTGGACATGCAAGACATGGTGCAATCAAAGCATGCAAAGTGTAAGACATGTAACAACATGTAAAGATTGGACTTAAACATGATTTGGGCAGCTCTAATTAGGCCCAAAACAGTGGCCATAAGTTTAAGAAAATGGAACCAAACACACATGCACACATGCACATGTTAAAGGCCTAAATACTTAAGCATCAAAGGACTACTTTTAAGCGCACTTAAAAGGGGGTAATCTGACCAGTCTCTGGTAGGTTGCCCCTGCATTCTTCAGCCTAAAAGGCATAACCTTATAGCAATAGGTACCTCTTGGGGTGAGGAATGCAGTTTTCTCTTGGTCCTCCGGATACATAGCGATTTGATGATAACCTCTGTTGGCATCAAGGAAGCTCATACGTTGATGACGCGCCGTTGCATCTACAAGTTGGTCTATCCTGGGAAGAGAAAAACAGTCTTTGGGGCAAGCTTTGTTTAGATCCGTGAAATTGACGCAGATTCACCAAGTCCCATTTTTCTTCTTCACAACCACAATATTAGAGAGCCCTGTGGGGCAAGTCATTTCCCTGATTGCTCCGGCATCAAACAACCGGTCTACCTCTTTAACGACGGCGGTAGTGTGCTCTGCGGCTGATCGTCGGCTTTTCTGAATGATCGGCTTATACTTAGGGTCAACATTCAAACGATGCTCCAAAATAGATGAGTCTACACCCGGCATTTCATATGGAGTCCACGTGAATACATCAAGATTGTCGAGCAGGAAGGATACTAGCTGCTGTCGGTCGGCTTGACTCAAGGAGGCGCCGACCATGAAGAACCTCTCTGGATTGCCGTCAATCTCAACTCGATCTAGGTCTTCCGTGGCTTTCTCATTTGGGAGTCGCCCGACATCATCAAGGCTGTCTCAATCCGGCACCTTAATGGAATTAACTTGCAACTCCTTTAGCGTTTTTCCGGAAAGGAGATAACATGCCTGTGCCGATTGCTGGGAACCACGGATTTGCTCAATGCCGTGTTTTTTCGGGAAGCACAGCAGCTGATGATAGGTGCTTGGAATGGCGTGCATTGTATGCAACCAAATTCGCTCCATGATGAGATTATACGGTGAAGGAAGCTTGATGACCAAGAATTCCACATCCACTGTTTGGGAGCCCGCTCGAACGGGTAGTGTGATTTTCCCCAATGGATACTCTCGGTTTGCGTTGAAGTCGAATAGTGGATAAGAAGCCAGGGACAGATCTGATTCGTTGAAGCCGAGTTTGATGAAGGTCTTGTAGTACGTAACCTCCGAAGTACTCCCCTGGTCTATGAGAATGTGCTCAACGGTAAATCGATTTACGCATAGTTCAATGACTAGTGGATCAATGTGGGGGACTGTTATGTCGATAAGATCAGAATCGTCGAAGGTAATACTCGGAGCTTTACGTGGCCTTTTTGCTGGCGTTAGTTGCTTTTGGGGTACTGGGTGTGACTGAATTGCATGCACGGTTGGAGGCGTTGGCAAGCTGTATATCATATGAATGACGCCGGGCGGGGGCGAATCCTGCTGTAGTGCAACTGTTTTGAAATATGACAATCCTGCTGTAGGCTCGGCTAATCTAAGAATGGCATGTGAAATGCGACAACTCGATACACGTATTCAAGTTGGAATGGAAATACTATGCGGTTAGTATGATGCGCCGAGCCCGGTGCATGTAATACAGATGAATAGATGCAAAACATGCGAGCATAAGGATGCTAATTTAAACATGCCCTAATCTAACCACTGAAAGCGGATAAATAAAAGGGAGAAACACGTGGGGTTGGAAGATATACACACACCCACGCACACTTATTACATAATTGCCCTCGCTCGGAGGGTCCAAATAATAATACAAACCGAATAAATAATTAACTATCCTAGCTAATTAAATATTACCAAACCTTAATTAATCACACAAATTAACTAAGCTAGGGAAAGTAGTAAAAGGTCCTCTGGAAGAGGGGTGCATGCATGCTCGGATTGGCTTCGTCCGGAAATCCCTTGTCATGACACATGTTGCCTCTGTTTGCACTACCCTGCTCTTTTGAAAATTATGCAAGTTTCCAGAACCCTTCTAATCCACCTCATGGATGCTGTGAGAGGCCATCGGCCAAGAGAGGTGGCCATCGGCCACTGGAAAATGGTCATCAACCAATTGTGAGGCTATCGGCTAAGTATGAATGGCCGGCCAGCACTGAATGTGGTCGGTCGGCCATGTCTTCCTGCAGAATCCTGTTTGACAGTAGCAGAGGACAGACAGAGCATGGCAAAGCATTTTCAAAGAAATGTTTTCATCACCACCCTCCCTATCATGTTTAAGACTCAAGGGAGTATGGTACTCGACCCTTGGGCCACCAATCACGCATTTTCATGCATGATGGCCCAAAAGGCCAAGTGTGCAATTTCAATGTAAAATGAAATGCACACAAAACATACAAAGGCGCCCCAACCTCCATCATGTTTGATCAAGAGGGATGGGATGCATGCACAATGCTATGCAACCTAAGCATGCATACAAGCTAATGCAACATGAGCATGCAAGCAAGCTAATGCAATAGGCATAAAACTTAAGCAAGTAAACATGCAAGGCATGAAACAACAATGCCAAGGACAAACATGCAACAACATGTAGCCTAACAAGTATGCAAGATGGATGAACATGCAACAACATGTCAATAGGCTTATAACCTAAACAATGCAACCATACATGACACACAACAATAGGCAAAATGGAGCAAGCATGCAACAACATGCAACACACGCATGTAACAACATGCGAGGATGGTCGTAAACTGAAATGGGCAGCTCTCAAGTAGGCCCAAATCAGCAGCCAAAATGATGCAACAAAGGCATGAAAACACACACACAAGAATGCATGCACAAGGGCCTAAACATGGAGCATAAGCCATCAACTCTTCAAAGCATGAAAGGGATGGAAAATATAAGTATCCAAGCATGGAACATGGACTGAAATATGGTCTCCAATGATGCCAAATCATGAGTCCAAGCCAAGTAAAGCATGCTAGTGACCCATACACCCAAGGCTACTAAGCTAGAATGCAAGACGGCTATACAAATCATGGCAAACATGATCAAAACAACCAAAACCAGACGTTAAGCATGGAAAAACAATGCTAAAACCCTCTTGGAACCTAACCAAAATCATGCTAAAATGTCATCTCACAACATGATGCATGTTAGGCCAAAACACAGGATTACAAAGCAAGCATATGATGCATGCAAGATACCATTAAACCAAGCAAAAAAAGATCTAAGGCATGCCAAAATATGACCAAATACCCACTGAAATGTGTCCAATACATGCAAGAATGAGGTGCTACTTTGGTAGGCTATAAAGAGGGTTGCTCTACACATGCAAGAGGGACATCTAATTTGACAAAACCAGCTCTTGACAGAGCTCATGCAGGTCCTAAAACTCACTGAAAAAGGCCTGAACCAAGCTTAGGAAGCAGGCAAGTAGGGGCTCCTTTGTAAGGCCAAAAACGCCAACAAACAAGACAACAAGGAGAGGGGATGGCCCTCTCCTTCTTAGGACCTCAAAACACCATCACCACCACTAAAATCCCTCTAGATTTCAGTGGTGAGAGGGCCAATACAAGGTGGTCCCGAAGCTCACAAAAAAAGCACAAAAAAGAGGCCAAACAAGGCCTAAGAGGGGGTAAAAAACCCCCAAAACAAAAGTGATCTGAAACAAACATCAAAAGGAGCTCAAAATAAGACTTTTTCAGTTTTTTACAAAGCCCAAATATGCTTGCAAGTATGGCTAAAAATGGAGCAAAATAAAGCTTAAAAGAGGGAATAGCGTGTTACCCTTGTAGCTTCAGCAAAACCAGCGGCTTTGAGACCAAAAAACCAGACCTTCAACCTCTAAAAATGGCCTCCATGATCCTTAGGTTGATGATGGAGGTGTTAGGCTAAGAGTTGGTGTGCAAAGGGGCCAAGAACTTCACTCTTTCTAAGCCTAAGTGTAGAGACAAAGAGAGATATATGTGTATGCCTTAGCAAAATTTCTGAACCTTTGCTAATGAGGGAGAGGCTCCCTCTTATAGAAGAAGAGGTCCAAAGCTTCTC
>NW_021025681.1:871715-903641 GCF_004153795.1 Camellia sinensis | reverse complement strand
GTGGAAATAACGTCCGGTTGTCGATGAGATTTTGGATCTCATGACGAATGCGGTAGCAACGGTCGATGCCATGACCGCACTGCTGATGGTATACACAGTACTTGGAGGGGTTATTTCTGGCTGGGAGTGGGTCAGGAACAGGTTGAGGATCGAGGGGTTTGAGATGCCCTCTTTTCATCAGGACTTTTAGTGCGCTAGTCAGGCTCATATAGAGGGAGGTGAAAGTTCTGCCCTGAGCTCAGGCTAGGCCGGCTGTTTGTAGGCTTGGTTTGGCAAAAGGGTTGGCTGTGGCGACTGTATTGATTTCGGTGGGTTTGAGAATAACGCTACTACCCGCCCCTAGTTCATGGGCTGCTTCTGATCTGGCCACACGGGCCTTACATTGTGGTTGACCATTGAACATTCTGAATGCAAGTTCAAGGTTTGAAAGCAAAGGAGTTGAGTCTTAAGGCTGAGAGCGATCCTAAGCTGCATAATCTCAAGAGCAATTCCACACAGGTCTTCGCAGGACAGCGCAAAACAGTTTTTTGAAATCTTTTAAGAAAGTGACTAATCGCTCATGCTGAAGATAGGTAGAACCAATCTGGATCAAGCCAAGATCCTTCTCAGTACTCACACTAACAAGCGTGATCTCAATCATTAAGGGCTTAGCATGCCTTTCTTTCTCTCAATTGATCAAGTTTTTACAAATCCTGAGAAATTCCTTTCTCTTCATTTTCATCACAATGTTCAAAAACAGTTTTGAAAAACTTAGGTCAACGCAAGAACTTAAAAGCACAGAAAAGCAGGTGAAATGCACTGTCGTTCCATTCAACTTTCTGGCACAACTGGCACAAGGCAGAAGCAAGCACAAAAGCATGAAAAACCACTGCTGTTTCATTCATAGCTGTTGGTGTAACTGGCTCCATGGAAGAAACAGACTCAAAAGAAAGCGAAAAGACAAACACAAAACAAAATAGTGATGCCCGAAGTAACACCGTCAGAATCACCTGACTCTAACAAAACAGGACTGACTCGATACAACAAGACGGACCCGAAACAAAAAGACTGACTCAAAACAAAGAGACAGACTCAAAACAACACAACAAAACTGACCTAAATACCCAAGTCAAAAACTAGCATTCGCAAATGCTCAAAACAGTGCGTGCCATATGCCACATCTGGAGTAAATCGAGCGCCGCCCGCAGGTGGTTTATCCACCGATCAAATAGTCACATTATCCCCTACAAGTTCACTGATCTAGTGCCGATAGACTTTGCAGGACCCGGCACGACGATGATTCCATTATCAATTAGATCTTGTATTTCATGGCAGAGACGATAATAACTATCAGTACCATGACCGATTTGTTGATAGAAGGCGCAGTACATGGCCGGATCATGGGAGGGAAGAAGTTTATTTGGTAGTGGCCGCGGCTTCAGGGGTTTCAGATCCCCCTTTCTAATCAGGACCCTCAAGGCCGCTGATAGAGACATGTACAGTGGCGTGAACACCCTCTGGCCCCGAGGTGGGTGTTTTGAGGTTTGTGGAGTTTTGCTAGACGTGCCAGCAAAGGGATTGGCAGGCGCTGACTGGGTTTGCTGATCTCTCCTGAGCACGGGATTAGAGCTAAAAGGGACATTCCTGGCGCAACGACCCTTCTCCCGACTTGCCCCTTGATTTGAATTGCTCTCATTCCGAGTGGCGAAAGTGTCATCCACAGTTTTTGCAACAACTGCGAGTACTTGCTGTTTGTTCAGCCCTTCGACTTTCAAAGCCTCAATATCCCACTAAAGGTGTTCATAGGGACCAATGCCTGCCCCTACCTTGTTCTTACCACTTGCCTCCACTTTGCCAAGGGAGTGGCCTTCTTCCAATACAGCTCGTCCCAAGGTTGGGGAGCCTTTAGACATGAACTCCCTGGTACGTGATGTGGTCGATGATGGGGCCACAACCCCAAAGGCTAAATCTACCACAGTTCTCTGAAGATCTTCGATCATTCTCATCAGCTCAGAAGTAGTGGGCTCATGGGTTTAAGATGATTGGGGTCCAGGTGCATCCATCATGCATAAGTCCATGCTGACTGGAATGAACACCTCCGGTTTGGGTAAATGGGCTGGGGTGATGTATACGTTGGGGTCGTAAGGGACGGCCAATGTGTGGATTAGATTGAGATATGGATGAGGTACTTGGTCATTGGGGTCTGAAGGTGGAGCTATCGTCCGGTTGTCGATGAGATTTTGGATCTCATGACGAATGCGGTAGCAACGGTCGATGCCATGACCACGCTGCTGATGGTACACACAATACTTGGAGGGGTTATTTCTGGCTTGGAGTGGGTCAGGAACAGGTTGAGGATCGAGGGGTTTGAGATGCCCTCTTTTCATCAGGACTTTTAGTGCGCTAGTCAGGCTCATATAGAGGGAGGTGAAAGTTCTGCCCTGAGCTCAGGCTAGGCCGGCTGTTTGTAGGCTTGGTTTGGCAAAAGGGTTGGCTGTGGCGACTGTATTGATTTCGGTGGGTTTGAGAATAACGCTACTACCAGCATTTGTACTCCCTGCAAAAACCCTCCTTATTGGTTCACTTGTTCTGGGAATGATCCCACTATTGAACGCATTCTCGATCTGAACCCCCAGTTCATGCAAACTTTTGAAAGTGAATAACGAAGCGACTATCAACTTTTGCAACATATCATGCTCGAGGTTTCGCACCATCATCTGCACTTGATCCCTTTCAGAAGGGTGGCGATCTGTTATCTGTGCTGCCTTTGCTCTCCACCTCGCAACAAACTCCACAAAAGGCTCTGTTGGGTTCTGGCGGGTTGCTTCAAGCTCTTGGATGGTCATTTCAACTTGGGTATTGTAAGAATACTGATCAACAAAGGCCTCAGCCAATTCTTCCCAGTTTTGCTTCACTGTATTCTCCATTTTGGCGTACCAAGCGGCTGCCACACCCGATAGGGTTCTTCCATACAGAGAGAGTTTCTGTGGCTTAGTCAGACCCATTGGCTTCAGGATATCCAAGAAAAGCCGGATATGTACCATAGGATCTCCAGACCCATCGAAACGGTCAATATGTGGCATTTTGAATCTGTCTGGGAGCCGTACGGAAGCCTCGGTGTACCTATCCTCAATGTCGGGAATGGAGTTAAGGCCCTGTACCTTTTTGAATTTCTTCTCAAGGTTCGCAATTTTCACCGCAGTCGGATCGAGGTCATTAGCATCAAGGGGATAAAGCCTCTCATTAGGCTGCACCAGGGGTCTGAAAACTCGGGCTTGAGCTAACCCTTCTCGAGGATATGGACCCTGCAAATCTTCAGTTGGCCAAAGTGGGTCAAAGTTCGGTTGGGGTCCCAAAGCTGGCTGTGAGGCAGATGCCCCAGATGGGCATTGCGTTTCAATACTGGTCTCAACCTACATGGTAGTTCCCTGATTTACCGCTGCTATCACAGCCACAAATTCTTCTGAACCCTGTGCCATCACAGTCTGCTGAGTCTGAACAAAGGTGATGTGACTGGCGACTGACGGATCAGATGAACTAGTGAGCCCTAACTGGCCTTTCTTTGCCTTGCCTCAGCAAAAGAATACTGGTTGCCCTCGAATTGAGTCTCTGGCCTAACAAAGTCCATCAGCACTAGTCCAATGTACCTGGGAGATATCGGAGCCTTTTGAGGCTATGGTTCCAGGACTACCCTAGCAAAAGAGAAAACAGAGAGCATCTCAGCCTGATTTCACCAAAATAGATATGAGCATAGCAGAATGACTGTGCCCTCTACTGAATTCTGTCCCAAAATTCTGCCTGTAAGCTGATACCCTCAGGTAAAACTGATTGTCCCAAAATACTGATGCTGGTGCCCGCAGGCCTGATACCCAAATTTACAAACTGATGCATGCATTCCTGTAGAGGCACACTCTAAAAGCACATAGCAAGCAAATGAGAGCCAAAACACCCCTATGGAGAGGTAGGGTTTCCCTGTCCTATTTTGTCAGGAGCCAGGGTTTTACTACGCACACAGCGGTTTCAAACAACCTATAATCGGGTGAGCAACCTGTCCTGGCTTGGAATGGTCACTATGGATTCCGAATATGCACTAGGTCGAATGATCAAAAAGGGTGCCCCGGTAAAACCGGGGTTTGTGTTCCCGTCGTGGCAGAGCCCGCAACCGGTTAACCTTATGGCACGCTTCGCAAAGCGAGCCTTCGGCAAACCGTTCAGGAATAGCATATGGAAAACACGATGTCCTAGGCGCACCAATGCAAATGCAATGCAAAGAAACACATAAGTGTAGTCAAAACTAGATATCATGAGTTCGAGTCAAGTTCTCTAACTCCCCAGTGAAGTCGCCAGAAACTGTAGACGTCCCCGAACGTCTCGGGAGGGAAATCCTGATTCGCTCGTTCGGACTTACTACAGTTCGGACTCAAATTGTCACGGTTCTTAATCTGAACCAAAGAGTCTAAATCCGGCAAATCATTTTGAAAAACAGATTTTTGTAAAGAAGTGCCAAACATGGACTACTTTGCCAGATACAGAGTCGCCACCCAAATATTTTATTTTGAGGGAATTTAGGAAACCCTAACTCGTTTGCCTAACCACGTGTCCGTCATCACCAAAGTGGCCTCGGCTCAGGAACTTGGGTACGATTGGGGAAGGTCAGCTATGAGCACCCCCTCTCGCCCGATCCGAAGATCGGTCTCTACTAACCATAATATCTTGTTTTGAAAACATTATGCGTTCTTATTCCGGTTATTAGCCTAGATTTACTATGTGATGCGCACAGCACAAAAGTATAGACTAGATCGCCTAATTTGGAACAAAGCATCGCATATCCGTTTGTTTGGAAATGATTTCAACTGCTACTCACGAGTAGGCTAAAACACGGATTTCAATGAGTTGTTCCAACTCAAACAATCCAACCTTCACCCACAGGTATTCAGGCAATTTATATCATATAAGCACATAGCCTCATGGCAAGCATGCTGTCATATTAACATTCACACTCATGCGTGATGCTAAAGCATAAACACTTACAGTGTACTCCGAGCCAAAACAAGAAACTAGTTAGTAATCATGCATGGTCCTAGTTCATGTTAAAATGGCTAATGCAACATATACAGAATGCAACTAGAATAGGCTCAGCTAATCTAAGAATGGCATGTGAAATGCGACAACTCAATACACGTATTCAAGTTGGAATGGAAATACTATGCGGTTAGTATGATGCGCCGAGCCCGGTGCATGCAATACAGATGAATGGATGCAAAACATGCGAGCATAAGGATGCTAATTTATACATGCCCTAATCCAACCCCTGAAAGCGGATAAATAAAAGGAAGAAAGGCGTGGGGTTGGAAGACATACACACACCCACGCACACTTATTACATAATTGCCCTCGCTCGGAGGGTCCAAATAATAATACAAACCGAATAAATAATTAACTATCCTAGATAATTAAATATTACAAAACCTTAATTAATTAAACAAATTAACTAAGCTATGGAAAGTAGTAAAAGGGCCTCGGGAAGAGGGGTGCATGCATGCTCGGATTGGCTTTGCCCGGAAATCCCTTGCCATGACACATGTTGCCTCTGTTTGCACTGCCCTGCTCCTCTGAAAATTATGCAAGTTTCCAAAACCCTTCTAATCCACATCATGGATGCTGTGAGAGGCCCTCGGCCAAGAGGGGTGGCCATTGGCTACTGGAAAATGGTCATCGACCAGTTGTGAGGCTATCGGCTAAGTATGAATGGCCGGCCGGCACTGAATGTGGTCAGTCGGCCATGTCTTCTTGCAGAATCCTGTTTGACAACAGCAGAGGACAGGCAGAGCATGGCAAAGCATTTTCAAAGCAATGTTTGCACCACCACCCTCCCTATCATGTTTAAGACTCAAGGGAGTATGGTACTCGACCCTCGGGCTACCAATCACGCATTTCCATACATGATGGCCCAAAAGGCCAAGTGTGCAATTTCAATGTAAAATGAAATGCCCAAAAAACATACAAAGGGGCCCCAACCTCCATCGTGTTTGATCAAGAGGGATGGGATGCATGCACAATGCTATGCAACCTAAGCATGCATACAAGCTAATGCAACATGAGCATGCAAGCAAGCTAATGCAATAGGCATACAACTTAAGCAAGTAAACATGCAAGGCATGAAACAACAATGCCAAGGACAAACATGCAACAACATGTAGCCTAGCAAGTGTGCAAGATGGATGAACATGCAACAACATGTCAATAGGCTTATAACCTAAACAATGCAACCATACATGACACACAACAATAGGCAAAATGGAGCAAGCATGCAACAACATGCAAGACACGCATGCAACAACATGCGAGGATGGTCTTAAACCGAAATGGGCAGCTCTCAAATAGGCCCCAATCAGCGGCCAAAATGATGCAACGAAGGCATGAAAACACACACACAAGCATGCATGCACAAGGGCCTAAACATGGAGCATAAGCCATCAACTCTTCAAAGCATGAAAGGGATGGAAAATACAAGTATGCAAACATGGAACATGGACTGAAATATGGTCTCCAATGATGCCAAATCATGAGAACAAGCCAAGTAAAGCATGCTACTGACCCATACACCCAAGGCTAGTAAACTAGAATGCAAGACGGCTATACAAATCATGGCAAACATGATCAAAACAACCAAAACCAGACCTTAAGTATGGCAAAACAATGCTAAAACCCTCTTGGAACCTAACCAAAATCATGCTAAAATGTCATCTCACAACATGATGCATGTTAGGCCAAAACATGGAATTACAAGGCAAGCATATGATGCATGCAAGATACCATTAAACCAAGCAAAAAAAGATCTAAGGCATGCCAAAATATGACCAAATACCCACTGAAATGTGTCCAATACATGCAAGAATGAGGTGCTCCTTTGAAAAGCTATGAAAGGGGTTGCTCTAAACATGCAAGAGGCAAACAAAAATGGATCAAACTAGCTATGGAAAGAGTCTATGCAAGTCCCAAAAGTCACCAAAAAGGGCTTGAACCAAGCCTCCAAATGATCTAAACATAAGCCCCTTTGTAAGGCCAAAAATGCCAACAAACAAGACAACAAGGGAGAGGGTCATCCTTCTCTGATTTAGACCCTCAAAATAGTAAGCCTACCACTGAAAATCCATTGGATTTCAGTGGCTAGGAGGCCAAGCAAAGACTAATACAAAGGCTTCAAGGTATGGCACAAAACAAGGCCGAAAAAAGCATGCAAGAGGGTAGACGACCCCTAACAGTAAAATGATCTTAAACAAACATCAAAAGGGCCTCAAAACAAGACTTTTTTCAGTTTATGACAAAGCTCAAATATGCTTGCAAGTATGGCTAAGATATGGATCAAAATAAAGCCTTAAAAGGGAGATGAAGCATACAAGGGGGTAGATGACCTCTAACAGAAAAATGTCCTTCAAAAACTTCAAGAGGAGCTCAAAATATGACCTTTTCCAGTTTATGACAAAGCTCAAAAATGCTTGCAAGTATGGCTAAGCTATGAAGCAAGATAAGCCTTAAAAAGGGAGATGAGTGTGTTACCCTTGTAGCCAAGAACTCCAGCAGCCTTTGGTTCCAAAAACCAGTCCCTTAGCCTCTGAAAACAAGCTCCAAGATGCTTGGATGGATGATGGCGAGGTTAGGTTATGAGGTGTAGGGTAATGGAGCCAAGAACCTTACATTTTGAACCTAAAATGGAGGAGATATAGAGAGACAAAAAGGGATATATGTGTATATGCCCTAACCAAGTTCTGAACTTGTCATAAGGAGAGGAGAGCCTTCCTTTATAGAGCCAAGGGACTAAAGCTTCTCTTAGAAGCTTCAAACCAAGAGCAAAGATCCTCCATACACGTGTATGGAGGATCTAGTCTGTGCCATCCAGCTAGCACAGCTGGCATCCATTCAATCTGTAGAATACACCGGAAGGTCATCGACCAGCAAAAATAGTCGGTCGGCTACTATAAATGGTCGGCCTGCTACTTATTTGGTCGGCCGGCTATTTTGACTGGCCGGCCGGCTAAATTGATGGCCGGTAGATGGCTACCAAGGTCAAAAAGTGGTCGATGGGTGTCTAGATTGAAGCCCCAGAAGTTAGCTTTCTAATGGCGCAAACCTTGCATTAAAATTTCTCCTGTGCAAAAGGTTATGCCCGTTTTGGTGAAGCCGCGCAGATTCGATCCAACCGGATTGATCCCCTACTTCAACCAACCATATCTCCCCCACCCGGACTTGGCTTTAGGAGATTCTTGAGTGCAAAATGAAGCCCCGGAAGTAAGATTTCCAACAGTGGTAGCCTCATAGATAAAATCTAAGTATGCAAATGAATAAGCCCGATTCAGCGAGGGCTGCTCGACTCTCTCTTACCCGGATTCAGGCCGAACTTCTCCCGAACTAGTTTTCTTCTCTCATTCTTCTCTTTTCTTCAACTCCAAACCCCTAAACAAGGTATTTTGAAAGATTTTTCAAAGATTTCATCTCTCTTTCATTCATTTCCACTTTGTCCTTGCTCGGTTTACCGAAAAGCGCGACATTTAACAAAATGCGAGTGTCGGAACATCGTAGAACTTTATTTTCAAAACATTTTGAAAGAGAGGGTTTCAAGTCTAAAATCTTTTGATCAAAATTGTTTTGGTCCAAAAGGGGGTATGAAGTTGGGACTGGACTCTGCTCTTGCCGAAGAAATTGAACCTTTGCCCTGCACACCTTTCTCCACCAAGTAAACCATCAGTAGTATCCAAGTCTTAAGGGCGGTCAAAAATGGGGTGTCTACAGTTTGTTGGAGTGAAATCGTCTATCTACATGGTTTCATCAGTGACTATTGGAGGGTCCTCCGTCACGCCCGCTATGGATATGCTTGAGTATTCCCACAGATGGCGCCAATTGTGGAGAAGTAGTTTGGAAATACTCTTCTGATCTTGGGGGACGCTCACGATCCGCTGATAGTCACCTGAAAATGAATAAACACTCTGGTCGGGGGTGCCGGAATTAGCACTCCGACGGACAAGTCAGTCTCAGCACTCAAGATTACATATATTCTAAATTAAGCACAACAATTCTCACATACCTTTCTTAGTCTGTCGTTCCTTTATTTATACTCGTTTCCTGGGCCTCGGGGCCAGGTCCACTTTTCACTCATTATCCTTTTACTTACTCGGCTCCATAGTTCGGTATCTACTCGGCTTATCTGTTTTATTCGGCTTCCTGATCGTGCAGGAAAGAGCCGAGTAATATCTGTCTTCTAGAGTACACTTCTGATTCTTCCAATTATCTAGCCCCCACAACCGGGTACAGGCCGAGGTAGGGTTCGGGGCTGTCAAACGTATCACCGTCCCCGACCCGAAAATGGTCGGGGATTCATTTTCGAATACCATCCCAGGCCCGTCTGGGGTATTTTTAGGGAAAAAATCGTTCTAATCGGGGTCGGGAAGTCGGGTTCTCGTCAGGTCAGTTTTAAATTGCCATCCCTAACCCACACAGACTTATCAACAAAGAAATCAAGCTTTTTCTGCACTTGAATAGAAGGAAAATTTGCTGTTCTTTCTATAACTACACCAATCCCAGAGACCCCAGCACCACAATATGCAAGCTCTGCTATTGATACACCCTTGAAGAACATATTCACTGAAACATCATCAAGATTGTTCTTTGAACCTTCCTTTGCTGTTTCCCTCTTATTCAATTCGTCTTCATGTTTGCAATAGCTCTGGAAATCTTCTTCATTTTCTTCTAATTTCACTTCCTATATGAATTCACATAAGACTCACAATCAAAAATTACTTGCTCTTTCATTTTCACCAACTTTCCAAGGAATCAACAAAAGTTTTATTCATTTATTTATTTTGACATGCCAAATTCTAGGAATATTCCAACTCTGGTTTTTCAAATCAAAATCTACGAAAACCCATAAAAAAAACTAGATCTAAAACTCCAAATTATGATAAACAACAACCAAAAGGCTAAACGTAAGAATTTAAAGGGTTTGTGGGTTTATTTGTCGTTGTTGTTTTTTTTTAGAACAGTGGGTTTGTTTGTTATTGGTGGGGGTAGAAAGAGAGAGAGAGAGGAGAGAAGAGATGAGATGCGCTGGTTAGGGATTTGACGTCGATTATGGTCATTTTATTTTAGGGTATAATTATCATTAAAATAAAATTTCATTAAATATGTATATTGAGGTAAATAGGTGTATGGAAATAGAATTTCCCATTAATCTCATACAATCAATTAAGAAAATTATCTGTGCAAAAAATTAGATTGATGTAATATAATTAATTACATGATAAAATCACACATACATAAACAAACACACACACCCATATTATAACAAATATATGGTCTGTTCTTAAAAACATGTATGTCGCTTAGGTAAAAATGATATGATAGTATGACAATCGAATTTGTATCAACTTTATTTTTTGTATGGATAATTTTCTTAGTTGGTTTTATGAGATGAACAATTTAGATCACTGAAGTAGGTTCAAATTAATCTCATAACAAGTCAATTTCAATGTGAAGTTGAGATGTTCAACTTTAACAAATTCAGACTCAAATTTTTATTTTTAAAACCTTAATTTATTATAGTATTTATTAGGATCTTATAAAAGTATAATCTAATTTTAAATAATTAATATATTAAATCTATCATAACAAAACTCTCAAGGCCAATCTTAAAATTCATATCTGAACTATCAAATTCAAATTTAAATTATTTGAATAACTAGTATATCACCTGTGCTATGCACGAAATAAAATAATATATTATTTAATAAAAATATGATAATTATATTTAATTTTTTTATATTATGTTAAATAGAAGTTAGTCAATCGGAATTTTAATTGTTTAAAATCAAAAAAAATGGTATAAGATATTGAACATAAGTCTTCTCACCAAAATAACTTATATAAATAAGGTATAAGATTCACTTTATGTAAGTGAAACATTTCACTTTTTCCTTATTTTCTCGATGTGAGATTATAAAATAAAAGTTAAATGAAAGCTAGTCAATGGAGATTTTCATAATTGTTTAAAACTTAACAATTGTTTGAGTGAGAAGCTTATTTCAAATCAAGCAATCTTAGTTGTTTAATATTTAATTCATTTCGAATCGAACAAATTTAACCAATATATTTTGATAAAATTGCTAAAATTGCAGTTAAATCAGCGAATTAGTCAAACCGAAAACGGTTGACCCCATCGGCTAACCAACTTATACAAAAATTAATTAATTAAAACTTTTAAATTTTATTTTAATTTTAAAATTTAAACTGTCTTAAACTAAAATATACACAACACTACAATATTAAATGGGAGCATAACATTTATATAGTGAAATAGCTCATTTTTTCCTTCTTTTCTTGATATGGAATTGTAAAATAAAAATTAAGAGTTGTTTGGACGGGAGGTTCATTTCTAATCAAGCAATCTCAATAGTTCAATTTTTAATAAGATCAATCTTAATTTATTTCAAATCAAACAAATCTAATCAATATATTGTGATAAAATAGATAAAACCGTTATTAAACCAGTAAATCCGTCAAGCCGAAAACGATTTAGGTAATCAGCTAAATCAAAAGACCAACCAACTTATAACAAAATTAATTAATTAAAACCTTTAAATTTTATTTTAAAATTTAAACTATCTTGAATTGAAATATGCATAATACTATAATATTAAATAAAAGTATAAAATTAATTTTATATAAGTGAAACAACTCACTTTTTATTTCTTTTCTCGATATGGGATTTTAATTATTTTTAAGTTAAATATTATGAGAGTTTCAAAATCTCATACAAAATTATTTTTAAAATCAAAACATCTATATGGGATTGTACAATAAAAATTAAATGGAAACTAACCGATAGAGATTTTCTTAACTGTCTAAAATTAAGAAGAAAAAAAAAATGGTATTGATTATATGGCTTCTCATTAAAAATCTTCTTTTTCTTATATAAATGAGAGTATAAGATTCACGTTATATAAGTGAAACAATTTATTTTTTTATTCTTTTCCCGATATGGGATTATAAAATAAAAGTTAAATGGATATGCACATTTGATTGCAGATTGAAACTGTATTTACAAAAGCACATTCACATAGCACGGGTGATATGCTAAGAGTATTGTACATGTGTTCTTAAACACACAAAAAAAAAAAATTTGGTATTGATTATAGGGCTTCTCACTAAAAATCTTCTTTTGCTTATATAAATGAGAGTATAAGAGTCACTTTATATAAGTGAAGCAATTCACTATTTTTTTTTTCTTTTCCCGATGTGGAATTGTAAAATAAAACTTAAATAGAAACCAACCAATGGAGATTTTCTTAATTGTTTAAAATTAAGAAATTTCAATAATTTATATAAATTGAAGCATAAGATTCACTTTATCTAAATGAAACAATTTACTTTTTCCTTTTTTTACCCGATTTGAGATTGTAAAATAAAAAGTAAATAGAAACTAGCCAATAGAAATTTTCTTAATTGTTTAAAATTAAGAAAATTCAATAAAAGACTTCTCCCTTAAAACTCCCTTTATAAGATTCATTTTATATAAGTGAAACAACTCATTTTTTTTTCTTTTCCCGATATGGGATTGTAACACTTTATTTTAGTGAAACAACTTACTTTTTCTTTCTTTTCTCGATGTGAGATTGTAATTATTTTAAAGTTAAATATTATGAGAGTTTCAAAATCTCATACAAAATTATTTTTAAAATCAAAACGTCTATATGGGATTGTACAATAAAAATTAAATGGAAACTAACCGATAGAGATTTTCTTAACTGTCTAAAATTAAGAAGAAAAAAAAATGGTATTGATTATAGGGCTTCTCATTAAAAATCTTCTTTTTCTTATATAAATGAGAGTATAAGATTCACGTTATATAAGTGAAACTATTCATTTTTTTATTCTTTTCCCGATATGGGATTGTAAAATAAAAGTTAAATGGATATGCACATTTGATTGCAGATTGAAACTGTATTTACAAAAGCACATTCACATAGCACGGGTGATATGCTAGGAGTATTGTACATGTGTTCTTAAACACACAAACAAAAAAAAATTGGTATTGATTATAGGGCTTCTCACTAAAAATCTTCTTTTGCTTATATAAATGAGAGTATAAGAGTCACTTCATATAAGTGAAACAATTCACTATTTTTTTTTTCTTTTCCCGATGTGGAATTGTAAAATAAAACTTAAATAGAAACTAACCAATGGAGATTTTATTAATTGTTTAAAATTAAGAAATTTCAATAATTTATATAAATTGAAGCATAAGATTCACTTTATGTAAATGAAACAATTTACTTTTTCCTTTTTTTACCCGATTTGAGATTGTAAAATAAAAAGTAAATAGGAACTAGCCAATAGAAATTTTCTTAATTGTTTAAAATTAAGAAAATTCAATAAAAGACTTCTCCCTTAAAACTCCCTTTATAAGATTCATTTTATATAAGTGAAACAACTCATTTTTTTTTCTTTTCCCGATATGGGATTGTAACACTTTATTTTAGTGAAACAACTTACTTTTTCTTTCTTTTCTCGATGTGAGATTGTAATTATTTTAAAGTTAAATATTATGAGAGTTTCAAAATCTCATACAAAATTATTTTTAAAATCAAAACTATGTGGGATTGTAAAATAAAAATTAAATGAACGCTAGCCAATAGGGATTTTCTTAATTGTTTAAAATTAAGAAAATCAAAAAAATGAATATGAGATATTGATCATAAGGTTTCTCACTAAATATCTCATTTTGCTTATATAAATGGGAGCATAAAATTCACTTTATGTAAGTGAAATAATTTACTTTTTCTTTCTTTTTCCGATGTGAGATTATAAAATAAAAGATAAATGAAAGCTAGCCAACGGGAATTAGAGAGACATAGTTTAGGTTCATGAATTTATCATACTTGATTATTTTGTAAACTCATATGCTTATTAAAAAAAATTAAGTTCATTCTAAAGTCATATTCATGTGATTTCAATATATTTATTTTCAATAAAAATATATGATCTATGTAAAAAATTATATATATTATTTATTTTTAAAAATCAAATATAATAAAATTAATTGATTATAAATTACGGTCTCGCTCAAAGTAAATCGAACTTTAATTTGTTGAAAATATTAATAATGAAAATTGAAAATAAATCAAAGTCAATCAACTAACCTCTTCTCCTCTCCGACACATGCTTTGTTACATTGTTATCCATGTAGTTATAATCGTGGAATTAACTTGCATCATTACATTTTGGGCAAAATATTATTTTAAAAATATAATTAATTGTAGTCATGCAAGCAAGACGAATCCAATCGTGGGAGATGGGTGACGACCTCCAAATTTTGAAACACTTTTATTATAATAATAATAACATTAATTATTAAAAAAAATCTTTAAATTATATAAGTTGGTCTCCTATTAGAAAGACATATTTTTGCTGTACAATTTAGTGAACCATCAATCTAAACTATGATAAAAGTTTCTAACCCAAACTATCACAACCTAAACAATTCATTTTTTTTCTTCTTTTCCTGATGTGAAATTATTAAATAAAAGTTAGTTAATAGAGATTTTTTTAATTGTTTAAAATTAAGAAAATTAAGAAAATTAGTATGAGAAAATTAAGACTCTCACAAGGCTCATCACTAAATGGGATGGGAATATAAGATTCTTTTTATATGAGTAAAAAATTTATTTTTTTCCTTCTTTTTTTTTATGTGAGATTATCAAATAAAAATAATTGTTTAAAATTAAAAAAGTTAGAATGAAAATTTAAAACTTCTAAAAGGTTTCTCAGTAAAAAGATCATACTCTTTATATATATATATATATATGAGTCCGGATCCTCGACCGCATATTCCTACCGCCATTCATGCGGCGCCCAAAACGACGTCGTTTTGGGGGCAAATTCCAATAAAAAAAATTACATAACAAAAGTAAGGAAGGAAGAAGAAGCAAGGAAGGAAAAAGAGAGAAGAAATCTCCTTCTCCAACTGCAAGACCCACCTCTCCCAAAACTGAATACAAAGAGAGAGAGAGAGAGAAGCCCAAAACTACCTTTTTTGATCAAATGGGTTGTCTTATTTGTCTTCTTTCTTGGTCTTTTCTAGTTCTGAATCGACACTGATCGTTGAAACTTGAAGAACGAGTTGAGAGGCGAAATGGGTGATGTCGGAGGGAAGTTTCGGCTGAAGGTGTTGGGCGAAGTGAGAAGTGAGTTTCGGTCTGAAACTTTGAGCCGAGAACAAAGCTCTGTTTCGGGGGATTTGGGAGAGAAGAGTTCGATCAATTGGTGGTGTCAATAAGGTACGAAAATGGGTCGCTCGACATCGTCTGAGATGTTTCGAGACTTGCGAGACCCAAACGATAATCGGAGCATGGGAGAGATTCGTAGCTTCAACTGGTGCTAATTCTCCATTGGAGAGAGAGGGAGAGAGAGAAGAGGAAGGTGGCAGACTAGAGAATAGGGCTTTTGGGGGAGGTGGGTCTTGCAGTTGGAGAAGGAGATTTATTCTCCCTTCTTTCTTCCTTGCTTCTTCTTCCTTCTTTGCTTTTGTTCTGTATTTTTTTTTTAATTGAAATTTGGCTCCAAAACGATGCCGTTTTGGGGCGCCACAGGGATGACCGTAAGAATATGCGGCCGAGGATCCGGACTCATATATATATACATATATATATACTAGCGGTTGCTACACGCAATGCGTGTGTAATTCAAATAAATATAAATAAAATAAAACATTTATCATATATTGTGTGCTAGTTAAGTGGTAAGAGTCTTATTCATTTGACATAAATTTAAGGTTTAAATCTCTTCCTTTCATCTATCTAATTTTTTTTTTATTTTAAATAAAAAAATAAACACGTAATAATATAAAAAATAAAGACTTCAAAATATCATAAGAGATGTTCACTTTATAATAAGATAGATATATAGATGTTTAATCCTTTCATTTAAAATCTGTTAGTACAAATATTATCTTTCGTCAAACATACATTGTCGGCGTTCAGCCTACGCTCAAACCTACTCCTGCATACCAGCTGTTTAAATGCTGGAATTTTGGTTTTAAAAAGAAAAAGGGTCGTTAGTGGATCCGGTGGACAATGAATTCTAGAGGTTGACATTGATTGTTACCAAAAATCCCAATTCTTACCCACCAAAAAGAATAAAATAAATTAAAAATTACAGTCAAATTGTTTGAAGTTTCTTATTTTGTATTTTTTTTTATTTTAGTATAAAAAAAAATCAAAATTTCAAAAAGTTTTTTATTTCTAAATTCAACCTGACAAGAAGAAGTGGAGAATTTATAAATAAATCAAAAATTTAAATCCAAAAAAAAAGGGTGACCTTTTTTTGCTTATTTAATTAAACATTTTTAACTTTTAATTTTATTTTTTATATTAATCTATACAAGAAAGACTGAAGATTTTTGGACATAATTTTGAAAAAATATTACTAAAACAAAAAAATTTGAAGAGCTCACCCCAAACAGCCTCAGTTATCGTAAAGGTGGATACAAATGGAAAAAAGGGGGCATGCTGAGATCCTCTAGCTTAAAGAAATATCATTTTGTTTTCATTATTTATAAATTTATGATTTAATTTTTTTTAATTAATATACAAACTATTACTATTTAAGTGTGAGTACATAAGACGGGGAAAAGAAAACACACATTAGAAACAAATGATGCCTTACTTGAGCAATCTGAGATCAAGTGGACGTTTAGGATTGACATCTTTTACTAGCTTTTTTATTAGTTAATTTTTTGCTTTTAGTGAACTTTTTTTTTCTTTTTTACAAAAAAAAAATTGAAAAACTTTACACTTTTGCATTCTACTTAACTAGACTGACCCAAAAAGTAATTTTTTTAAAAAAATAAAAAGGTCTATATATAGAAGTAAAAAATAATTGACTTTTTTACTTCTTTTTTTTTATACAAAATTTTTCAAATGTTATTTTAGTTTTTGAATTTGTCTACACCAAACAGACTTGAAAAATAATAAAAAAAATTACATAATTTAAAAAAAATAATTAAAAATTAAAAGAATATATATTTTAATCGTATGCCAAAAACACATGCAAATCTCCTTCCTCCAATCAAGACACTAGAGATACAACCATGTCGTGCACCTTTCGTTTGTATAAAAAATATTTTAAATAAAAAAAAATTGTAAAATAAATTTGATAGAAACCATAAAACTCATATACTAATGACTGAAAAAATAATTTCTAAAAAAGGTCAAAAACACTTCTCGTTCCAGTAAATTTGTTTTTTATTGATTATAAAAATATTTTCTTTTAATTTTTATTTTTTATTATACTAAACTTTGAAAATTGTGAAAACGATTTTCCCACTTAAACAAATGGTGCTTTAATGATTTCATCCTCCAATCAGTGGGCATGAATGATGCTGAAATGAACCTTCCTTTTAATAATTTCATGGAAAAAGTTCATGGAATTGGAATATGGCCAAAAGCAAAATAAAATGGTCCTAGTTTCAGTAGGGCACTGTCCCCTTAATCGGTGGTCCGGTGAGAAGTTGGATTATATATGTACAAAATGTCTTCCAAAAAAAATCAAACACAGAAGATGTAGATAATAAGATTTGAAAAATATTTCATCTATAAAATTTCTTTTCACTAAATCTCCTTAATAATACAATAAGAAAAGACAAATTAATGACTTACACTCTTACACTCCTCTCTTCTTTCAAATTTTTCTAGCCAACCTTTAGGGATCATCAAATGGCACACAGGTAAAAAACGCGGTATTATCCAATTGGTCTCATGATCCGTCCCAGCCTGTCTCATCCAATAGAAGATGATTTAAGGTTTTGGACAAATGTTTGAAACCCAAGTCCACCCATGAACTCGGCCCGTACAAGCTGCAAGGGTAAATCCAACATGATCATTCCATCAGCCTAACTCAAGCTATCCCATTCAAAAAAATTTTTGATATTATCTACAAAAATAATACTATTAAATTCAATTTTAATCGATTAAAATTAACACTACAAGAAAAAGCAAAATTGGAGACTAAAAATAGAATTTTCGTCGCTAAAAGTAGCAGAATTGGCGACTAAAATGGAATTAGTAGCCAAAAGTGAAGACTTTTGGCGACTAAAATAGTTTAGTAGCCAAATGTATAGTTATTGGCGACTAAAAATCAGTTTAGCCGCCGATTATATGGGTTTTAGCGACTAAAAAAATTTTAGTAGCCAAAGTGAGTTTTTGGCGACTAAAAAAATTTAGTAGCCAAAAGTATAGGTTTTAGCGACTAAAAAATAGTTTGGTCGCTGATTATATGTGTTTTACCGACAAAATTAAATTTTGTAGCCAAAAGTGAAGCTTTCTGGCTACTAAAAAAATTTAGTAGCTAAAAGTCTACAATCGGCGACTAAAATTCAGTTTAGTCAAAAAGTAGAGGTTTTTGGCGACTAAAATTCAGTTTAGTCGCCAAAAGCGGAGGTTTTAGGCAGGAATTAAATCTTTTAGCGACTAAAAAATAATTAGTAGCCAAAAGTATAAAATTGGCGACTAAAAAACAGATTTAGTCGCCAAAACTAGTCTCTTATTTTTTTTAGTAAATAATTTATTTTTTACATAAATTATATTGAATAAAAATAATTATGTTTATATATAGTTTTATATTAATATAGGTCAATATACTATATAAATAATATATGTTGCACATATAATCATGTGGTGTTGTAGAGGCATAGTGGAGAGAGTGTGCTGCTTAAGGTTTAGAATGTGGTATGTTGGTGGTTCGAATCTCAACAGAAGAAAAGTTTTTATTTTTTTTGCTCACGGAATGAGCTTTGGCGACTAAAATTATTGGTCACTAAAAGTGTTTCTTTTGGCGACTAAAAGGTTTGGTCGGCGATTCATTGACTATTGGCAACTAAAAGATTAGTCGGTAAGTGTATAATTTTAAAAAGTGTAATTGACTATTGGCGACCAAAACTTTGGTCGTAAAGACCTATTTTTTGCCGACTAAAACTTTTGTAGTCGCCAATACCTCTGGCGACCACGTGTTCGCGACAAAACCGGCGACTAAAAAATTTAGTCGGGAAAACTAAAAAGTTGACTTTTGGCTACTAAAAATTTAATCGCAAAAGATGCTTTTTCTTGTAATGTAATATTGTTCTATATAAGAAAAATAATATTTGACAGTTCATATTATTCTTATAAATTGTACTTTAAAAAAAATACACAAAACACAATTTGTTAAAATTGAATTTGAGAGTGACCGGTGATATCCTTTTTAACTCTCAATTTTTTACATATAACATTCTTATAATTTGAAAGTTATACTCTAATTTGATTGTTTTAATAATATTAATTAATTTGATCATATGAATTATTAAAAAAAAAAAGTGTATAATTTAATAATATAAGTCTAATAAAAAATGTATAACCCGGTTCAGTTTGATTTTGACCTATAAAAGTTGGGCTTATGGGTATGGTTTTAATTTTTTTAAATAAAAATGACCTATAGTAGCCGGTTGACTAATCAAAACTAAAAAAATCTATTAATATATAAGACGTGGACAAAATAGTTGACTAGCCCAGCTCATGGATGACTCCTACCAACTTCGCCATGTCATTCCGAAGGATTTGTGGTAAAAAAATGTAGTTGTAACACTGCTGAAATTTTTTTATAGAAGGAATCAAACATTAAATTTGTCGCACCTTGGTACAATTCTACGTCCAATTCCTTATGTGCAAGTTGCATATGACAAAGGGGTCATGTTTATACAGGGCTTTTCATGGAATGAGCTTTGGCGACTAAAATTATTGGTCGCTAAAAGTGTTTCTTTTGGCAACTAAAACGTTTGGTCGGCGATTCATTGACTATTGGCGACTAAAAGATTAGTCGGTAAATGTATAATTTTAAAAAGTGTAATTGACTATTGGCGACCAAAACTTTGGTCGTAAAGACCTATTTTTGGCCGACTAAAACTTTTGTAGTCGCCAATACCTCTGGCAACCACGTGTTCGCGACAAAATCGGCGACTAAAAAATTTAGTCGGGAAAACTAAAAAGTTGACTTTTGGCTACTAAAAATTTAATCGCCAAAGGTGCTTTTTCTTGTAATGTAATATTGTTCTATATAAGAAAAATAATATTTGACAGTTCATATTATTCTTATAAATTGTACTTTAAAAAAAATACACAAAACACAATTTGTTAAAATTGAATTTGAGAGTGACCGGTGATATCCTTTTTAACTCTCAATTTTTTACATATAACATTCTTATAATTTGAAAGTTATACTCTAATTTGATTGTTTTAATAATATTAATTAATTTGATCATATGAATTATTAAAAAAAAAAAGTGTATAATTTAATAATATAAGTCTAATAAAAAATGTATAACCCGGTTCAGTTTGATTTTGACCTATAAAAGTTGGGCTTATGGGTATGGTTTTAATTTTTTTAAATAAAAATGACCTATAGTAGCCGGTTGACTAATCAAAACTAAAAAAATCTATTAATATATAAGCCGTGGACAGAATAGTTGACTAGCCCAGCTCATGGACGACTCCTACCAACTTCGCCATGTCATTCCGAAGGATTTGTGGTAAAAAAATGTAGTTGTAACACTGCTGAAATTTTTTTATAGAAGGAATCAAACATTAAATTTGTCGCACCTTGGTACAATTCTACGTCCAATTCCTTATGTGCAAGTTGCATATGACAAAGGGGTCATGTTTATACAGGGCATTTGCTCTGATTTTAAATCGGACTCTCGCAAGTAAGTAGTGGGATTAATCTCTCAGAATTTGTCATTGTGCGTTTAAACTGGTCTCTGGACATCCAAATATGAATATATATACATATATATATATATATATATATATATGACAAGGCAGTCGAAAAAGATAGTACAATAACAGATATGGCTCGAAAAGAAAAATTAGAAAATTCCAAAAACGCAATTAAGAAGGCTTGGTTATTTGTCTGTGACAATAACTGGCCACCAACTAAGATTATTAGGCAATTTTTTTAAAAATAAAATTTTATACAAGATATAAAACGTTTTGAAAGTATGAAACTATGGTGAGTGTTTTAGTTTAAAATAAAAAAATTTACAAAATATGATATAATTTTGTACAAAAAATTTGGTAGCATAATATCATTCATTTAAAATAAAAACTATTTTTGGTGAATAGAAAAGAAATTTTGTACAAGAAATTTGTTAGCATAGTATCACTCATTTAAAATAAAAACTATTTTTGGTGAATAGAAAATAAAGTATATTAGTTTAGAGAAAGACTTGTCTACAGTTAGGCCTCGTTTGGGAACAGGTTTTTTTAGTCACTTTTTGGCTTTTTGGCTTAAATGTGATACAAAAAAACTAGTATGTTTGGGATGACTTTTTAGCTTTTTATGAAAAGATGTGCAAAAAGTAGAGAGAAAAAAGAATCTTTCACTTTTTTGTATGAGTTTTGGCTTTTTGATTTTTTTAATAACTTTTTGACTTTTTGACTAAAAAAATCACTTAACAAACGAGGCCTTAGTGTAGCAGAGGAAGTAGCACGACAACATTTAAATACTTTTATATTATTATTTTTTAAAAGTACAATAATTGTACTACCAAAAAAAGTTGGATTCCCCAAAAGGGACCATTATTTTGGGACGGAGGGAGTAGTATGTTTGGGATGACTTTTTAGCTTTTTACGAAAAGATGTGCAAAAAGTAGAGAGAAAAAAGAATCTTTTACTTTTTTGTATGAGTTTTGACTTTTTGATTTTTTTAATAACTTTTTGACTAAAAAAATCACTTAACAAACGAGGCCTTAGTGTAGCAGAGGAAGTAGCACGACAACATTTAAATACTTTTATATTATTATTTTTTAAGTTTATGTGCGTACCTTATCTAAAGAAAGAAAAAGAAAAATTAATCATATATATATATATTAAAAGTAATGTTTATTTTTAATTTTTTTTTTCTCTCTGATGTGCGCGTTTTTTTTTTATTTATAAATATGCTTGCTAAATAAAAATAAATACACTACATAATTAATCTATCTATTTCTTTCTTAATTATACCATGATATTCTTATATTTAATCTTTTAAAATAAATTATGTATAAATTCTATTTCTACATATTTTTATTTCCCAAATGAATAAAAAAATGAGTTATTTTATTATGTTATAATTTAATATCGTATAAAATTATTATATATATTTATTTAAATCACATTTCATAGCATAATAGGATTAAGATTATCAAAATACACATAAATAATGTAACTAAAATTGTTATATATATTTATTTAAGTAGCACTTTTTATAAAATCATGGGACCTAAGATTATCAAAATAAATAATTAGAATAACTCTTTAATTTTAAATTACTATTTATTCCTCTAATTTAATCATTATTTCTAATATTAAAGTGAGTATTTATTTTACTATGTTATAAAAATATCATATATATATATATATATATATATATTCAAAATACACAATTATACAAAGATTGCACAGCATATTTAACAAAATAAAAAATAAAAAAATCAAAATAATTTTATGCATATGTACACACAATCATTATATATTTATTTATGTTATATTTTTATGCAATAATAAAATTAATAATCCTGTTTGGTTTCAGTTTTCAGAATTCACTTTTTAAAAAATTTTACTTTTGTTTTTCGTATTTTTTTGCATGGAATTTTTTTAATATTTTAACCAATTTTTTTAATTTTTAGACACGTCTAACATAAATACATTTAAAAAGTATAATATTTTTGAAAAAAAGTTTTAGAAAATTCACTAAATACCAAAAATATAAAAAAAAAATTACGAAAATTCAATACATTTTCATATTTTTGTGTATTTATTAATTTTTAAAATATTTACTATTTAGATACATCTAAATAATGTGCATCTTAAAATAAAAAAAAAAAGTGCTTAAAATTTTAAACATATTCACTAAAAACAAAAAAAAAATAAAAAAACTCAATTTTTATAAAACTGAATTTAGAAAACTGAAACTAAACACACTTAAGGGTTGGTTTGGGAAGTGGGTTGGCTTTTTTGGCTATTTTAGCCTGGGCTAAAAAGTCTAATTTGGGAATGACTTTTTGGTCTTTTTTATTTTTTTTTGTGAGAGAATAATATAATGATTATGGGTTGGATGTGATGTTTTATTTTTTATGACTAAAATAACCTATTTTATCTTTTGTGACTAAAATAGCCGAATTAACTCTTCCCAAACGGACCTTAAATATTATTTTGTTTCTAACACATAAAATATTATTTTGAAAAAAAAAAAAAAACACTTAAGCCGTGCGATGCACGGTCAATGCTAGTTCGATTCGATCATCATAATGGATGAATTGACATCAAATTGTAAGATCCAATCCAGCAAAGTTGACCCATTATTTTTAAAGAAAAAAAATTTAAGCCGTGCAATGCGCGCCAGTTCAATTATCATAATGGATGAATCCCCATCAAATTGTAAGATCCAATCCACCAAAGTTAACCCATTATTATTAAAAGTAGTATTTTTTTTAATGATTTTAAAAGTAATATTCAGTGTGTTTAGTTTGAATTTTTTCGATTAAGTCTTTTGAAATTTGAGTATTTTGGTTTTCGTGTTTTTTTTTTTTTTTTTTTTGTGAATATTTTTAAAATTTTAAACACTTTTTTTATTTTTTTACATACACTTTACTTAGATGTATCTAAAAAGTAAAAAAATTTTGAAAAAATATTTTAAAAAATTAATAAATACAGAAAAATATAAAAAATGTATTGAACTCTCATATTTTTTTTTTGTATTTTTGGTATTTAGTGAATTTTTAAAAGGTTTTTTTCACAATTTTTTTTACTTTTTAGGTATATTTATGTTAGATATGCTTAAAAAGTAAAAAAAAAAAAATTTACTTAAAATATTAAAAAAATTCAATAAAAATAAAAAAATACGTAAAACAAGAAAATAAAATTTTTTTAAAAGTATTTTTTGAAAAATGGAACCAAGCAAAGTGATTTGTTTTCAATTTTTATATCTTTCTTACGTGAATGTGATATATCTCTCCTATATTGTGCATTATTCTTTTCTCCTATTTTTTAAAAATATCACAGTAATATACCCTTATACTTAATTAGTACAAAAATATAATATGTAAAATAATTATACTTAATTTGAACTACCTATAGAATTAATACTTTATGAATTAATTTTCATTTATTAAATATTAAAATTATTTTTTATTTTTTGTCCTACCTTATTAACATCTTAATATTAATTTATATTGAATTTTCTATTTAACATGAAATTCTTTACTACGAAATATTTATATTTAATTTAAATTTTATATATCAATAAACAAAACATGTGAATAATTGTAAAAGAATATTACAGAAAAAAAAATAATACTTTAATCTATGTAATTTTTTTTTTATATATCAATAGACAAAAAAATAGAATAATTGTAAAAGAATATTACAGAAAAAAAAATAATACTTTAATCTATGTAATTTTTTTTTTCATACTCCAACTACAACATATTTATATTTAATTTTTTAAATAAATTTTATATTGTTTCTATTTTTACATATTTTTATTTTCCAAATGAATATAAAAAAAATTAAATAACTAGAATCGCTTTTAATTTTATGCTACTAATTCTCCTAATTTAACTATTAGAATCAATTTTAATTTTGCGTTATTATTTCTCCTTCCAATTTAACTATTAATTTTAATATCAAAATAAGGGTTTGTTTTACTATCTTATAATTTAATATATATCATATAAAATTATTATATGATAATTATACTTTTATAACACAATAGGACTATAATTATCAAAATACACAAAAAATTTAACTAAAATTATTATATATAACTATTCAAGTCAGTGGCAGAGTCAAGAAATTGAGTTAGAAGGGGCACTATTAATTATAATTTTTTATGTAAAAAAAAATCATGATTAACATTAAGATAATAATAATTTTTTGAGTTAAATTTAAGCATAAAAAAATTACATATTTATTATTAATAGGAACAAATTAAAATTCTATAATAGTGTAGAATAGCTCAATGGTGATGTAAGTTTGTAATTCTAACACAAAATTATACTAAAATTATTATATATAACTATTCAAGTCAGTGGCAGAGTCAAGAAATTGAGTTAGAAGGGGCACTATTAATTATAATTTTTTATGTAAAAAAAAATCATGATTAACATTAAGATAATAATAATTTTATGAGTTAAATTTAAGCATAAAAAAATTACATATTTATTATTAATAGGAACAAATTAAAATTCTATAATAGTGTAGAATAGCTCAATAGTGATGTAAGTTTGTAATTCTAACACAAAATTATGGATCCAAATTCTTAATTTTAGAAAATAAAAACACATCGTTTATAGCACAAATTATTAAAAAATATTTTTAATTTTTATTTGATAGAAAAATATTAAAGAGATAACATTGCTTACAAATGATGTGTTTCGAATGAAAATTGTTAAACCGTTTTAGAATACTATATAACATTGCCTACGTGATGCTCAAAGCATGAAAAATCACAAATCACACTAAGCAGTTTGTCAATTGCTTGAAAATAATAAGTTCATTATATCCAATCTATAAGATTTTTCGTTATACTATTGGTATAAACTATTACATAATAATACCAGATAGTGTTATCAAAGTATCAAATAATTACTTAATAAATCTTTAACAAAAAAACTTGATAAGAAAAAAAAAATCTCAAAACTGAGGGGGGGGCACATGCACAAAAAAAAAAAATCTCAAAACTGAGGGGGGCACGTGACCCCTCGTCCTTCCTTCCCTCCGGCCCTGGTTCAAGTAACACTTTATAAAACGATAGTGCTAACCTTATCAAAATAAATAATTAAAATAATACTTTCATTTTAAATTAAAATTAATATTATTCTGTTATAATACATATATTGTAACATAAAATATTTTTTTGAAAATAAAAACTAACCGCACGGCTCACGGCTAGTTAATATAAATCATAATTGGGTTGTTGTCTAAATTTACACAATTGACGGTAAAGTAAATCATGCGCGCACACGAATTGAAATTGTAAAAATTTACAAAAATATTATACATATATTGAATTTTCATCTGATTTTTTTACCATTACACCTAAAAATATAGGTCTTATGTGTATTTTATTATTAATTTATTAATTTATTTATTTTTTTTACATGATATGGTAAGATCCAAAATCTCAAATCACAAAGCCACATTACACAATTACTAAGTTAAAATTTTTGATTCAGTCCTATGTGTATTTAAGGCAAGCCTCATGCTATTGTATGGTGATGAGGAAATTTCGTCCATATATTTATTTTATTTTGAAAATTCAAGGGTATCTCCTATGTGTATTTTATTTTTTTGATAATCTAAAAGTATCTCCTATATGTATTTATTAATATAGACCTCATATTTTTGTACTAAAAATTAACCCTTTTTTATGCACAAAATAACGGTTAATATGTCAGTAGCTAAATTAGATTATATCGCAAAAATGTCTTTTTAAAAACTTTTTTTTTTCATTTTTTTTTGTTGAACAAAACTTCTCTTCATAAATTCAAATTTAAAATCTCACTTATTTTAACATCTAAATGTTTTACTCATATTTTCTCCATCATCCCATGAGCAATTGCATGGAATATCTAAATGTTAAATTGCGATACATGAAATGTCAATTTTATTGTTGTCCGTTGCCATCCATTTGAAGCCAGCCTATAAAGAAAGGTGGAAATAGGGCCCGGTGGGACCCAAAAAAAAAAAATTAATGATAAACTATACACATTTTAATAATTAAAATATTATATATTTTTGTAATTTTTTTGCACTATGCACTACTAGAAAGCGGGATACATGACACGAAACTTTTTGCGACGGTATACGTTGTCATCACAAAAAGTTGTTTTTTGCGACGGTTAATATTCCGTCGCCAATAGTCACTTATTGCGATGGCAATTTCTGTCTCAAAAAGTAGGAAGCATATGTTCAATGGTTTTTGCGATAGTAAACCTATCACCGTCACAAAAGGCTCATTTTTTGCAACGATTCTTTCCTCCCGACGTAAATATATATTTTTTATTTTTTATTTTTTATTTTTATTTTTTGCGATGGGCATCATTGTGCCATTGCTAATAGCCACAAAACCCCCAACATTCCCAAATTTCTCAAACGTTTGGCGCCCTGATTATTTCGTTTTCCCTCTCTCTCATTCTCTCTCTCTCTCTCTCTCTCTCTCTCTCTCTCTCTCTCTCTCTCTCTCTCTCGCTTTCCATCTTCCATCTTCCATCTTCTCTCTCTCTCGCTTCTCATCTCTATCTTTCATCTACAAGTTCACTCCCGCCGGCATTAGTTTGTTGATCCACCTTCACCAAGCCGACATCGCCGCCCACTCTCTTTCGATCTCACCCTCGATCTCGGTCAGTACATGGATATCACCTCTCACAACCCCAATAGCACCAGCATGGAAAGAGTTCTAGGCAACCCTCCTCTCCTCTCATTTCCTTTTCTTTCCCCTCATACTCGCTCACACAGACCCTCACAATCTCTCGCTCTCACTCTCGTGTTACCCTTACAAACTGTTTGTAGCAACAGCAGTAGCGACTTCCTACCGATTCTCCCTCTGGCATCCAGGTATATCTCTCATCTGCTATCATCTACTTTCATTGCCTTTCTTCTCCTCTTTTTCTCTTCTTTTTCCTTCATTGGAATCAAACACTCTTCATTAGATTTAACTAAAAATAAATAAATAAATCAACCCTAAACCCCAGTTTTAATCCAATGCATTATGCAACAGTTTCACAATTAAATCTCGTGTTCAATCTGTGAAAAGTGATACTCAATTTTTGTCTATGCAAGTATGAGTGTGGGGATTGGAACCCTAGAAAGTGATGCAAAGATTGGAGATTGAGAGAGAGAGGAGGGAGGGTCTGAAGGGTTGATTGGTTGATTCAAAGTGCTATGAATGTGTTTGATGAATGTGTGTGCTCTTCACCTGTCTGTTTCTATTTGTTTTGATGAATGTGTGTGCTTTTCATTTATATATACAAACAAAACTACAATATTTTCAGTGCAAAAGGTGGAAAATGTTTTGGGGGGTGAGAGAATTTAAGTGGGTTTTCGAAGAATGAGAGTAAAAATTGGGGAGATTCTGAAATGACACCTGCGTTGCTGTTTTTATTGATATGTGATATAAGTATTGTTGCCTGAATTCTGAAAAAATCCACCGAAGTAACATTTGTTTATCGATGTGATGTGGTAGGCTCGATGCATGTTGAAAAAACTAGATATTTACAGGAAGGTCACTAATGCTTTGGCAGTAGCTGTTATTGTGTCCGTAGGTTGGATATGCTATGAAGTAATTTTTCTTGTCTGGGAAATAAGGCTTAATTAATCTTCAAATGTGTTAAGAAATGTCAAGTGTTTAACATGAACCACTATAGGACAATGGAAAGCACAAAGGGTCTATTAAAAACCATTCTCTACGATGAACAGGTCTCAATAACATAGTGTCTGGCTAAGACCAAACAAAATTATTAGCATTTGAACCATGTGGAGTGCAAGAATGAGGGCCAAGATGAAAATCCCCGTGGAGAAAAAAAAAGGTTTAAAGGCCTGCTATTATCTGCTTCTTTGTTAAAATTTGTTGCAATTGGCAGTCAATTTCTTTCATTGAATTTTTTAAGATATGGTCAACCATTTGTTAAGTCATTTGCAATTTCAACTTAGATCATATCAAGTAATCGGGAAATGATGTATAGAATTATCTTGCACAAACACCTACGTTTCACTTCACTAGTTTTTCACCTCCTATTCAAGAAAGAAGAAATTTTAGAGATTGTATCTCTTCCCACTTTGGCAATGTAATCACTATAGTATAACATTGTTTGTGCAGCTTTACTTCCAAGTCATCGGATGTGTATAACAAACAAAATTATTAGCATTTGAACCATGTGGAGTGCAAGGATGAGGGCCAAGATGAAAATCCCCGTGGAGAAAAGAAATGGTTTAAAGGCCTGCTATTATCTGCTTCTTTGTTAAAATTTGTTGCAATTGGCAGTCAATTTCTTTCATTGAATTTTTTAAGATATGGTCAACCATTTGTTAAGTCATTTGCAATTTCAACTTAGATCATATCAAGTAATCGGGAAATGATGAATAGAATTATCTTGCACAAACACCTACGTTTCACTTCACTAGTTTTTCACCTCCTATTCAAGAAAGAAGAAATTTTAGAGATTGTACCTCTTCCCACTTTAGCAATGTAATCACTATAGTATAACATTGTTTGTGCAGCTTTACTTCCAAGTCATCGGATGGGTATAATGAGCAATGGCAGAATGCTTAGATCACCCATGCCTTCTGACAAGTCCTATCTTTCTCTCTACTCTGCATCATCTGTGTATGGGTTAGAGGTTAGAGAAGAGAGAGAGAGAGAGAGAGAGAGAGAGTTTGAGTGTGTGTATTGGGTTATATAGTCTGAGGGATTTGAACATAGTAGTGTGTTTTAGGGGTTGGGATTGTGAAGGTCTGGTTGAGAGTTGAATGAGAAAGTGTTGATTGATGAAGAAGAAGCCATTTGAGCAGTCGGCAGGTCAAATGGCAACAGCTGAGTACAGGGTGCATGTCTAATTTTAGAAGATGGTGTTTTTTCTTGGGCCAATTTCTGAAACTTTTCTCCAGTGGCCCAAGGTTAATTATTCTTTTGGTTAATTCTACTTACAAACCTCTTATTGAAACACAATTTAATCATTAAATTTATATAATAATTAGCATGATGTGTGTGTAATTAAAATAAGTAAAATTAAAATACAATTTTTATTATATTTGGTATGATAGTGATCTTTTATGTTTGGACTAATTATGCATTTGAATTGTATTTTGTATTCCTTCTAAAATTAGTTTAAGAAGCAAAAAAAAAAAAATAAATAAATACTAAATCTACATAAACAAATTGTTTAATTTTCTTTACTTTTTTCTCATGTAACATGATTGTTAAAATAATGTGGATTAGGAAGTGGGTAAAGATAATTTTAAGGAGCAAGCCATGTGTTTTGGGCTGTGATCAAGGGGATAATGAGATGGTGGGATTGCATAGACATTGTTACAAACACTTTGTGGACTGATTTGACTTTGGTCTCTTGAAGGTCTCAAGGAACATTGATCTGGTCTATGGAGGAGGTAGCATAGGCCTCATGGGTTTGATTTCACAAGCTGTTCATGATGGTGGTCGGCATGTCATCGGGTGAGATTTCCTTCAATATTTTAGGCCTAAAAATCTCAAAAAAATACTTTTAAAGATCAATAAAGAAAGCATTATTAAGTAGCTAAGATCAATGAGTTGGGTCTGTAGTTTGCTATTGGTTTTGTTCTCTATTACAACTAATTTTTTTGTCATGTTCTTGTCTCTCAACAAAGTTATTCCCAAGACACTCATGCCTCAAGAGGTATGTCTCTCTGCTACACCCCCAAAAAGTCTTAAGCCTTTTCTTATTTAAGGTATGTCTCTCTGCTACACCCCTAAAAAGTCTTAAGCCTTTTCTTATTTCATTAACTAATTGAATAAAAATAAAAATAAAAACCCATTAAACTATTGTCATTTCTCTTTTTCCATTTTTTTTTCTGGTTTTTGTTTTGGGTTAGAGGGGGTTTGGAGGTAGTAGTTCTTTTTCATGGATTAGGTTTGGTTGTTTTGTTATTTTCTCATCTTCCTCTCTTTCTTTTCAAACATTTTCTTTTTCTTTCTTTTTGTCTAGCTACTTTATTTTCCTTTTGTATCACCTCCCTTTAATATCGTTTTCAGGAGTTTTTTTTTTTTTTTTACTTTATTTTATGATTGGAATGGTTAAATTTCTACATAGCATATTTATCAAGAGAAAAAACAAAAGATTAAATAAATTTAGTTTATTTTACTTCATTTTCTTGGTTTTTTTTTTTCTTTTTTTTTATTATTTGAATCCACAATCTGTCACGCCCCAATTTTAATTACTCGGAAACATTACCAAGGCCTTAAAATTAGGTCCATTTTACGCTGCTGAATTCATGCAGTCCTGCACGAGCGGGAAAAGCGGCGCACGTGCGGGACTGCGCGAATTCAGCAGCTTAAAAACGTGATTTTTGGCTCATTCTTTGCATTTTCCTTTTCCTTCTTCATTCCTCTCACCCTAGGTCCGAAAACCCTAGGTTTTTTACCTCAAATACCTTCCATTTCCCTAAGGATTGGCCAAGATCTCCTACCAAGAAAGTGAAGAGGCTTGAAGATCAACATTTTCTACCGATTGGAATTTCGGATTTGCGAAGGAATCTCACCAAAGCTTGCTCATTTTCTTGATTCTTGAGGTAGGGGTCCTACTTCTTCTTCAATACTTGCATTAATAGATAGATTTGTGGTATTTTGATTATACAAATGCAAAATCTACATTTTTGAGCATATAGTATTATATCATAGAAATTAGAAGTTTAGGGTTTGAAGTGTTGGGATTCAATTGTTGGGTTAAGATAACGGATTATGAACCTTGGGTGTATAATCAATGGGAAAATTGGAATAAAAAGAAGTGGTGTGAGAAGTTTTAATTTTTCTTGAAAGTCTTGATTTTTCTTGAAAACCCTAAGTTTATTCATAATGATAATTAATGATTTCGCCCAAATTGAAAGTAGAATCATGAAATTGATAGGTTGAATTATACATATACGAGTTTACTTGGATTTTGGAAGTGTTTGAAAATTATGTTAAAAATTAGCGATTGAACCTTTATCATGGGTATTGTAAATTTACATGTATCATAGATTTCTTGAGATTGAGAAGGATTTGGGATTAAATTCATGGAATTAGGAAGAAATTGGGTTTTGAACATAAAATGAGTTACATGCATGTTCATGATTATGGAAGCTAATTATTTTGGATTTG
>NW_021025681.1:837058-867709 GCF_004153795.1 Camellia sinensis | reverse complement strand
TTTCTAAACTCTATTTACTTAAAAAAGAAACCCATGGATATGTTTGTTTAAATTTTAGTATATATTTGACTATAACCTTATAAACAATTATGTTTTGTAAGTACCACCATGGGAGTCCCACGCCTTGGGGGACTTAAATAACCACTGGCCTCTGTTTGACCACTTTGTGGTCCTCTGTTTGTCATGGATCCATTGACCTCTGTTCTGACTGTCACTTCTGTGACCTCTGTTCTGTTCTGTTTTATACCGTGGTTATGATTATTTATTTACATGATTTCTGTATTCTGCCACTTTAAATAAATTGTCATTTTAAATTTAAATATGCAAATATTTTAACCTAACTAATTATCCATGGTTGTTTTGTATTTCCCTACTCTCTTGGCATAATATTTCTCACTCTGCTGTGTGCTTATAGCTGTTACCCTTTCAGGTGACGAGATGTAAGGGAAATCCATAACCCTACAAAATGGAACCTGCATATGGACTGATGATGAATCACTATTTTACCTCTCTTTTTTATATTTTTGCTTCTTTTTGTCTCTATTCGAGGCTGGTCACTGAATAAGAAAATAATGAAAGCCCTAGAAATGTATTTCTTTTTTTTAAATAGTAAAATGTAGTAAAATTTTTGTTTAATTATTTTTATTTTCGCTTGCGCAACTTAATTTGCTTCGAATAAGAATAAGTTAGTAAGTCACGATTCCAACTCTAAGCCCCTGGGGTTGGGTCGTGACACAAATTGTATAGAGCATTCAATAGGGAAAATTGTGATTCTGATGATAAGTCAAAGGAAAGGCACCAGATCCTAAAAGCTATTAACATATGTGTTTAAGCTTTATAATCTTGATATGAATATACAGATTATAGCTCTTGATCCAGGACTCATTACATAATATTTTCAATCTTCCCAAAATGAAAAAAAAAATTTATTAATACTCGTGTTTCTTGTACAACATTTAGTTAAATATTGAAATAAAATCATCAAGCACTGAAAGAAGCATATCATAATCTGCTCAACTGGATTGTATAACCCATGTTACCATTCCAGACATTATTCAGTGTCATTCTAAACACCCAAGACATCGAATCTAGCCCTTGAATACACCCTCTTAGCCTAAACATAGGAAATATTAAAAGTAGTATTTGATGATGAATTTGTTTGTTGATAAGCTCCCATAAGTTCCAACTTTCTGAACAACTTGACCAAATTTCTAAGTTCCACAAGCTAGCATTTTTATGCTAGTTTGTATTACACACTTTTACAATGAAGAAATGCGATTTTGTGAATATTTATATATTTATGACCAGTGATGTGTCTTATATTACACTACCAAGGGAATTCTGCTAGATGTAGATAAAGCGGGCTATTGAAGTAGGTGGGAGGATGTAACAAACAATGCATCCTTTGCAATGTGATTTATAATTTTGCTAAGTTATTCTTGCAGTGGGAACTGCACATTATACATACCTTTGAAAAAACCTCACTCTAGGCGGCTTACTCAAACTCCCTGCATAAGGCTTCCATGAAACTAATGATACTTTTTTTTTTTTTTTGAACGACAAAGATAACGGCTTCATTGATGAAAAAGTAATACAAAGTACCAAACAATTACACCAAAAAGAGTAGTGAAAGAGGATGGGTAAGTTGGTGAGGAACCAACGAAACCAACAAACAGATCGAACACCAGCAATAGCATACTCAGATCAGTACAGCAGTAGCAAGTAGAACAGATTAGAAACAATTACACCAATAAAAAGTAGTAGAACACCAGCAAAACACTTGCAGCCAGTAGAACAGATCAGAAACTTGGATACTCAGACCAACGAAGCCAGCAAAAACAGATCGAACACCAGCATAACACCATATCAGTACAGCAATAGCAAGTAGAACAAAAGCACCAGCAAAACACTTGCAGCCAACAAAACAGATCAGAAACTTGGATTCTCAGACCAAAACAGATCAGAACAGATCACAGCAAGTTGCATACACAGGTCAAACAGATCAGAGCATAGCACAGCAGGCTGCATACTCAAATCAAACAACCTGTAAGCTAGAACAGGTCTACAACAACCAAAACAGATCACTAGCAGCCATCAGAAACAGGGGAACCGAACTTAAAACCAGCAGGACAACACAGCAAACTGAAACAAATTTTTCAGAGAACCCAGAAACTCACAGCACTGGTCTCACCAAACTATAACAGACCTTGCCTCACTCCTGAGATATTGTAGAGGAAATCTGAGACCGAAAAATGAAGCTCCTTTGAGGCAGCCTTAAGCTAGAAAGCCAACCTAATGAGAATCAGCTCTCGCAGCTCCTGCAGATTTGGATTAGACGCATTAAAAAAACAATCATTCCTATGCTTCCATATTGACCATAGTGTTACCAAAGGTAGGGCACGCCAAATCCGCAGCTCAGCTTTCCTGCAAGGGTATCCTGACCACCATTGCAGCAGACCAATGACAGATTCAGGAATAACCCAAGACACACCCCACCACTGTAGAAGACCTGACCATACTCTCCAAACAAGTGGGCAGAGCATGAGAACATGCTCCAAAGATTCCTGCTGTGATTTACAAAATACGCACAATGAAGAGGCAGAGCTAGGCAAGACTCCAATCTGTTGCAAGAAAATAGCAGTTTTGATCCTGTATTTCCATGCGAGCCAACTGAAGAACTGAACCTTAGGAGGAAGAAACTTGATCCACACCAGACGACTGAAGCTTTCAGTCGCTCCATAAGCACTGCTGGTATGTTCGTAAAGGTTAGCCACAAAAGATTGCCCTGTCTTGGTTGCTCTCCAAACTGCACTGTCCGGAGTCTCTAACTGAAGAGAAGGGGCTGAACCTACAATGCCATAGAGCCTTAGCAATTCAGACTTTTCCCAAACAAAGAGTGGCCTCCTAAATGTGAATAACCAATTCTTAGTTGTGCCAGATACTTCCACAAAATCTTTTAGAAGACTATCCTTTTGTAAAGATAAACTGAAGAGGCGAGGGAACTCATCTTTTAGGCAGAGATTCCCACACCAAGGATCAACCCAGAAACTGATGCGGTAGCCATTTCCCACCTTTAGCTGGAGGTTGCTAGCATAGAAAAGGGAAAGGGACTGGTTTTGCTCACCTGCTGCCACTATGCCATTCCAGATAAATGAGAGAGAGGAGTTTAAACTTGGGTTTGGAACCCATTTCCCACCAAGGAACCGATATTTACTACAAATAACCTTATACCAAAGTGACATTGGTTCAGAAGCAAATCTCCACCACCATTTTAGAAGTAGACATACATTTACATCTCTGATTCTTCGAACCCCCAAACCACCTTGCTTAATACACTTGGTAACCTCTGACCATTTTACTAAGTGAATTTTACACTTGAGATCTGGCCCTCCCCATGAGAATGATGCTTGAATTTTGTCTAACTCCTTTGCAATTCCCTCAGGTAGCTTGAATAGTGATAAATTGTACACAGGTATGCTTGATAACATAGCTTTCACCAAGGTTAATCTACCTGCATAAGATAGTAGCCTCCTTTTCCAACCAGCTAGCCTTAGTTTTACCTTTTCAACTACTGGTGACCAAGTTTTCTTCCTTCTAGGGTTTGTACCCAAGGGTAGACCTAGATACTTTAAGGGTAGATTTTGGGACTTACAGTTTAAGAGGGAAGCAAACTCAATAAGGGTAGATCCGGAGATGCCAATCCCACAAACCACACTTTTATGGTAATTAATTTTAAGTCCTGAAGCCACTTCAAAGCATCGAAGAATTCTTTTCAAGCTTAGCACCTCTGATAGCCCCGCTTCACAGAAACAGAGTGAATCATCTGCAAATTGGAGGTGTGATAAATTCACCTCAACGTTGGCCCCAACTGATACCCCTCTAAGCAATCTCAGATCCATAGCTCTCTGGAGAAGGATATTTAATGCCTTAATGCCTCAACGACCAAATTGAAAAGGAATGGTGATAAGGGATCACCTTGCCAGAGCCCTTTTTGCGGGTTAAACTCCTTGGTGGGAGAACCATTGACAAGAATAGAAATTCTAGCAGTGGTGACACACTCCTGAATCCAAGAGATCCATTTTTCGCCAAACCCAAATTTTGCCAACATTGAAAAAGGGAAATTCCAGTTGATGGAGTCAAAAGCCTTCTCAAAGTCTATTTTAAATAGCAGCCCAGCTTTCTTGGATTTGACCCAACTATCCGCAACTTCATTTGCAATCAAAATACCATCCAAGAAGTTTCTACCTCGCAGGAAAGCAGATTGTGAATCACCTATAATCCAAGGCATAACTAGCTTCAATCTATTTGTTAGGACTTTAGATAAAATTTTGTAGATGGAACCAATTAGACTAATAGGTCTGAATTCATTTAATGTTAAAGCTTTCTCCTTCTTTGGGACAAGAGAAATGAATGAGCTATTCAAACCTGGGAATAATCTGTCACTGGCATGAAACTCTTGCATGAAATTGAGGACTTCCCCTTTAAGAACTTTCCAAAATTTTTGGAAAAACAACAGATTAAATCCATCAGGTCCTGGTGCTTTGTTCCCATTACAATCACTTAGTGCTGTCCAAACTTCATCTTCAGAAAAATCTGCTTCAAGCCCATGGAAGTGAGAGCTGAGCCTGGCATTTTTGAATTCACCTGACAAGGTTGGTCGCACTTTCCAATCATCTTTGAAAAGGCTGGAGAAGTGATGCCAAACCTCATTCTTGACAGAAACTGGATCCTCAATGACCACATCCCCAATTGTGATGGAATTAATAGTGTTTCTGGTTTGTCTACTAGTGGCCATGACATGAAAAAACCTCGTGTTCCTATCCCCTTTTAGATTCCAGTCCAGCCTTGATTTTTGGAGCCATTCCCATTCTATCTTCCTGCTCAAAGACCACATTTCATTCCTTTTCTCTCTTTGCAGCACCAATTCACTTTCATTCAGGGGGCTGGTTTCAGCTTTTAGATCTAGATCATGCAAAGCAGCTTCAGCGGCTTCTAATTTCTTAGCAACATTACCATAAGACTCTTGATTCCATTTTCTTAAAGCCAACTTTAGGGACTGCAGTTTCCTCTTCAGAATAAACCCTGCTGATCCATTCAGATGTAGTTCTCCCCAGTTGCTCTCTACCAAGGAAGCCAGAGATGGATGTAGGGTCCATGCATTCAGAAATTTGAAGGGTTTGGGCCCCCAATCCCTGCCATCCTCCATGAGTAGGAGTGGGCAGTGGTCAGAAATAGTTCTTGGGAGGCCCCAGAGTTTAAGTTTATATCTCACTAGCCATTCAGGACTGAGGAGAAATCGATCTATTCTACTCTACTTTTTCCCTTCAATAGTGTTACACCAAGTGAATTTTCTGCCTAGCATTTGGACATTGACCACCTCACAATTTTCAATGAAGTCATTAAACTCCTGCATGCCTCTATCCCTGCGAGAAACTTCTATTCTTTCCCCCACATTCCTAATCTCATTGAAGTCTCCACCAAGGCACCATGGATTGGAAAAATTAGTTTTCAAAGTTAACAGATTTTCCCATAAAGCCTTCCTCCTTATTACATCATTTGGGGCATAGATGTTGACCACAACACAGTCAAAAGAATTGTGAACCTTACCTGACAAAAGAATGAAGTTCCTGCTGCAGCAGCAATCTGAAAGATGGAAGACCTCAGGATCCCAAATGCAGATTAGTCCACCAGATAGGCCTGCAGCATCTACAGTCATGAATTCCAACTTTCCTCTAGGCCAAAGACTTTTTACTAACAAGGTTGTGATGCTTGATTGCTTTGTTTCTTGGAGCAAAACCAAATCTACTGCCCTATCATACAATAGCTTCCTGATTTTCCTTCTCTTTTCAGGCCTTCGTAGACCTCTGACATTCCAGCTTAGAATCTTCATGTGCAACAGACATACTCCAGATAGCCCCCATAAGGAAACTGGTTATTCTACAATACCAGGTCCTCCAGCCATTCTCACTTTATCATGCTCCTCCATGTGCATGAATTTCTTGACAACCTCGGATTCCTGACCCTTATAGTCGATCCCCAGAGTTTTGCCAACCTGAAGTGTTTCAATGGCCTCATGTAGAGTATCCTTAGAAGATGAGGTGTGGATTGATTCGGAAATATGACTGGGTGAGGAGTGAACAGATGAAGATTTGGCTTTAATTTCTGATTTGGACCCAAAGCTTGAACCAGCACCTTTGTGACCTACCCTGCTTGCAAAACCAGCGAATCTTCTTGCAAGTAGTGAGTACTTTAACCCTTTCCTTCTAGTAATTTTCCTTTTACCTATGTTAATATGGCTGATGGAGGAGCCTGAAGTGGGTTGCCTGTAAGTATCGATGGCTTTAGTTTGCGGACTCACGCCTGAAGTTCCACACGGCTGCCCCACACCAAGAATATTTGATCCACTAATAAGAGGCCCAGAGGTTAGAAAATTCAGGTTCCTTGGCTCATTGGGCTGCAGCCCATTTTGATCTTGACCCAGAGCTATCTCTATACGGATGCCCAGCCTCTCATTTGGAGACTGACTAAGGCTTTTTATATAACCCGAGGTTATGATCTGGCCCTCTATTGCCTGGTCTACTGAGAGCCTTTTCTGAGAATCATGATTGCACTCGACCCACTCTTGCGGATTTTGCGGTAATAGCTGCTCATCTACACCTTTTTGGGCAAAATGATTACTCCTCTGGTGTAGACTTATCAGTGGCAGTACTGATTCAGCCACACACGTGCCTTCTTCGTTTGAATTCCCAACGCAGCCTATAGTCTCAGCAACAACGGATGTGTTACTCCAACTGCCTCCTACAGCTAGCTCATCCATAGCCTTCATCCCAGATGTCGTGCCCTCATTGATTCTAGCAGACGCTCCTGCCATGTCATCTGCTTTGTCACCATCTTCCTCCTTTGTGTTATGTTTTTGGCTGGGATGGATTGCACCATTGATTTCAGAACATAAAGCTTCGACTGGCTCCTTCGAGAGAGTTTCTTTACAATTGAAACTAGCCTCCTCAACACTCTGTTCTTCAAGAACTCGAACAGGATATACTCTTCCTTTACACTCCAGATTGAGACTTGTATTAATCGGATCCATGACAACAGTAACTATTTTGAGTCTGCCATTACGAAAAGAATTCGGTGCACCAATATTTCCATCCAGGAACACCACCTCACCCCATGTGCTTCCTATCCTTCTGAAAGTGTTTGAGCTCCAGAGGTTTGGGGGAACCCCAAAACAACTGATCCAAACTTGCCTCTGTTGTTGTAGATACTTACCAGGGCTCCACACTGTGATGTACTCGCACCAGTCATGGAACCATCCCGCAACCATAGACTTTTTACCCATGAAATCTTCTTTGGACAGAAATGAAAGAAAAACATCTCGACCACCTCATTCTCTTACCAACACGTTTAGCTCTTCTCTTTTGATGAGCTCATTTTTCACCTGCACAGATGTGTGATCTAGTTTGAGTCTCATGATCAAGCTCTCATAAAGCCAACCATTTCCTGACTCCTCTACTCTGATTGTTGTTGTAGAAGCAGGTTTAGTTTGATCCCCTTTGATAACTTCTGCAAACAACCTCCCATCAGTGTGATGATTCCAGATGGAGCTTTTGGCCATACCAGATGAGTTTCTGACCATTGGTTGTCTGGTTGCTACATTTCCCCATCGCTGCCTTGCTTGTGTGTGTTTATCAAACGCTGCAATGCGGACTGATAGAGATGTATCATCAACCCACAAACCATTAGCTTTTTGTTCTGCTACGCTAGCTGCAATGGAGCAGTCTTAACGTACAAACCCAAATCTGGAATTTGTCGCTTTCCTTCTCTTATGTGGGATGACGTCTTTAACCACTCCAAATTTGTTGAACAGGTCATAGAGGTTCTTTGGTGCCAAAGATTCAGGCAAGTTGTCGACGAGGAGCGTGATCAAGCTCAATCTACGACCATCAACCCATGAATTAGGTTTTTTTTGTCTTTCTCTTTGCTTCACCACTGGGATCCAACCACCGAGACTCCCTTTGTTAGCCATTTTCTGCAGACAAGACTTTGATGAAACTAATGATACTTGAATGCTACGTAATGTTCTGAATGGTACTTCTACTGAGAGAATTTTTAGTTGAGAAAAGATATTACCAAGGACTTTTGTGTTAAGACTCAGTATTCAAGTCTCACGACCCCATGCGCGCAGCAGATGGAGGTCAAACTAGCTAAGGTAAAATGAAGGCAAAAAGAGGTATACATAGTCATACTTTGATCAGATAGTTTTTTTCCAAATAGCATCTGCATCAAACAGTGAGTCATCTTTAACCCTGCTAGGTTGTTACTTGTCACCCATACTGTTTAATACAAACCCTGATTTCCAATTGGTTCTCCAAGAACCTATTACATTAGAATCAGACATTAGCACAATTAATCCTTTTTTAACTGTAAATGTGTAGTTTTTTTTCTTTTTTTCCCTCTGTCTTTCTATCTGTCTCTCTCTTCCTCTTCAGATGCAACCTTTTTGAGTACGTGATGATATCTTTGCATATCGATATTAGAGTTTACAATCTTATTTATTTATTTATTTATTTGTTGAAATAAATATTAAATGTTTTTCTTCTTCTGTAACCTTAAAATTAATTATATTGTAAATGATTTTTTTTTGGGTTTCTTTTTGCAGATGCAATCATTTTGAGTATATGATGATATCTTTGCATATCGATGTTGGAGCTTACAATCTTATTTATTTATTTATTGAAATAAGTATCAAATGTTTTACATTTTTTTTGTAAGCTTGAAAGTAATTGTGTTGTAAATGATGAATGTTTTTTGTTTGTTTCTTTTTGCAGATGCAACCCTTTTGAGTACGTGATGATATCTTCGTATATCGATATTGGAGCTTACTATTGATATCAAAACAAGCTATAATATATATGTTTTTTTAATTTGTATTGTCAATATTTTGGTTTTGTTTTAGATACAAAAATTTGAGTTATTGAATATAAAAAATTATTAGTATTGTTGGAGAATGTTTTGTATATTTTTGTAAAGAATATTTGGTTGACAATTGTTACAAGGTACATATATATTATTCTTGGTATGATTTTGTGAATGTAAATGTGAATGTGGATGTGGATGTGGATGTGAATGTGAACGTGAACGTTGATGTGGATGTATTTTATTTTAAAAAATATTAACAATTTGTACATGGAATGAATTAATAAAATATATATTCATTTTATGAAAATAATTTTATTACGACAATAATAAACCATCGCTAGTATAATCATCATTTTCTTACATTTTAGTGACGGGTTAACCTGTCGCATATGCATATTAGTTCAAACTTTTAGCAACGGTTTAAATTGTTGCAAATATAATATTAATTTAATTCTATTTTTTTATGCCATTTTAGACCGTCGCTAATAATACTTTTCGCGATGTCAAATACTGTCACTAAAAAAGTTTTGGCAACGGCAACCAATATCGTCACTAAAAATGAAGGTTTTTTTTTCTTTTTTTTTTGTGTCAGGTTAAACCGTCACAAAAACCATTGATTAACCGTCGCTACAAGAAAGCGACAGTTTGTAACTATCGCAAATACTTTTTGTCACACCCCCTTCCGCCACCCCCCATTTCCCGTCGCTACTCCGTCGCAAAAAGTCTTTTGCGAGGATATGTGAACTTTTTGCGACGTTTAAGACCGTCGCAAAAGTTCTGATTTTTAGTAGTGATACTACTGTATAATTATTTCTTAGATAAACTATCAATAAATCTTAATAGTTGGATTTAATTCCCATCAAGTTCTATTAAAAATAAATTCTAGTAAAATCGTCTCTAAAAATAATTTTACGTGACGTTTTTTATATATGTTGTTAAAAATTGATAATTAGAGACTTTTTTTGTCACGATTTTTATAAATTGTTGCTAAAACTTAAAATTAGTGACGTTTTTCTGTGACAAATTTTTTAAACAATCATTAAAAGTTAAAAATTAGTGATTTTTTGTAATAATTTTTTTAAACTATCGTTAAAACTTATAATTAGTAATATTTTTTGTGACAATTTTTAATTGACGCTAAAAATTAACAATTAGTGATATTTCTTAATAATATTTAATGAAAAATATCATTAATTATGATAGAATCCATTAAATAATAAATCCAGACCTACATGTAGTTGTCCTTTATTTCTCCCTAAAGAAACTACTATATTGTACAAAAATTATTGCAACATACACGAGAAATTATTCTTCACTCTAGAAGCATTACTTCACCCCATTCATATTTGGATAAGTGTACAATTGTCTCTCCAAACGAGACAAATACCTAATGAAACCCATTGTTTCAACTAATAATCGTGAGGTTGGAACACTACCTAGATTTACCGCCGGGACAATGAATAATTTCTCCAACTTCATCCGTAGATCAATCTCTCTCTCACAGCCTCTCATATTATATCCAATCAAATAATTTCTCCAACTTACACCCGTAGATCAATCTCTCTCTCTCTCACACAGCCTCTCATATCATAACCAATCAAACTTCAGCCTCTCATATCACATCCAATCAAACTTCAATTATTTCTTTCTCATAGCCACTCATCTTTTTACCTTAGAAAAGCGAGTCTTTCACATATAGTCCATCAAACTTCGTATTGAGTATTAGTTGTGAAACAAAAATGGTGTCGGTTGTTGATCTTCCTCTGCATCGTTCATCAATTTTCTTCATCATCTTCACATGGTTTCTCTTCATTCATCATGTGAGATCAACAGCAGTGGAGAGATCCACGTACATCATCCACATGGACAAGTCTCTCATGCCCAAAGCTTTCACTACTCACCACCACTGGTACTCCTCCACCGTCGATTCCTTAAAGCAATCGGGTCCGACCACCACAACAAACATGTCAAACTCAATATCACCACCATCACCCAGTGTAATCTACACCTACGACAATGTTGCACATGGTTTTTGTGCACTTCTCTCTCAAAACGAACTAGAAGCTGTAAAAAAATCACTAGGGTTTGTCTCGGCTTACAATGATAGAGAACTCAAACTTCGTACCACTCACACCCCTGAGTTTCTCTCCCTCAATCCTTCATCGGGGCTATGGCCGGCTTCGAATTACGGCAAAGACGTGATCGTCGGTGTTGTCGACAGCGGAGTGTGGCCGGAGAGCTTAAGCTTCAAAGATGATGGTATGACGTCACCAATTCCATCCAAGTGGAAGGGAACCTGCGAGGTTGGACAAGAATTCAATGCCTCCATGTGTAACTCAAAGCTTATTGGAGCTAGATACTTCAACAAAGGTCTGATTGCTAGTAAGCCTCATATTAAGATCAGCATGAAGTCGGCTAGGGACACTGGGGGCCATGGTACTCACACTGCATCAACAGCTGCTGGGAATTTCGTCGAAAGCGTATCGTTCTTCGGCTATGCAGAGGGCACGGCGAGAGGTCTCGCACCACGTGCTAGATTGGCTGTTTACAAGGTCAATTGGAATGAAGGATTCAAATCATCTGATTTACTTGCTGGTATAGACCAGGCAGTTGCCGATGGGGTCGATATATTGTCACTCTCGTTTGGTTTCGACTATGACCTTCCTTTCTATGAGAATACTATTGCAATAGCTTGTTTTAGTGCCATGGAAAAAGGTGTGTTTGTTGCTCATGCAGGAGGAAACACTGGTCCGGATATTTTGAGCTTGTATGATTCAATTCCATGGACCACGACAGTTGCTGCAAGTAGCATTGATCGTTCGTTCGCTGGAACAGTAACTTTGGGAAATGGGTTAACGATCACTGGATGGTCTGTGTTCCCTGCAAGTGCCTTAGTGGAAAAGTTACCATTATTTTACAATAAAACCGTAGCTTTCTGTAATTCAACTGAGTTGCTAGCTCAAGTTGCTTCTTCCATTATAATATGTGAAGGCATTGGTGACGTTTCGTCTCGATTACAACTTATCTCTAGCCTCAATGTTCCTGCTGCTATATTCATATCCGATGAAATTTTTGAGACGTCGGCATATTTTCCATGGCCTGGTGTGGTGATAAGCACAAAGGATGGACATGCTGTGATCAAATATGCAAAATCTAAACATAATCCTTTGGCTAGCATGAAGTTCAAACAGACCGTGTTAGGAACAAAGCCTGCACCAGTTGTAGCTTCATATTCCTCAAGAGGTCCTTCCAGAACTTATACTGGACTCTTGAAGCCGGATTTAATGGCTCCTGGGTCACATGTCTTGGCCGCTTGGATACCCATTGTATCTTCAGCAACGATTGGGTTTGGTATAAGCTTGTCCAGTGACTACAAAATTGACTCTGGAACCTCGATGGCTTGTCCTCATGTTGCTGGTGTGGCTGCACTCTTAAAAGGTGCACACCCTGAATGGAGTCCCGCTGCCATTCGATCTGCCATGATGACCACTGCAAGCCCAATTGATAATACTGATAATCTTATCCAAGACTATGGACAAAATAATACATTTGCTTCACCGCTAGCCATGGGTTCAGGTCAAATTGATCCAAATAAAGCACTTGATCCAGGTCTGGTATATGATACACCTCCACAAGACTATGTGAATGTGATGTGCTACATGAATTATACAAAGAAGCAAATCTTAACCATCACGAGGTCAAATCGCTACAATTGCTCAAAGCCCTCCCCTGACCTAAATTACCCATCATTTATTGCATTTTACAATAACAAATCAACAACAATGGTTCAAACATTTCAGAGGACTCTTACTAATGTGGGAGATGGTATGGCAACTTACTATGCTAAGGTCATGGCACCAACAGGCTCTAAAGTAAGAATCTCACCAAGGATGTTGATTTTTAATGGGAAGTACGACCGGAAGAGTTATACTTTGAGTATAGAGCGTAAGAGTAATTTGAATGGTACCATGACATATGGATCACTTGTTTGGATTGAAGATAGCGGAACACGTATGGTGCGGAGTCCAATCGTGCTGTCACGTGAGGTACATTTTAACTACACAACTCCACCTTTCAAATAAGAGTAAAGATATAAAAATAAAATATTTATAATAATTATGTTTCCATTATTTTAAAAACACCAATCCTTTCTTGGCCTAGAAATTCTGGTTACACATCATTATCCTTTAAATAATTGATTGTAACATTGTGGGGGAATATTCGTGGCATGTTAGTCGGCTACAAATTTAAAATATATAAACAACTCTTTTGGTTTATGGTCTTTTTCGCAAGTGGGCCATGTAACATGTGATATTGGTTTGTTTACTTTTTTATGTGTAAGCTTTGTATTTATTTATTTGTTTTCCTGTAATTTTTGTCTGGCATCAATAAGGTCCTTATCCCTCGCTTCGACTCTTTTTAATTAATTTTTTTTAAGGATTCTGTTTCTTGCTCTTTTGAGCTCTACCTTGCCCTTTTAACCCTACAAAATATGATACTCTATACAAAGAAATGATTTATTAAGAGTAATAATATTTATACTCTATATAAACAGGGGAAAGAAAAGGAGAAAAAAAAACAAAGAAGAAGATTGTTGTAGTACCCCAACAATTTGTTGATATTATTATGAATTTCATTAATATGTGTCTATAGGACACATGTTAAAAGAGTTTTAAAAGATTGTATATTCTCATTTTCATATAGAATGTATGATATTGTTAATGACGAAATAATCAATCAAGATCATCATTTAAGGCTATTGAAAAAAACCAAAAAAAAAAAAAAAACTTTTGAGTTCAAAAATGAGAAAATGTTGTTATTATGCCATTCAAATTCATATAATAATAAAATAATAATAAAAATACCGAAGGTGGTTGGTCTAGTAGGTAACGACTGAGGCTTAGAGGTTTGCTCCCTCCTAGGTTTTAGGTTCGAATCCTCTAACCAATAATGCACACCTTGTGGTCACGGACCGTAGGACGTATGCTTTATTTCGAAAGGCTTGTTCGGGATATAGAGATTTAGTTTGGTGCGCGTAAACTGACCCAAAATACCCTACATAACAAAAAAATAAAAAATAAAAAAAATTCATATAATAATGTGTTATTATGTCAAGTGGCATTTTTCATCAAAATTAACAGACACTAGTTATTGGATTAAACTAGAAAATATAATAAATGTTAGCAAACAATGTGAAAAAAAATAAGTTTTAAGGCTAAAAGGGAGATAATACCAAAATTTAAAAGGGATAAAGTGTAATCTTTCTTATTTAGGCTTTGGTTTGGGATTACAAGTTGTCACATCACTTTCTCTACTTTTTACTTACCTTTTGTTGAAAAGTTAAAAAATTACTAAAATAACCTTATTACAAAATATAAGAGTGCTTTGGTCTCTAAAAGTAAAATTTTTGCTGTAAAAGACATTTAAGGATCAATTTTTATCGTCATGAAGATAGTTGTTAAAAGATTGTCCCGAAAAGTAAAAAAAAAGCTTTTAGCGACAAAATTTAAAAAATGTCACTAATAAATTGACTTTTAAGGACAAAATAATTTGGTCTCAAAATAGTTTATTTTTTTAGACCAAAAATTTAGTCCAAAAAGAATAATAATTCATCACTAAAATCTAATTTTCGTTACTAAAAATATAATAATGACACTTTTTATAATAAAAATATTTAATCCTTAAAAATTAATTTTATTTCTAAATTTTAATTTTTTGTGATGGCTATTTTGAGTCAACAAAAAGTACAATTTATCATTAACTTGATGACTGGGGGAAGACTTTACAAAAGGCTGCTATGATCATGAGCTGATTTCCAAGACTCAAAATTTTGTAGTTTTACTGTGATATATAATTTTGTAGTTTTACTGAGGTATATTTTGATGTGATCGAATGATTCGCTTTCATCGATGCCATAGAAGCTAAGCGTTAAAAAATAATATAATAATAATTAATTAAATAGATGAACGATCGAAACAATGGAAAGATAGTAAAATAAAGAAAGCCTGGGCTTGTTTAAAAGCATTCGAGTGGGTGTATTTGTCACTTGTTAGAACATACTATAACTTTGATTTAAACCCCTACATGGAGTGTAACTGTTGAGGAATATAATTCAGTGAGCGCAGGTTCAAGTCGTGTAGTAGCTTAGTTCAAGTAGTGCAGTAACTCAAGTGCAACTCCGACTCAGATTGTTGAACAGATTATAGTTCAAGAAGTTCATCTGTTTAGAAGTTAGTTAGAGTTAGTTATACAGTTGAGGAGATAGTTAGTTTGTTAGAAGATATTTTGTTAGATGATTAGTTGAGCTCCTTATTACTTTTTATAAATATAGCTGATATATTATCAAATGTGTTGTTGAATGAGAAAGCAGATTGGTTTTAGTTTTGTTTCATGGTATCAGAGCCTCTGAGCTCCAACGAGCAACTGATTCATGGCATCACCATTATCATCTTTGCTTCATTTAAATCTCACTCTATTAATTTCTAATCTTTCTTCCTTTGTTACTATCAAACTTGATGGTTCCAATTTCCTTGTTTGGAAGACTCAGCTCTCGAATATTCTTCGAGCCACAAATCTGCTTGGTTATGTTGATGGATCAATTCCATGTCCAACCTCTACAATCATAGATCCAGAAGGAGCTTCTATTCCAAATTCTGAATTTTTTCAATGAACTTTGATTGATGCACATTTGCTCAGTTGTATCACTGCAACACTTACACCTTCAATTTATGCATCTGTACTTCAGTTTCATCATTGTTTTGAGGTCTGGAGTTCCTTCCACAAGAGGTATATAACTTTGTCTCGATCTCATATTCACCAATTGAAAAACAAGTTAAACCGTGTTGCTAAGAAAACTGAGTCAATGGAAGAATATCTCTCAAAATTGAGGACCTTGTCAGTCAGTTAGCCCTAGCATCTGTTAAAATTGAAGATGAAGATCTAGTCTTAGTGACTCTGAATGGTCTTCCTTTTGAGTTTGATTCATTTGCTACTGCCACTCGTGCTAGACCAGACAACATCACCATGGATGATCTTTGTGCTTTACTGTGTTCTGAAGCAATTCATTTAGATTCCAAGATACACGAATCCACAGAACAACTGTAGCTTTCTCTACAGTTAAAGGATCTCTAACTCCAAATTCTTTTCACACTTCTTCTTCAAGATCTAAGAATTTTGGCTCCAATCGAGGTCGATCTTATTCCAGAGGAGGCCGAAGTAGAGGTTATGGTAGATTTACACCATCTCGAGGTCAAGGGAGGTTCTCCAATCAAAATTTCCAAATTTGTGGAGGCTCCAGTCATTCTGCACTGGAGTGTTGGTATCGCATGGATCCACAATATCAGGCTTCACATCAAAATGTTCAAACTCACAATCAACAGCAGTAACCACGAGCCTTTGTTATTTCCTCAGCAGCCTCCATGTCTCCTTCTTCAATAGGTTCTTCCTTAGTTCAAAGTCCTTGGTACTTGGATTCTGTAGCATCAGATCATGTGACTAAAGATCTCAGTCATCCAAATTGCTATTAACCTTATTAAGGCCCAGAACAAATTACCATAGGAGATAAAAACTCCATTCTTATCCAGCACACTGGTAAAGGTCTTCTTCCAACTCCACATCATTTGTTTAAATTGAATAATGTGCTACTTTCATATTCTATTTCTTCTAATCTTGTCTTTGTTCAGAAATTTGCTAAAGATAACAATTGTATTATCAGTTTTGATGATACTACATTTGTCATTCAGGACAAGTTTACGAAGAAAATTCTTCACAAAGGCTCTAATCTTCATGGCTTATATCACTTTCTTCCATCCACTTCACTACCTACTGATCATGCTTCTTTAGCAGCTCCCACAAGTTTTGCTTCTCAAAGGCTGTCTAGTTTTACTTCTGTTTCTAATAATGTTTGGCATAATAGGCTAGGACACCCTAGTGCTTTGAAGTTTAAGCATCTTAGTTCACAATTGCATCTTAACTTTTCTCCTTCTGTAACATCTCAAGCTTGTGTAGACTGTTATATTGCCAAAAGTAATAGATTACCTTTCAAGTTGTCTAATTCTACTGTAAATAAGCCCCTTGCTTTAATCCACAGTGATGTTTGGGAGCCTTTTTCATCCACTTCATGTTATAAATACTATGTTTTCTTTGTGGATGACTTTAGTCGGTTTACTTGGTTATATCCATTGGTTTATAAGAGTGATGTTTATGACAAGTTTCTTGAATTCAAAACTAATGTAGAAAAACAATTTGATACTCACCTTAAGATCCTTCGAACAGATGGTGGTACAGAATTCTTTAATAACAAAATGAAAACTCTCATTGTGTTACAAGGAATTGTTCATGGACATTCTTGTCCTCGTACACCATCTCAAAATGGTGTAGCTAAATGAAAACACAGAAATCTCATTGAAATTGCTATTGTTTTACTTCACCACTCTTCTATTCCTGTGCATTATTGGTTTGATGCTATTGCTTGTGCTATTTACCTTATTAATAGACTGCCTTCTTCCAAATTGGCTTATAAAACACCTTTTGAAACTTTGTTTCATAAACTTCCAGATTTTTCTCTTCTCAAAGTTTTTGGTTGCCAATGCCTTCCTTGTCTCAAACCTTATCATCCTACCAAACTGCAACCTAAATCGGTTGAATGTGTCTTTTTAGGCTATCATTCTTTTGCCAAAGGGTATAGGTGTCTTGATCTCAAAGCTAGAACTATTTATCTTTCTCGTCATGTAGTGTTTAATGAACATATTTTTCCTTTTGCCCATCAAGTTTCTTTCTCCTCATCCTCTTCTTCAGCATAGTTCCCTTTCCTTCAATCCTTCTTTTGGTCTTCACCTTCTTCTTCTCCAGCTTTACAGACATCATCTGTTCCCACTGTTTCTGTTTCACCATTATCTCATCCTTCTACTGCCTTTTCTTCATCAGCATCTGGTTCTTCTTCTCTTTCAAATTCTACTGGTTTACCACATCATTCTACTGGTTTACCTCATAATTCTACTGGTTTACCTCTCAGTCTCTCTTCAGCTCAGTCTTCTCTTCCAATTATTTCTCCTTACCTTCATTCTCCTATCCCCGTTAACTCCATTTCTATTCAGTGGCCTCTTCCTTCACCTTCTGCTTCCCTTCTTTCTGTGCCTCCTTCTTCTAATTGTCATCATATGCTTACTAGGTCTAAAGCAGCTATCCCCACTCTCAAACCTACTTCTCTTTCTTTTCATGATGTTGAACCTCTCTCTCACAAGGAGGCCTTGGTTATTCCTATTTGGAAACAGGCTATGTTAGAAGAATTTCAGGCTCTTCAAGCCCAAAAAACTTGGTCCCTTGTTTCTCTTCCTCTTGGGAAGCATGCCATAGGTTGTAAATGAGTGTTTAAGGCCAAGAGGAATACTGATGGGACTGTTGCTAGACATAAGGCCAGATTAGTGGCCAAAGGCTATCTACAACAAGAGGGCATTGACTTTTAGGAAACCTTTAGTCCTGTTGCTAAGTTGCCACCATTCGTATTCTTTTATGTCTTGCTCTTCATCACCATTGACCTATTAAGCAACTAGATATCTCTAATGCATTTCTTCATGGCCTTCTTGAGGAAGAGGTTTATATGTTGCAGCCACAAGGATTTGAGCATTCTTCTCACCCCACAGCAGGTTCGTAAGCTCCACAAAGCTTTATATGGTCTTAAACAAGCACCAAGAGCATGGTGCTCTACCTTTTCAGCCTTTTTCCTCTCTCAAGGGTTCAAAAATGAAAAATATGACTCTTCTCTATTCATATACAGAATGGTTCAGTCTTCATTGCTCTTTTAGTGTATGTGGATGATATTCTTCTCATTGGGAATAAAGTTACACATATTCAGCTGCTCATTACTAAAATGCATTAGGCGTTTTCTATGAAAGAGCTTGGCAATCTTTCCTATTTTTTGGATATATCTGTTGCAACCTCTGGCTCTACCTATGTACTTTCTCAAACCAAGTATGCTCAGGATGTTCTTACTAAGGCTGGTATGTTGGATTGTAAGCCTTGTGATTCACCTATATCTGTTAAGCCTGGGTTGCCTCACAAATCTGATGTTCCTTTTCACAATCCTTTTTTTTATCGAAGTATAGTTGGGCATTGCAGTACTTAACCATTACAAGGCTTGACCTGTCTTATGTTGTAAATCAACTCTGTCAGCATATGCATAATCCTACTCTTGGCCATTTTGCTGGTGTCAAAAGGTTGCTTAGATATCTTAAAGGAACTCTGTCTCAGAGCCTCACCTATACACCTAGTTCCTTTGCTCTTCAGGCCTATTCTAATTCCAACTAGGCTGGAGACTCTATTGACAGAAAATCAACTTCTGGATATTGTGTCTTTTTGGGCTCCAATCTTATTTCTTGGTTAGCCAAGAAACAAGCCACTGTGTCTTGATTCTCTACTGAAGCAAAGTATCAATCATTGGCTCATACTACGAGTGAACTGACCTAGATTGGCATGTTACTTCATGATCTTTGTATTGTGTCTCCCACAATTCCTCTTCTCTGCTGTGATAATGTCTCTGCCATAGCTTTAGCCTCTAATCCAGTCTTTCGCTCTCGATCAAAACATATGGAAGTGGATTGCCACTTTGTTCGTGATCAAGTCCTTGCTAAAAAGCTTGAGTTACACTAGGTTCCTACTTTTGATCAGTTGGCTGATATATTTACCAAACCATTATCAGTATCTTGTTTCTCTTATCTTCAATCCAAACTAATGTCAGTCTCTCCTCCTATCAATTTGAGGAGGAATGTTGAGGAATATAGTTCAGCCAGCTCAGGTTCAAGTAGTGCAGCAACTCCGGTGCAACTCCGACTCAGATTGCAGTTCAACATATTACAGTTCAAGAAGTTCATCTTTTTAGAAGTTAGTTAGAGTTAGTCATATAGTTGAGAAGATAGTTAGTTTGTTAGAAGATATTTTGTTAGATGATTAGTTGAGCTCCTTATTGCTTTGTATAAATATAGTTGACGTATTATCAAATGTGTTGTTGAATGAGAAAGTAGATTGGTTTCAATTTTGTTTTAGTAACTCACAACTTTCATTGTAAAAGTTGGAATTCAAATGAAAAATATAAGGAATTCACATGTTAGGAAGGAAAACAAAAATTCCCTTTAAATTCATAATCATCCGTTTGTTTAATCGGGCTACTAATTTGAACCAGATTACACATCCCTCGTATAAAAAATTGCCCAATCTCACCCTCTTGAGATTATTAGTCTCTCAGAATTATTTTCCATTTTCCATCAATTGATAAAAGTAATTTTTAAAATTTTATCACATTTTTTTGCCCCAATGTAACCAAATATAATATAATAATTCCATTCAATAATCCAATATTCAAAAAAAAAGAAAAAAATAAAGAAAAGAGAGCACGAACAAGAACTAGAACAAGAATAAGAAGAAGATGAAGAAGAAGAAGAAATCCACAGATTATTTATTGCATTCTCTTGAAACAGATGATAGCATTGAAAACAAAATTTAAATTATCAAATCAATTAATAGTTTTTAATAATGTTATGTTATAAATATATTTTAATTAATAATTCAATTAATTTTATTACTATATAGAAGACAATTAGAAATTTTAATTTTTTAATTAATTTTATTAAATGAAAAATTCTGATTAGGAGTACTTGTAATTTTTCAAACTATAGGAGCCAATTAGTATTTTTTTGTAATTTATCCTATTTTTTGTTATTTTCCTTTATTAATTTAGCACACAATGTGTGTGCTTACTTTTAATACATGATGACAATTCCACAAGTAATTCTAAACTCCGATAGTATATATATTTATTTTACTTGAGATTAAGGAGAGGGATGATTTTAAGACACCAATTAAGATATTCTTTTTAGATAATAGTATAGATAATATAGATTAAACGTGTTGATTATTTAATAAAATGAAGTATTGCCTTGAATGCATTAAATAATTTCTTTATTATCTCAAACTTTAAATAAAAAAAAAATTAAGGATCAAAATAAACAAAAAAATTAAACTTGAAAAGACAACTTGTAACTTATCCAAATTTATATAATAATGTGTTATTATGCCAGGTGGCATTTTTCATCAAAATTAAAAAACGTTAGTTGTTGGAGTAAATCAAAACAATAATAAACGTTAGCAAAAAATGTGGAAAATAATTTTAAAAAAATTACAAAAAATAAAAAATAAAAATCAAAGTTTGAATCTTATAACGAAATAAATTTTTACTTTTTAATTTTATCAATTTAATTATTTAATTTATTTTTAATTTAAATTATTTACATATTTTTATTAAGTAAAATTGACAAAAAATAATAATGCCTAAAGTATCATTTTTACATAAATTTTATTTAACAAAAATAAATAAATAATTTTAATTAAAAACAAATCAAAAATTTTAAATTTAAATTGATGAAATTAAAAATTTAGACTTTATTTTATTATAAGACTCAAATTTTAGTATTTTTTATTTTTAATAATTCCTCCAATAATTTTTTTAAGACTCAAAGTGAAACAAATTTAAAAGTGAATAAAGTGTAATTTAATTTAGTAGGCTTTGACTTTGAATCAACAAAAACTATAATTTATCATTAACTTGATGACAAGTAGGAATGGCAACGGGGCGGGGCGGGATCGGGGATCACACTCCCCGTCCTCGAAGGTAAAAATTTCCTTGTCTTCGGCCCCAATCTCCGATGGGAAACCTGTCACAGTCCCCATTCCCACCACCTAACGGGGATCGGGTTTCCCTGGCCTCAAAAATTCCCCGGCCCAAATCTGTTTCAACAATATCATCAACAACTTTCAACATCAACAAAATCATCAATAAGAAGTGGTGACAAAATTATCATAAACAACAAAATCATTATCAACACTGTGTGCATCAAAAAAAAAATAGACAAATAAAGACACACACACGTACATGTATACATACACATCAACACAGATCTGAGTGTGCATCATCAATCAACATAGATCTGAGATTTGTGTGTCATCAAACAGATCTAAGATCGGCAATGGTGACTGCGACGGAGGTGGACGACGGTGATTGCGACGAACAACGGAGGAGGACGGCAATGCGAGGAGATAGAGACGGTGGCGCTAAGGAGGAGGTGCGAGAATGAGAGGGAGAGACTCTGAGTGAATGAGAGGGAGAGGGAGAAAGAGAGATGAGAGATGGTGAGGAAAGGAAGAAAGAGATCAGAGGCAATGAAAAAAGAAAGAGAGAGAGTAGAGGGAAGAGAGAGAGTGCGCATATATTAAATGAAAGAGAGAAAGGCAGAATCAGTATATTATATATAGAATAGAAAGCATATTATATTATATATATAATACGTCGGGGACAAACAGGGCGGGGCCAAGCCAGGGTCGAGGATTCGACACTTATCACCGTCCCCGACCCGAAATTGATCGGGGATTGTTTTTGAATACCATCCCCGTCCTGTCGGGGGTATTTTTCGAGAAAAAACCGTTTAAATTGGGATCAGGGGATTGGGTCCCCATCGGGCCGGTTTCAAATTGCCATCCCTAATGACAAAGGAACACTTACATAGGGCTCCTAGGCTCATGAGCTGATTTTCCAAAGACTAAAAATTAGGAAAAATAGTGAAATATTTTTCTCTAATTTTAAGTAGGAGAGGAGATTCAATATATTATTTTTATTAGTTAAGATCTCTTGATGATTTTTTTTTTTTATAAAATCAGAGAAATTTCTCTGTAAAAATTAAAATTTCTTTATGTCGGGATAAAATTTCTGTGTCAAACTTATTCTGTAAAAATATTAAAAAATCTCAATTATAATAAAAATATTATATGCCATTTATTTTATAAAATTTTAATATCAAGAATCTTAAAAAAAATCTCCTTTACATTAAGGGGTTTTTTTTTTAAGGTCCTTGATATTATGATTTTATAGCATAAAGGACATCAAATATTTTTATGATGTCTAAGGTCCATCAACAATATTTTCATAATGTCTAAGGTCCCTCAACCTTGATCCAGAGAAATTTCAGTCCAGAGAAAATTGGTCCAGAGAAATTTCAAAAAAAGAGAGAGAAGTCCATTCTGCACTGGAGTGTTGGTATCGCATGGATCACAATATCAGGGCTTCACATTCAAAAGTTCAAACTCGACAATCAACAGCAGTAACCACGAGCTTTGTTATTTCCTCAGCAGCCTCCATTGTCTCCTTCTTCAACTAAGTTCTTCCTTAGTTCAAAGTCCTTGTACTTGGATTCTGTAGCATCAATCATGTGACTAAAGATCTCAAGTCATCCAAGATTTGCTATTAACCTTCATTAAGGCCCAGAAACAATTACCATAGAGATAAATACTCCGATTCTTTATCCAGCACACTGGTAAAAGGTCTTCTTCCAACTCCACATCATTGTTTTAATTGAATAATGTCTCTTTCATATTCTATTTCTTCTAATCTTGTCTATTGGTTCAGAAAATTTGCTAAAGATAACAATTGTATTATCAGTTTTGATGATACTTACATTTGTCATTCAGGACAAGTTACGAAGAAATCTTCAACAAAGGCTCTAACTTCATGGCTTATATCACTCTTCCATCACTTCACTACCTACTTGATCACTGCTTCTTTAGCAGCCTCCATTAAGTTTTGCTTCTCAAAGCTTCCTAGTTTTACTTCTGTTTTAATAATTGTTGGCATAATAGGTAGGACACCTAGTGCCTTTGAAGTTTAAGCATTAGTTCACGAATTGCATCTTAAAACTTTCTCACTCTCTGTAACATCTAAGCTTGTGTAGACTGTATAATTGCCAAAAAGTAATAGATTACCTTTCAAGTCTGTCTAATTCACTGTAAATTAAGCCCCTTGCGTTTAATCCTACAGTGATGTTTGGGAGCCTTTGTTCAATCCACTTCCATGTTATAAAATACCATGTTTCTTTGGGATGACTTTAGTTCGGTTTACTTGGGTTAATATCCGATTGGTTTTATAAGAGTGAGTTTATGACAAGTTTTCTTGAATTCAAAACTATATGTAGAAAAACAATTTAGATACTCCACTTAAGATCCTTCGAAACAGATGGTGGTACAGAATTCTTTAATAACAAAATGAAAACTCTCAATTGTGTTTACAGGAATTGTTATTGGACCATTCTTGTCCTCGTACACCATCTCAAAATGGTGTTAGATAAATGAAAACACAGTAAATCTCATTGAATTTGCTATTGTTTTACTTCACCACTCTTCTATTCCTGTGCCATTATGTTTGATGCTATGCTTGTGCTATTTACCTTATTAATAGATGCCTTCTTCCAAATTGGCTTAATAAAACAACCTTTTGAACTTTGTTTCATAAACTTCTTCCAGATTTTTCCTTCTCAACGTTTTTGGTTGCCAATGCCTTCCGTTGTCTCAAACCTTATCATCCTACCAAACTGCAGCCTAATCCGGTTGAAGTGTCTTTTTAGGCTTAATCATTCTTTTGCCAAAGGGCATAGGGTCTTTGATCTCCAAAACTAGAACTATTTATCTTTCTCGTCTGTTAGTGTTTAATGAACATATTTTTCCTTTTGCCCATCAAGTTTCTTTCTCCTCATCCTCTTCTTCAGCATAGTTCCCTTTCCTTCAATCCTTCTTTTGGTCTTCACCTCTCTTCTCCTAGCTTTACAGACATCATCTGTTCCCACTGTTTCTGTTTCACCATTATCTCATCCTTCTACGCCTCTTCTTCATCAGCATCTGGTTCTTCTTCTTCTTTCAAATTCTTCGGTTTACCAACATTCATTCTACTGGTTACCTCATAATTTCTACTGGTTTAACCTCTCAGTCTCTCTTCAGCTCAGTCTTCTCTTCCAATTATTTTCCTTACCTTCATTCTCCTATCCCCGTTAACTCCATTTCTATTCAGTGGCCTCTTCCTTCACCTTCTGCTTCCTTCTTTCTGTGCTCCTTTCTAATTGTCATCATATGCTTACTAGGTCTAAAGCAGCTATCCCCACTCTCAAACCTACTTCTCTTTCTTTCATGATGTTGAACCTCTCCTCACAAGGAGGCCTTGGTTATTCCTATTTGGAAACAGGCTATGTTAGAAGAATTTCAGGCTCTTCAAGCCCAAAAAACTTGGTCCCTTGTTTCTCTTTCCCTTGGGAAGCATGCCATAGGTTGTAAATGAGTGTTTAAGGTCAAGAGGAATACTGATGGGACTGTTGCTAGACATAAGGCCAGATTAGTGGCCAAAGGCTATCTACAACAAGAGGGCATTGACTTTTACGAAACCTTTAGTCCTGTTGCTAAGTTGCCACCATTCGTATTCTTTTATGTCTTACTCTTCATCACCATTGACTATATATAGCAACTAGATATCTCTAATGCATTTCTTCATGGCCTTCTTGAGGAAGAGGTTTATATGTTGCAGCACAGGATTTGGCATTCTTCTCACCCCACGCAGGTTCGTAAGCTCCACAAAGCTTTATATGGTCTTAAACAAGCACCAAGAGCATGGTGCTCTACCTTTTCAGCCTTTTTCCTCTCTCAAGGGTTTAAAAATGAAAAATATGACTCTTCTCTATTCATATACAGAATGGTTCAATCTCATTGCCCTTTTAGTGTATGTGGATGATATCTTCTCATTGGGAATAAAGTTACACATATTCAGCCTGCTCATTACTAAAATGCATTAGCATTTTCTATGAAAGAGCTTGGCAATATTTCCTATTTTTTGGGTATATCTGTTGCAACCTCTGGCTCTACTATGTACTTTCTCAAACCAAGTATGCTCAGGATGTCTTACTAAGGCTGGTATGTTGGATTGTAAGCCTTGTATTCACCTATATCTGTTAAGCCTGGGTTGCCTCACAAATTGAGTTCCTTTTCACAATCTTTTTTTTATCGAAGTATAGTTGGGCATTGCCAGTCTTAACCATTACAAGGCTTGACCTGTCTTATGTTGTAAATCAACTCTGTCAGCATATCCATAATCCTACTCTTGGCCATTTTGCTGGTGTCAAAGGTTGCTTAGATATCTTAAAGGAACTCTGTTCAGAGCCTCACCTATACACCTAGTTCATTTGCTCTTCAGGCCTATTCTAATTCCAACTAGGTTGGAGACTCTATTGACAGAAAATCAACTTCTGGATATTGTGTCTTTTGGGCTCCAATCTTATTTCTTGGTTAGCCAAGAAACAAGCCACTGTGTCTTGATTCTCTACTGAAGCAAAGTATCAATCATTGGCTCATACTACGAGTGAACTGACTTAGATTGGCATGTTACTTCATGATCTTTGTATTGTGTCTCCAACAATTCCTCTTCTCTGCTGTGATAATGTCTCTGCCATAGCTTTAGCCTCTAATCCAGTCTTTCGCTCTCGATCAAAACATATGGAAGTGGATTGCCACTTTGTTCGTGATCAAGTCCTTGCTAAAAAGCTTGAGTTACACTAGGTTCCACTTTTGATCAGTTGGCTGATATATTTTACCAAACCATTATCATATCTCGTTTCTCTTATCTTCAATCCAAACTAATGTCAGTCTCTCCTCCTATCAATTTGAGGAGAATGTTGAGGAATATAGTTCAGCCAGCTCAGGTCAAGTAGTGCAGCAACTCCGGTGCAACTCCGACTCAGATTGCAGTTCAACATATTACAGTTCAAGAAGTTCATCTTTTAGAAGTTAGTTAGAGTTAGTCATATAGTTGAGAAGATAGTTAGTTTGTTAGAAGATATTTTGTTAGATGATTAGTTGAGCTCCTTATTGCTTTGTATAAATATAGTTGACGTATTATCAAATGTGTTGTTGAATGAGAAAGTAGATTGGTTTCAATTTTGTTTTAGTAACTCACAACTTTCATGTAAAAGGGAATTCAAATGAAAAATATAAGGAATTCACATGTTAGGAAGGAAAACAAAAATTCCTTTAAATTCATAATCATCCGTTTTTTAATCGGGCTACTAATTTGAACCGGATTACACATCCCTCGTTATAAAAATTGCGCCAATCTCACCCTCTTGAGATTATTAGTCTCTCAGAATTATTTTCCATTTTCCATCAATTGATAAAAGTAATTTTTAAAATTTTATCACATTTTTTTGCCCCAATGTAACCAATATAATATAATAATTCCATTCAATAATCCAATATTCAAAAAAAAAAAGAAAAAAATAAAGAAAGAGAGCACGAACAAGAACTAGAACAAGAATAAGAAGAAGATGAAGAAGAAGAGAAGAATCAACGATTATTTATTGCATTCTCTTGAAACAGATGATAGCATTGAAAACAAAATTTAAATTATCAAATCAATTAATAGTTTTTAATAATGTTATGTTATAAATATTTTAAATTAATAATTCAATTAATTTTATTACTATATAGAAGACAATTAGAAATTTTAATTTTTAAATAATTTATTAAATGAAAAATTCTGATTAGGAGTACTTGTAATTTTTCAAACTAGAGGAGCCAATTAGTATTTTTTTGTAATTTATCCTATTTTTGTTATTTTCCTTTATTAATTTAGCACACAAATGTGTGTGCTTACTTTTAATACATGATGACAATTCCACAAGTAATTCTAAACTCCGATAGTATATATATTTCTTTTACTTGAGATTAAGGAGAGGGATGATTTTAAGACACCAATTAAGATATTCTTTTTAGATAATAGTATAGATATATATAGATTAAACGTGTTGATTATTTAAAAAAATGAAGTATTGCCTTGAATGCATTAAATAATTTCTTTATTATCTCAAACTGTAAATAAAAAAAAAATTTAAGGATCAAATAAACAAAAAAATTAACTTGAAAAGACAACTTGTAACTTATCCAAATTTATATAATAATGTGTTATTATGCCAGGTGGCTTTTTTCATCAAAATTAAAAAACGTTAGTTGTTGATAAATCAAAACAATAATAAACGTTAGCAAAAATGTGGAAAATAATTTTAAAAAAATTACAAAAAATAAAAATAAAAATCAAAGTTTGAATCTTATAACGAAATAAATTTTTACTTTTTAATTTTATCAATTTAATTATTTAATTTATTTTTAATTTAAATTATTTACATATTTTTATTAAGTAAAATTGACAAAAATAATAATGCCTAAAGTATCATTTTTACATCAATTTATTTAACAAAAATAAATAAATAATTTTAATAAAAACAAAATCAAATTTTTAAATTTAAATTGATGAAATTAAAAATTTAGATTTTATTTTATATAAAGACTCAAATTTTAGTGTTTTTTATTTTTAATAATTCCTCCAATAATTTTTTTAAGACTCAAAGTGAAACAAATTTAAAAGTGAATAAAGTGTAATTTAATTTAGTAGGCTTTGACTTTGAATCAACAAAAACTATAATTTATCATTAACTTGATGACAAGTAGGAATGGTAACGGGGCGGGGCGGGGCGGGGTCGGGGACCACACGCCCCGTCTCCGAAGGTAAAAATTTCCTTGTTCCCGGCCCCGATCTCTGACGGGAACCTGTCACTGTCCCCATTCCCACCACCAACGGGGATCGGGTTTCCTCGGCCTCAAAATTCCCTGGCCCAAATCTGTTTCAACAATATCATCAACAACTTTCAACATTAACAAAATCATCAAGAAACATCATCAACAAAATCATCAATAAGAAGTGGTGACAAATTATCATTAACAATAAAATCATCATCACACCGTGTGCATCAAAAAAAAAAAAAAAAGACAAATAAAGACAAACACACGTACATGTATATATACACATCAACATATTTTGAGTGTGCATCATCAATCAACATAGATCTGAGATCTGTGTGTGATCAAACAGATCTGAGATCGATGATAGTGATTGCGACGAACGATGGAGGTTGGCGGCGATAGACGACGGAGGTGGACGACGGTGATTGCAACGAACAACGGAGGAGGACGGCAAGGCGAGGAGATAGAGACGGTGGCGCTAAGGAGGAGGTGCGAGAATGAGAGGGAGAGACTCTGAGTGAATGAGAGAGAGAGAGGGAGAAAGAGAGATGAGAGATGGTGAGGAAAGGAAGAAAGACATCAGTGGCGGTGAAAAAAGAGAGAGAGAGAGTAGAGGGAAGAGAGAGTGTGTAGATATTAAATGAAAGGGAGAAAGGCAGAATCAGTATATTATATATAGAATAGAAAGCATATTATATTTATAATATATATAATATATACGTCGGGGACAAACGGGGCGGGACTGAGCTAGGGTCGGGGATTCGATACTTATCACAGTCCCTGACCCGAAATTGATCGGGGATTGATTTTTGAATACCATCCCCGTCTTGTCGGGGTACTTTTCGAGAAAAAACCGTTTAAATCGGGATCGGGGGATCGGGTTCCCGTCGGGCTGTTTCAAATTGCCATCCCTAATGACAAAGGAACACTTACAAAGGGCTCCTAGGCTCATGAGCTGATTTTCCAAAGACTAAAAATTAGGAAAAATAGTGAAATATTTTTCTCTAATTTTAAGTAGGAGAGGAGATTCAATATATTATTTTTATTAGTTAAGATCTCTTGATGATTTTTTTTTTTTATAAAATCAGGAGAAATTTCTCTGTAAAAATTAAAATTTCTTTATGTTAAATTTTCTCTGTATAAAATTTGAAGGACCCAACTACTATGAAAATATTGTATATCTTTTATCTAATAAAATCTTAATATCAGGTATTTAATGTTGTGTTTGGTTAGAGAATTTAGGAAGTTATTTGGATTTGGAAAGAGAAAGAGAAAGAAAAAGAAAAAATGTGAATAAAATATATTTACATTTCATCTAATTTTACACACTTTCTTATTTTTTCTTCTTAAATCTCTCTCCAAATTTTCCAATCAAATAAAGGCTAAAAAAATTCCCCGTAAAAATTTGGTAGTTTTGTACGTTGTTGCCCGAGTAATTTTTATGTAATCGAATCATACGATTTCATCGATGCAATAGAAGCTAAGCGGTAAAATAATAATAATTATTATAAAATAAAATTATCAAAACAATAGAAACGAAGTAAAACCAAGAAAATCTGCACTTGGTTAAAGGAATTACGGTACTATATATACATATAGTTATTGTTTAGGATAAAGGCTATTTTAATCCCTAAATATGCGTTATTTTTTTTTTAGTTCATTAAGTTTCAATTTTATTATTTGGATCTTCAAAATTATCATTTTAAGTCAATTTGATCCTAAGCCTAACATCTATCTACATTGATAATATGAATATGTATAAAAGACAATTTTCGTCCCTAAATTTTTTATCATTTTGTCTCTTAAATTTTAAATTTTGTCATTCTAAAATTTCAAGACTCTATCTGCGCCAGAAAACCACAAGCTCTAATCTTGTTCCAGGTTGAAGATAAGATCACACAGATGAGTAATGAACACCTTTTGGAGGTATGACAACTTTAGCTTTAGGTTAAAATAAGATCATGAAACGCATACTTTAAAAATTAAAATTGTCTTTTATCTAAAGGTAAAATACTACTCCTATTATCAATATAAACAGACATTAGAGATGTCTAAATTGATTCAAATTGACAATTTTGAAAACCAAAATAACAAAAATAAAAATTTGAAGAATTAAAATGACAAACAAAGCATATTTTAAGGGTTAAAACCTTCTTTCATCATTTATATTAAAACTGCACGGGAAAAGAAATAACCTTCTCATATAATCCTGTTGACCAAGTCTGCGCTCTCCGTACGACGTCGTTTACCACCTGAAAATACAAACGTGAGCTAGCCGGCGGGTGTGTGCTGGAAACCTCCTCG
>NW_021025681.1:824402-837033 GCF_004153795.1 Camellia sinensis | reverse complement strand
TGCCTCTCCGATGCCTAAGTCAGTAAGCTTGACAAATAGACAAAAGCTCTGCGTATTCGGGAATCAAAGTTGTGTGTTACCTCTCCAAAGGTGATTTTTGTGAGCTTTTATAGGTTTCGTGTGGCACAATCCTAGTAGGACTTTTACTTCTCCATGCAGAGTCCTCCTAGGATTTAACCTCCTGAAGGATAATCCTTATCCTCCAACACCCCCCTCACTGCTTAAACCAAGTGAGATGGTTCTTCTATGGCCGGGCTACCACGACCGAAGTAAAATGACCATGCTATGCTAGCAACCACATGGCCGAGATTCAACTAGCCTGGTCTTTTACTCCGCAGTTTGTACCTCGGTTTCCCTGCCGAGACCGAGCTAAATTAAGAGTGAGGCTTGCTTTCTCTTCATCATGCCTTGGTTCCAAATAGTGCGGCCGAGCTATCCACGCCTATGGTAATCGAGATACCTACGCAAGACTATGGCCTAGTTAACTTTGTGCGACGACCGAGCTTACCTCGGGACCGGTGTAACTTCAAGATTCCCCTAGGCCGGTCTAACTCTATGGCCCTTTTACTCAGCCCTTCGTATTGTGGCCCGAAACGGCCCATTTACCCAGCTCGGCCCAATTTTCCATACAAATTACCCTCACAATTGCCCCTTAATTCCATCTGCGAATCATGATAGGGATTACCTGACTTCCAGCTGAGCTAAGATTCCTCTTCTGTTCCAGCCGAACTAAATTCATACCGGGCCGTACTTGTTCGGTCAGAACGTCCCTTCAATCACAGCTACTGAATCGATTCTTATTCTAATGACACGTGGCTGGTCCTGATTGGCCCTTTGCAGCTGTCCCGTTGCCCTCATACTTCGCAAAATTTGAACAGTTCCCGCCCTTCCACTTTCGCCCTTTTCACAAAACAATCTCCTCATTTTTGGATTCACCACTGCATTTCTTATTTCCCTCATTCTCTCTTTCAAGCTCCATTGCTCTCCAACTTTCGCAACTGTGAAGCTTGTTTCGTGTTCCTCTTTTACTGCCGTTGCTTCCATTTCCAGGTCTTCTACTTCAATCTTGTAAGCAAATCCATCTTTCTTGCTCTGTTTGTTTTCGTATTTGTTCAATCTATATTTTTTTTTGTGTGCTTTTTGCAAACACTTTTTCTGTTTAGCCTTCGTCTTTTCTGAAAAAACATGTAATAGAACCACTCAACTTCACGAAACCTATAGAACATCACTTTTGATCCACAACCCCAATGTAACCGAATTAAAAAGTTGTTTGTGGCTGGTGCCTGTATAGCCAGGCTACCCACTAGACTAACACTTCACACAAAACTAGTAGTTTCACCAAGTCAAACCACCTTCTGATTTACTTTAACCGAGATAAATGAACCGAATTAAGTTTGAGCTAAGCAAACTGGAAACCTTTGCCTTCGGCCGAGCTAAGTCTTCGGGGCTAAGCCAGTTTTCCTAGTTTTTAAACCGAACTAAGAAAGCTGCCCCTATAGGTTTGATCGAGGTAACAAAAACTGTAGTTCAAACCGTATAAAACCAATCCCACACACAAACCAATCTATCGAACCCCTTCCTCAATCCGAGCTACCAAGCACTTTACTGAAACCGAGATAAACCCTATAGCATCCCCCATAGGCCGAAGTAGGACTTCTTTATCTTTACTTTGATTTTGTAGCATGGTCAACAATCTGTGCTTAACACCTTTGTTTTCCACTTTGCAGACCTAGGTTGCCCAGGCACTCCTCTGCACTCAACCGAGCTACTGAGCACAATTTTCGGACCGAACTAATTTATTCATAATTTATACAATAAATGGGGAAGTATAGGTTTCTAGTAGAGACGCCAGGTGGTCTAGCCGAATTCTGAAAAGATTACAATATACCTGACGACGTTCACCTAATCTTAGCCGAAAAAGATGTCATACCCTGGGGGAATGAAGGCTTTGTCCCCTTCACCCTCTTGTCCATAATTGAAACCGGACTACGATTTCCTATCCAACCCTTAATTTGTGAGTTTCTTAGGCAAACCAGACTATGCCCAACCCAGCTATCCACCAATTCATATCGTATAATAATGGGAATAGTCGAATTAAACCGCCAAGCCGGTCTCAACCTTGGTCTGGCCGAAATCTTTCACTAATACTCCATTGGTTCGAAGGAAGACGACTGGGTGTACTATCTTAGAATACGTCGTCGACGTGAGAAAATAATAACAAACACACCGAATAAAGACTTGAATGACGACGATTTTTTCTGGGTGTCTGGGAATTTTGAGGATCACCAAGCCCAGATTCCTGGCCGAAGCATCAATTGGAAAAAAGGAACACCTGGTATAATTACTTCGGTTTTCTTGCGTGTTTTACAATATTTCGGTTTTCAATTTTTCAGCCGAACTAACAGTTGTTTTCTTTCGCAGATTCTGCCTACCTCCGGTCTCTGTACAACTACCCAAATCTAGCAACCTTACGCGCCACACTACGGTATCCAGAACGTAGTTGGGCCAAGCTGCTAAAGTTCGAACCGACCTATAGATACAGCAGCCGCCGAAAAGCGAGAGTGACCGACTTTTTGCTAGAGGAGGCCCCAGAACTGGACCCAACCTTGCCAGAAATCAGACTAATCCCACTGACCGCTGAAGAAGAAATGGCCAAGAGAAATAGAGTTAGAGCACTATTGACCGAGACCAACAGACCTGAAGTATCGCCACCAAGCCAAACGCAACCTGCCGTTGTGGCCCTTCCTTCTCAACAGCCTTCTTCATCACGCCCATCCAAGCGCGCCCGATCTACCCCGACTGAACAACATCTTGTGGATGAGGATGAATCCATCCCTCCACCAATTCCACAGCCAGAGCCTTCTGACCAGGCTAGCTCTTCCAGGTGGGCACCGAAGCTGAAATTTCAGAACCGCCTTATTCAAGATACCGATTCGGTGGTCACTGAAAAGGATCACTTGATGGCCTTCAATCTTGCCAAAAGTGTGTGCCTTCCAGAAGACATGGAACACCACCAGAATTTGACCGAGCTAAAGGCCATTCGATCTGCCACCAAGTCCATGATCCTAGTATGATGCCCCTTGTCTCTAATTTTTTTTTCTAACTTTCAGTTCGGTTTCCTCATTGATTTTTTTCCCATTCATTTCAGTCTCTTCAGAAGAGCCAAATTGCCCATCAGAAGGTATTGGAGCTCAGGAAAACGGCTAGGCAAGCCTTGGCAGAGGTTGAAGAAAAAACAACCGAGCTGAAGGAATCCCACAAAAAGACGGCCAAGCTAGAGGCTGAGGTAGCTCGTCTAACCGGACTAGTTACCTCGGCTGAGGCTGATAAACAGACAGCATTGGTCGTAATGAAAGACAAGTACCTTCGTGAGCTAGTCAAGCTTGAAGGGAAAAAGGACGTCGAAATAGCCGATCTGAAGAAGAAGGTCGGTGATGCCAACAATGAAGGTTTCAAAGAGGCGGAGGGCCTCTATATTCCACAATGTGAGGGGGCGAAGGACTTATTCTTTAAGTGTGGCTGGAGAAGTGCTGTGGAACAGCTCGGCTGTGGGCCCGAAACTGAGGTCTACAATGCTCCGCAGTACTTCATTCCGGCCTCACTAGCGAAATATGCTGCTTCTGTCCAACAACAATTTTTGCAGGGTTCAGATGATGAAGATGAAGAAAACGAACCAACTGTTACTCCGGGTAGTTAATGAGAAAGGCAACGATCAGTCAGCTCGGTTGGAGCCAACGGTTGATGACCTGACTGTTGATCCGCTGACTGACATAGTTGCTACTGAGACTAATCTTCCATCTGCAACCGGTGCTCAAGTTGATATTGACGCCGACCTTGGAGACCTTTTTAGCTGATTTTGCACTTTTTCTTCTTTCTTTTGTAACTTTTAGCTCTTGTAACCGGGCTACGGCCCCCCTTTACAATTGCTCTATGATGAATGAAAATTTTCTTGTTTTGAACTTTTATTTCGGTTGATCTGCATGTTTGTACTTGTAATGACTTTTCCATGATTTTTTCACTTCCAACTGTTATCTCAGTTTAAATTCCTGTTTTGAGATTGCTTTCTAATAGTAGTGTGGCCGAGATATTTTATTCTGGTCTCAGCAGAGCAATCTGACTGAGCTTACTAGCCAACCACTCTTTAGCCGATGTCCTTACTTCGGCTAAAGAGTACTAAGAGTTGGTTTAATCCAGCCAACCACTCTTTTAGCCGATGTCCTTACTTCGGTTAAAAGTACTAAGAGTTGGTTTAATCCAGCCAACTACTCTTTTAGCCGATGTCCTTACTTCGGCTAAAGAGTACTAAGAGTTTAATTCAGCCAACCACTCTTTTAGCCGATGTCCTTACTTTGGCTACAGAGTACTAAGAGTTGGTTTAATCCAGCCAACCACTCTTTAGCCGATGTCCTTACTTCGGCTAAAGAGTACTAAGAGTTGGTTTAATCCAGCTAATCACTCTTTTAGCCGATGTCCGTACTGCGACTAAAAGTGTTCTAAGAGTTTGTTTTTTCAGCCAACTTAGAAAAGAATGTTTGGTTATTTCGACCAAATGTCCTGCAGCCTTGGATCCTTGTCCTGGGCTTAGGAAGGGTGTTGGTTTAATCCAGTCAACCTCTAAGTTAGTTTTTTCAGCCAACTTAGAATAATGTTTGGTTATTCCGACCAAACGTCCTGCAGTCTGGATACTTATCCTGGGCTTAGGAAGGGTGTTGGTTTAATCCAGCCAACCTCTAAGTTAGTTTTTCCAGCCAACTTAGAAGAATGTTTGGTTATTCCGACCAAACGTCCTGCAGCCTGGATCCTTATCCTGGGCTTAGGAGGGGTGTTGGTTTAATCCAGCCAACCTCTAAGTTAGTTTTTCCAGCCAACTTAGAATAATGTTTGCAATATACCTAACTTCACTAAAGCTAACTTTTACAGAGAACAACTTATGCTGAAAAGAATCGATTTGTTTTATTGAGGAAAGAAAAAATTACACATGTTTGAAAGAGGAAAACTAAAAATAAAATAACTTGAGATTGACTGTGTTCCATGGCCTAGGGATTGCTTTGTCGTCCTTGTCTTCTAGGTGGTATGCCTCTTTGCCTACTAACCTAACCACTTTGTAAGGACCTTCCCAATTAGGCCCTAGCATGCCATCTCCTAGCACTAGGGTGTTTCCCATTACTTTGCACAGCACCCAATCTCCGATCTTGAATTGTCTTGGATGTACTGTTTTGTTGTATTTACTGGATAACTCTTGTTGATACGAGGCAATGTGGACTAGTGCTTTTTCTCTTCTTTCTTCGGCGAGGTCGAGCTCCAATATTATGGCTTCTCCATTCAAGTCGGGATCAAAATTTTCGCTTCGAATTGTGGGGAGGCCAACTTCCAGTGGGATTACTGCTTCCATTCCGTAGGCTAAGGAGAATGGTGTTTCTCCTGTTGATTGTCGAGGTGTGGTGCGGTAAGCCCATAAAACATGAGGAAGTTTTTCTGTCCACTTGCCTTTTGCCTTTTGCCTTCTCTAACCTTTTCTTCAGTCCATCCAAGACAATCTTGTTTGAAGCTTCTGCCTGTCCATTTGCATGGGGATATGCCGGTGTAGAGTTATAGAACTCTATCTTGTACTCTTTACAAAAGCCTCTGAAGATTCTGCCGTCGAACTGAGTGCCATTATCTGAGATTAGGGCTTTTGGTATCCCAAATCGAGTGATGATGTTTTGCCAAACAAATTTCTTCACATCTTTTTCCTTGATTGATGCCAATGCTTCTGCTTCCATCCACTTTGTGAAGTAGTCTGTTGCTGCGAGAAAGAACTTCCTGTTGCTGGGTGCGGTTGGAAGTGGTCCTACTATGTCCAAGCCCCACATTGCAAAAGGCCATGGGCTAGTCAATAGTAGGAGTTCTCTAGCTGGTTGATGTATTTGGTGTGCGAATTTTTGGCATTTCTCGCACTTCTTCACATATTTCTCTGAGTCTGCCTGCATGTATGGCCACCAGTATCCTTATGAAATGGCCCTGTAAGCTAGCAATCTTCCTCCTTGATGGCTTCCGCACACCCCTTCATGTATCTCGTACAAGAATGCTTCCACTTTACTGGGGTGGACACACTTTAGATAGGGTCCTGAGAACGACTTTTTGTATAATGTCAAAGATGGAGAGAGCCAAAATCGCTGTGACTTTGCTCTAATTTTGTTGGCTTCTTTCTTTTCTTCCGGTAGGACGCCACCTTTCAGGAATAGTATGATAGGATCTATCCATGAGGGGCCTAGATCTGTGCAGCATACTTCTTCTGCTTCAGGGTCTTCGATGCTTGGTCTTGGTAAGTAGTCGATGAGTAGTGGATGAGGGATGGATGTATCTGCCATTGAAGCAAAGCCTGCTAGTTCGTCTGCTCTGCCATTCTCTTCCCTGCCTATCTGTTCTATCCTTACTACTTCAAATTTCTTGATTTCTGTTCTGACCAATTCTTGGTACTTCGCCATCCTATCATCCTTTGCTTCGTAGTCGCCAGAAATTTGGTTTACCACCAGTTGTGAGTCGCTGTAGACCATTAATTCGGTGGCCTTCATGTAGTATGCTGATTTGAGTCCTGCAAGAAGTGCTTCATACTCTGCTTCGTTATTTGATGCTGGGAAGCCAAGGTTGATGGCTTGCTCCACAACCAGGCCGTCTGGTGAGATGAGGACTATGCCAAGTCCTGCACCATGCCGGTTAGATGCTCCATCCACAAAGAGCTTCCACATTTCACCAACGAACAACTTCCAGCAAGTGGAGGGGTCGGATAATGTTGTGGGGTCAGGAATGTTGCTGGTGTTTTCTTCAAGGTCCATGCTTGCTGTCTGCCCCTCGCTATCTGATTGAACCAAGTCTTTATTTGTTGGTGAGTCTTGGTTTGTTGTAGCTTGGTTTGCTTCTTCCTTGCTGTGTTTAGTCTGGTCTGCCTTGGAGTCTGACTGAGTACCTTCTGCTAGGGGTTGCGCTGTTCCGGCGTCAACTTCCATCCCTAGTTCGGTTGTGTCAGTTAGGTCGACTGGGCTGATATGATGACTTCCAGGAGTAAACTCCGCGACAAAGTCTGCCAAAGATTGGGCCTTTACTGCGGTTGTAGGTTGGAACTTGACGTCAAATTGTCCCAGCTCTACTGCCCACTTCAAAATTTGCCCAGAAAAGTTCGCCCTCTCAAACAAAGCTTTTAGTGGGAAAGCTGTGAGGACGATTATGGTGTGGGCGTGAAAGTAGTGTGCCAATTTCCTGGAGGCCATCATCAAGGCTAATGCCAGTTTTTCCAGTGGCAAATACCTTGTTTCGGCTCCCAACAATGTCTTGCTGACATAATAGATAGACAGATGATGAATTCCTTCCGCACGGACCAACACTGCGCTAATTGTGTGTTGAGAGACTGCAAGGTATAGGAAGAGTTCTTCTCCTGGTATTGGGGTGACCAGCAATGGTGGAGAGGACATGTATTCTTTCAGGCTTTCCAGAGCTTGGTTGCATTCTTCGTCCCATTCGAACTTGGCTTTTAAAGCTTGAAAGAATGGTCGTAGTCTGTTTGACGATCGACTTATGAACCGATTGAGTGCAACTGCCATGCCGGTGAGATGCTGCACTTCTTTTACTGAGTTTGGTCTCTCCAAATCTTGAATTGCTTTGATCTGGGAGGGGTCTGCTTCTATACCTCGGTTGGTCACAAGGAAGCCCAGGAATTTGCCAGATCCTACTCCGAATGCACACTTGGATGCATTGAGGCGCAACTTGTGCTTCTTCAGGATTTCAAACATCTCTCCTAGGTCCTTGAGATGGTCATTCTCATCCTTGCTCTTGACCACCATGTCGTCGATGTAAGCCTCCATTGTTCTACCTAATAATGGTTCAAACATCTTGGTGACCATTCGTTGGAATGTTGCCCCCGCATTCTTTAGGCCAAAGGGCATGACCTTGTAACAGTATAGTCCTCTCGGAGTTGTAAAGGATGTGACCTCCTGGTCTGGTTCATGCATGGCAATTTGGTGGTAGCCTCTGTATGCATCTAGAAAGCTAAGACGGTTGTGCCCCGCCGTTAGGTCTACCAGTTGATCTATCCGTGGTAGAGGAAAGCTGTCTTTTAGGCACGCCTTGTTGACTGTTTTATAGTCGACGCAGACACGCCATTTGCCATTCTTTTTTGGCACTACGACTGTGTTGGAGATCCATCTTGGGTAGTGCACTTCTCTAATTGCTCCTGCCTCCAGTAGGTTACCTACTTCTTCCGCCACTATCTCGGCGTGGTGGAGTGTTGATCTGCGTGTGCGTTGGATGATTGGTCTGGCAGATGGGTGGACATTAAGTTGGTGACAGATGAAGTTTGGATCAATGCCTGGCATGTTGTAGGGCGTCCAGGCGAACACTTCGATGTTAGAGGTTAACAATTCCAAGACCTCTAATCTCTCAAAAGAACTTATCCGGGTTCTTTTCATCTATTTTTATCTCTACCAATTCTTCCATCGCTTTTTGGTCTGCTGTTCTGCCAACATCTGCGAACAGTTTGTTACTCTTAGGTTCTTCCACCGAATGAACATATCCCTTGGCAGCGCGGCTGCCATTAACCGTGACAAAGCACTTCTTAGACATAATTTGGTCCCCAAAGACCTCTTCAATTACACCGACTTCGTTGGGGAATCGCATTACTTGGTGGTAGGATGATGCCACTGATCGCATGGCATGCAGCCAAGTTCTGCCCAAGATGATGTTGTAAGTGGAGGGGACCTTCAATACCCAGAACTCCACTTGCTTCGTTACGCTTCCTGCTCTGACTGGAAGAATTATTTTGCCGACGGGCCATCTTGGCATGGAGTTGAATCCAATTAGGGGAAGATACGGCAGGCGCCAAGTCTTTGTCTTGTAGCTTTAATTGTTTAAATGTTTCGTAGTAACTGATTTCATATGAATACCCTGGTCAATCAGAATCCGCTTAACGTCAAAATCCTTGACTCGAAGAGTGACGACCAGGGCATCATTGTGAGGCAATATATCCGTTCTAAGTCTTTATCCGAAAAAGACATGACGTTTGTTGCCTCTGTCTTCCCCTTCTTGATGGCAGGTTGGGCACTCAGCACCTCTCTAAAGTGCTCACCTTTTTGATTATCCCTGAGCTCGCATACACGCTCAGGTTCAAAGACTCCATGTATCACATTGATAATGCCTTGAGGTGGGGTGTCGACTGGCATCCCGTTGGGGTTATTTGGTCCTGGGGGCTGGTTGCGTTCCTCCTTCATTGTATTTATCCAGGTGGCCGGCTGCCACCAACTCCTCCAAATGCTGTTTTAATGGCGTGAATTCTCAGTGCGGTGCCCCTTTTCTTGTGGAAGGTGCATCGCGATCTTTCGTCATAGTCTTTCTGTGCTTCTCTAGCTTAGCTGGCCACTTGACGAAAGGCTCATCGCGTATTTCGTCAGAATCGATAGATCGGTTTCTTGAATACTGTGGTTATGGCCATGCGGACCCTCAACCATCTTTATCTGTCCTCTCCGTTGTCTCGCCTGCCACGTTCGTTTCTGTTAGGTCGATCTACCGTGTTGACCTTCTGAGGTCTTCTTTTCTGGTACTGTGGTCGGCCAGATTTTGCTTTGGCACGTGTGCCTCCTCTTCCACCCTGATGTGCTGATGCACTCTTTCCATCAAGGCTTCCATGGTAAGGGGAGGCGTCATGGTGATCGAGTCCCTTAGTCTGTTCCCGACTGGAAGGCCTCTTTTATACTGCGCAATGGCGGATTGGTGGGGCAGTCCCCAATCTGGTTGAATGTCTCCCAGTAGGACTATTGTAGGATCTTAGGGTTCTTTGTCGCCCATGTCGATGGAGAGTAACTGGTCAATCTCTACCGGGGTTTTAGTGTTTGTTTTAAATCTTGTGACAAATGCCTTGCCAATTGCGCCCAGGAGGCTATGCTGCTTTCGGAAGTTTTTCAAACCAAGTCAAGCCTAGATCGCCAAGGCTTGACGGGAAGAGGATGCACATTAGAGCCTCGTTTCGCCGATATACCACCATAACTGGCGGAAGTGGCTTAGGTGAATGTAGGGGTCCTCTTCCCCTCGTACGTAGTGAATTTGGGCTGAAGGAAGCCTGTAGGCAGGGGCGCGTTTTCGATTGCGGAACGAACGCGAGGTTTGCAGCTCGCTAATGCTTTTCCGTCGGTTCGTAGGCAGGGCGTGGAAATGGCATTCCAACCTCGACGCTTCCATGCGATCGAGGAGCCAATCGTTGAAGGCGAAAACTCTGCGAGGGTCGCGGCCCTGGTGTCCTCCTTCATCGTGCCTTTTCTTCCAGCATGATCCCAAATCGGATGATTTTGGCAACTCCGTCTGTTTGGATGATGTTTGGTGCAAGTGTGAGGGTCGGTAGGTACTCCCTTCTGTATAAGACCTCAATGATCTCGTTCTCTCAGACCTGGAGTAACGAGTTCTGGAGGTTCCAGACTGAGTATCGCCTATCTTGAGGCTTGTACTTTCTGCTTGTGACGCGTTGGATGTCTTCCATGGTCTTCTGAGCGGCGAGGGGGCTCTTGTTTTTGCGCCCTCTCTTGTCGCCACTCTTTTTTTCTTCATCTGGCGCTTCAAGGCTTCCATGTCGGCCGCCATCTTCCTTATTATTCGTCTTGCTCCTTCACGCGGTCCTCAGTACTTGAGGATCAATCCTCCGCCTTTGCCTGTCAGGACTTTGTGAACGAGAGCAACGGGGGCTGTGAATCCGCCTCCCCAAGTATCTCTCCTGGTGTTGTGTCGTTGGGGCTCCAAGTCCGCCATGGGAGGATAGAAGGTAATCCTTCACGCCTGGCCCCCCATCTGGTGTTTGCCCGTCGATGGCAGACTGTGGTAATTCTTCAATGTGCGCCATTGTTCCTAAAGAGGTAAAGCTTGATCAAGAGGTTTTGTCCTATCTGATCTTCCCACAGACGGCCCAATTGTACGGGAAAGAAAATAAACCTTCTCGTATAATCCTGTTGACCAAGTCTGTGCTTTCCGTACGACGTCGTTCTACCACCTGAAAATACAAACGTGAGCTAGCCGGCGGGTGTGTGCCGGAAACCTGTCCGATCTAAGTCAGTACAATAGGCAAGTAGACAAAAGCTCTGTATATTCAGGAAGCAAAATTGTGTTACCTCTCCGCAGTGTTATTTGTGAGCTTTTATGGTTTCGTGTGGCACAATCCTAGTAGGACTTTTACTTCTCCATGCAGAGTCCTCCTAGGATTTAACCTCCTGAAGGATAATCCTTATCCTCCAACACTCCCCTTACTGCTTAAACCAAGTGAGATGGTTCTTCTATGGCCGGGCTACCACGACCGAATAAAATGACCATGCTACGCTAGCTCCCACATGGCCGAGATTCAACTAGCCTGGTCTTTAGTCCGCAGTTTGTACCTCGGTTTCCCTGCCGAGACCGAGCTAAATTAAGAGTGAGGCTTGCTTTCTCTTCATCATGCCTTGGTTCCAAATAGTGCGGCCGAGCTATCCACGCCTATGGTAACCGAGATATCTACGCAAGACTATAACCGAGTTAACTTTGTGCGACGACGAGCTTACCTCGGGACCGGTGTAACTTCAAGATTCCCCTAGGCCGGTCTAACTCTATGGCCCTTTTACTTAGCCCTTCGTATTGCGGCCCGAACCGGCCCATTTACCCAGTTCGGCCCAATTTTCCATACAAATTACCCTCAAAAAACCTACTCTAACTTAGATCTAAAGCCTTATATTAGATTTGAACTCACAACTTTCATTTGTAGGAGCACAAAATAATCTTTATTTATATAATCTTATTGATTAAGTTTGCGCTTCTTTAAACGTCGTTGTAACACTTGAAATCACAAACGTGAGTTAGTCGACGAGTGTGTGCTAGAAACCCCTCCAATGCCTGAGTCAGCAATTAGACTAAATAGGCCAAAGATTTGTGAATTTGGGAGTATGAATTGCAATACCTGGTTGAGAGTTTGGTTTGAGCTTTTGTAGACTCTACATGACACAATCCTATTAGGATTCTAACTCTCTTTATAGAGTCCTCCTAGGAACTCATTCCTAAGAGCTAATGCTTATCCTTTGACACCCTCCTCATTGCAAACCAAGTGAGATGGTTCAACTCTTTTCTCGATCAACGCAATTGATCGAGCTAATTTTACTCTGTCTGCCACTGATAATACGAGCAACACGCACTGTCCTCATAGGCTTACACTGCTACAATAGCACGGCCCATCACATAGCTCGGTCGGAACCTTATTCCTAGTTCGTTTGATTGTCTTCCACTATAGCTTGGTCAATGCTTGATCGCATTAAGAAGTAGTTGGCTTTTAATAGTCCGGTCAACTGTCTTTGATTGGTCTATCCTTTGTTCAGTCCAACACCAAGTTAGTTCTTGGTTTTAGCTCTGCCGATTACAAAGTCTCTTCTACCTAAATTGGCCCAATTTGACTATACAAATTACCCTCTCACACTCCAAGGATTGGAATTAAAATGTAGGGCAAACTTCACTTTACCTCCCTATGGTATAGGCCATATGCGGATCACTCCACTGACGTTCCAATATCACCACTATACCCCTCTGTGGTTGATGGAGTGAAGTGCACAATTAACACCGTTAACATCAAGAAGTAAAAGACTATTTTGCCCTTGTATATATA